>JANAVB010008998.1:12898081-13032262 GCA_029216955.1 Iris pallida
AAAAATTATAGCTCTACCGAGCCTAAGAATCAAATCCATTTGTTTCATGCACATGAACATTGCCAAATTTAGGATCATATAAATATACAGACAAAATTAGGATCAAGATTGTTCCATTCAACTAGATCTTACACAATTCAATCACTTAAACAATATTACAATAGTAAGCAAGTTCCATTATTGACCTGCTAAAAGGGGGCATAACAAGGCTCGGAGGATATTCCATGTATTCAATCCAATAATTAAATTACAAAACTAGATAAAAGTGAATCTAAAGACTACCAAAGTTGGGAAGCTCGAATCAGAATGCTTGTTTGTGCTGAGAGTGAGATGTGGTTAAGGACACGCGGGTAGTAGTAAAGAGTTGTGCAATCCCCTTGGCATGAGTACTAGAAAGAACTCTGGAGTAATGTAATACTTGGACTTTTTAGAAGATCACTAATCCCAATATTTGAACTTGGCATGAGTACTGGATGGTTATATCTCTGCAAGTTAACAAAGAAAGATACTGAAATCGAATGGAGAAGAACAATTCAAATAAGTATTATCACAAATCAATATGTATTAAATGGATATGTAATAGTAGATGTCAGAATAGTTGTCTTTGTGAGCAAATGCTAGTCAGCACACAAAAGTAGATGCATTGGTGTGTGTGTGGTTGAAGAGAGAGAGTTTGGAATGTCTACTGTAAGTTCCCATCAAGTATAAATTTCTTAGCATCTTCAATTATTGAGTATCCTAAAACATGTGCAGAATGTTTAACTAGTCAATGCATGCCAAATTTGTTGTACTTTTCTATATATGGTAACCCATAATAATCACACCTAATATTAGTATCCTAAAACATGTGTATTGTGATGATTCAGATGATACATGTGGTAACCCATAATATAACACCTTAGTCACCAGCTTTTACCCATATAGTATCATCTGAAATGTCAGACATATGTAACCATTCTAAACCTTTGCCGAACTGCCCCCTACAGTAATATAATTCGAAACCATCCATACACCAAATAGGGATTTTGACATTTACACCTTTGACCTAAAGAACTTACAGAATTTTTTTTACCACTAGATGAACAAATTGGAAAAGCCATAAATCATTTACATTATGGTGTTCAAAGGATGTAAATAACTATAGGCTTAGTTTTCCACTTGATGAGGAAGACATCACTTGCACCTGACTTAAGATAAAATCCTGACATAGCATCAAATTATAATAAAAAAAGGAGCACATACAGAGTGGTGTATCAAACCTTAATCCTTCTCATTTTGTCAATAAAACTTTGAATTGAACTCAAAGTAATCAGTTGGTGTAAATTTTCCCCTTGACTCAGCATGAACATCAGATGTTCTTACTGATTGCATCAGGTGACATGGATTCAAAAAATTTAAGAGATTATCCTTCAAATTTCGCTGATAACCTCTTAAAAGTTCAACTTATCAAAAGCCCTTTTTCATGATTTGTTATGAAAGCAAAAAGATAGACTAAAAGTTCAACTTCGACACAACTATCACGTTTATGTTTCATTGCAATTAGAGAGATTCAGAGACCAACTAGAGTCTGGGCTCTGGAGATTGGAGAATATAGAGATCAAGCCATAAAAAAAAAATCAAGAGCTATACTTGTAATCTTGTTCATTGTATATGTGATTGTGTGTAATAGACTAATAGTGTCATTTTGTACAGTATATATTGGATGTATTTTAGTTTCAAAATGGCAGATATTGATATAATTAATTAGACATGAGATTATTTTCAGATTCAATATATACAAGATCATTATTTAAGAATTTGACATTTTTGAGAAGTTGCTACAGGCTACAGCTAGTAAACATTTTTGGAAGAGTATATGAGACCATATATATAAGAAGTTGTACTTTAATTTACCATTCAGCTGCAGCTTGAAGCATCCTATCAGAAATCAGGCGAGCACCAGAAAGAAGAGCTCATAATCCAATCCTGATTTTATATTAACTCGATCAGTAAAATAACTTCAGAAATTATAATGATAATATGATATAAAGGATAAGAGTGGCCATCCTAGGAATATATGTTTTGCTTGGTTAACATATCCTATTTTTCTATTTCCTGCAAAACAATTCCACAAGCACATGAGATTTCTAGTTATTCTCAAACAAAAAACACAAAAAAGACATTGCTAACCCAAAGGAACATCTTCAAATGGACTCCCACTGGCAAATATTATTTTTCTCCTGCATGTTTGAATGCTTCCACAGCCGTGCATTCAGCTGTTTCATCAAAAGACAACAAAATTGAACTTAGTACAAAAGTTCTGGAAGAATACAAGATTATGTTTAAGTTGTGGCGTGTGGGAAAATGCTAGGGACTAAGGCAACCATTCATAGTAGGATTTGACAGGTTTTTCAATTGAAAGAGAGGTCCTTTTTTTTATTTCTTAGTCTTACATTGTAGGCTGTAATCAAAGATGATTTTGCAATGACAATCCCTCAACAAGAAGAAACTTATTGTCAATTCAAGACAACAGTACAAATACAACTAAAAAATTATTGTATGTGAATAATTGTCACGTGGCCCATATCACTCTAGTCTATAATTTTTAACATGCACACGCACAAGGAACGTTTGTACAGCTCCCTATAACAATCCAACATAAGGTATAGCTCCCTAGGCCAATTTTAGAATAGTGTAAGTAAGTGTAATACAAGACTAATGGAGAATACTTATGCAAAGCAAAGTCAACTATGTAAGTTATATAAACATCAGATTCCTATTGAATCCTCTACTTCTTGAGTATATCAGAAGAGCTTCAACTTCTAATCTGGATACAATCAACGAAAAGTACAAACATCTTGCAATGTCCCCTTGATACAGCAGAGACCATGCTGGTTTACAATGATATTAATCCTACGAGGCCTTTGTATTAAGAACTTGGAGGCCTACTCGCTCCATAGAGGTCTTTTGCAAAGAAAATGGTTATTTTGCAAAAAAAAAAATACAATATGAACGATCCAGAGGAGAAAGAGTGACGCATTAGTATAAAAGCAAGATAAGAGAACAGAAAAGAAATATGCTAGTTTCAAGAAGTTCAAGAATCATCCATGTTTGTCAAGAGCACATAACTGCTTTAAGCAAATATACCTACACATTCAAGTAGAAAATATGCATAAGCAGGACTGTACAAATACTAAATCGTAACCCTTTGTACTTTGAAACAATTATGAATTATGCATGTAAAGAAATCAAAGCTATTTTTCAGACTTATGCCAGTATAAATAAATGCTTACTTGGATGGCAAGCTCCCTAGTAGGGCCAATTATGACAACCAGTTCCATTTCGAGCAATAAAGTGGATATTATATAACAATTCAACCGCAGGAATCAGGAAAGCAAGTGTCTTTCCAGAACCCGTCTTTACAGCACCCATGACATCCTTTCCTTCCAACAGAGGTGCGATAGCTCTAGATTGAATCTGCATACCATATTTTCAAAACCATACAGATAAGCTTAAAATTTACTTCAACAACATTACTACATAAAATAGTGATATTTCAACTAGCCATATCCCAATACGTTTTTGTTAACATAAGCATTAGCACCCTACATGTATTAGGCACAAATACGATGCATCAGCCCACATGTCAAGTATAAACTATTGAATTTAAATGCAATAAAAGGGTCATAATCACAAAGTCTTAGTTTACCAAAACCATAGCACTCGTTTGGATCCACGATGCATCAGCCCAACACGTTTTTTTTCCTTTTTCATTTGGATCCACGCTGCAACTTTAATTTCTTTGCTCATAAGTTTTGTGTTACGTACCTAGCAAGACAAAAGGCTTTGTAGTGAAATTTCTTAGGAAACTAGATATTAAAGATTTAGATGATGTATAAGAACTATAATACTAAGAAAAAAGAAATTAAGATGAGCCAGGGGCATAATGTATCTCATCAAAATCAGCCACTGCACCATTGGTGTGGCTAGAGCCGCCTGTATCTGTTTCATGTTTTCACATGCTCGTCCACTTGTTCCATGTTTTCTTAATCTCTTCGACACACCTGTGTCAATATGATCAGGTACCAAAAATTAACAAATTCATGAGTCATGTTCAGCTATAATTCATGTTGATTCAGGAGAACAAGAAACACAAAAGTATTAAAGGAATCATAACAATATACTGAATTTCACCTACACCCAACTATCATTTAGGTTTTACGGCATGACCCTCTCATGTTTGTAGTTACCTCGGCCAAGATTTTGACACTCTAGACTGATAGTCAAAAGATTCATGATGGCCACGCCAGGAGTTAGTTCAAGTAATGAATAGCAAAGACAAAAGAGTAGTCTTCATAAGAAAGGGATGGAAGAGAGAGAGAGAGAGAGAGAGAAAGAGAGAGAGAGAGAGAGAAACCTAACCATTTATATTGTGATCAAATTTATATGTAAACAAAAACCTTATAACAATCCTAATATGTGAAACTGAGGAAGGGGTAAGCAAGTATATCTATTGACATTGTTCAAGATCTAAAAGTACATAAAAATGACAAATAAGTAAATTCTTCAAAAAAAGAATGAGAAATTAAATGAGTTTATAAGCACATGCATTGTCTTCTTTAACTTTTTTATTACCTCAAATTAAGGTAGCTAAAAATAACTGCAACATATCATATGAATCAACCAAAATTTTCCAATAATGTATTCTATATAAATCTTTCAATCAAATATTATTTCTTACATGCCTAACTGTCTTATGCAATTGTAAAGATACATGTGACTATACATGATATAGCCATTACATATATGAGAATGCTACACTTTTTCTAAGCAAATAACTCTTATTGTGAAGGATTAATTTCTTGAGTTCTGATCTTTAAAACAATTAAAATATAACTTTCTTTCACAATTAGACTATTTTGTTCCAACTCTATGATTAATATCTCACCGGCTAATCTATATGATTTTCTGATCAGTTTCGATATTTTACTAAAATTTTCCCTTTTTTACTCGAAAAGTAACAGAGAAAAAACTAAATTAATTACAATATTTAGTTTGAACAGTGTAGCAATACTTGCTGTAGAATCATCCCACTCTTCCATATCACACTACTCAATTACTTTTATTGAGATTTGTACAAGAACACATTAGGTTAAACTAATATGGATGCATTTTATGACCCAATAAATTGATTACTAACCTTGTAGGATTGTAGTGCTCGTACAATTTGTCAGTGCTTGAGAAGGCGATGAGCCCGACCTGATCATCGATCACAAAGAATGCTAAGCTCATGAGCTTTCTTCAGGAGCCCTCCTCTTCGCTTTGAGAATGTAACCTGCCTGTTGGTTGGATTCTCGATCTTCCCTCGGCCTATAGTGCAGTACAATAAAAGAAAGAAGAAAAATAGCCTTCTCTTGATACTTGTAGTTTAACTTTAGTTGTCTATGAAGAAGAAAAAAAGATAGAAAAAAGAAATATCAGATACTGAATAGTTTATTAGTCTGTAACTGAAGTATAACTTGACTATAGTTATGTTCTGAATTCTGTCCTCAGAAGTAGGAACTATCAAAATAACTTCATAAGTTAATTGATATCTTGGCCAAGATATTGGCCAAGATTTAGATTTTTCGGCATGACCCTCTCATGTTTGTAGTTACCTTGGCCAAGATTTTGGCACCAATACCTCAAACCACATGGGACAAATTCAAGTAACCAGTTTATAATATGTCAGCTTTGTGTTAAGAAATTTAACCCAATGCGTAGGTCTTAACCAGACCTGAAGACAAAACTGCTGACCTATTCCCATCCCTTATACACCATCCCAAGTGATGGTGGTTTTGCACTATTGTTTGTCACCGCCACTAAGAATGCATAAGAGCTTCTTATTTTTTATGTTCGTCACAACCACTAAGAATGCATAAGAGCTTCTTTTTTTCATATCATGAATAGTATAGTACTAATATGGCAAGTAGGAGATCAGGTCGGTAAGGGAAAGTTGCCAGTCCAAGAAAATAGTATATATTATCCATATTCACTAAATCAAACCCAAGTGGTCCAAAGGAAGCATAAGCTTACAAAGACTGTTGCAGGGACAAAACACAAGTTGATCCATTTTTTAGAGCATCTTTGGTGTCTGTTGTTGCTCTTCCACCTTCAAGCATAATCATCTGCATGAAGGCATACGAGATAGTTAGAGAAACAGTTTGCAAACTTGCAAAGACGTGAGCAAACGGTATCACATACCTGATCATGAACCAGCAACTAAAAATTTTCCAGTTGTTCAATTTCAAACATTAAATACCAGGTGCAAGAAAGTAACTCGATATGGTATTCCAGTTGACTTATACCATAAGTTATTAGTTCATTTGGGATATGTTGGTTATCAATTAGTATACAATTTTCATTGTAAGTATATGGATGGCTCGGAATTCAATTTTTTCTGAATATGGATGTTATGAATTTATTATCATTAGACACAAAGTCACCACCCAAGCCACTTTCATCAATGTGGTGGTGGTGAAGCACAAGTCTAATTGGGGAAGGCTCTATGGAGAATAAGAGCCACCAACACCCTTGATCTTAATTCTTCACTTAAAAGAATTGTGCTCCTTTACTAACCCTATTTTGAGGAAAATGGACTGCCAATCTGATGTCAACTCTCTATCAGAACTTAGACTACTTAATTATATGTGAAAGCAGTCAATTTTTTTTAAGTAGAATTGGAATGAATTTGCCCAAGCAATCACATAAAGATCTGCTAGATGGTGTTGAAACAAAAGGTTATAAGTTTATGAACAGTTGAGTATCAAACAATGGAAACTTTATAAGATATAATACTAATATCACAGTACAGAACATTATCTAGAATAGACTTGTACCATATGAAAAACTAACAAGAAGAGATATTACGACACATGTTGGAAACCTGATCATGCCAAGAGGGAAGGCAAAAGTGCAAAAACTAAATAAATATTTATATGCACTAAGAAAAGATGACCTATGCATAGACTCGATCATGAATCATCCCAGTTACATGACATATTTTTGGAGCCCGTAATGATCACGTCTGACAACACTCTCACAGACGGATAAGTTGGCACCCAAGTTTGTTTGAAATGAATGACCCCTACAAATTGGACTTTAATGACTGAAAACTATCTTTGAGATTTCAACAGCCTCTGGGTTGTAATAGAATTGTTATATTTCTGAAGAGTGTTGTTATGTGTGATTTTGCTACTGGCATCACTTAAGTTTAGTATCGTATCAATCTCACAATACAGATTTCAAGGTTAAAGGAAGTTTATGACTGATATTTCTGAAGAGGGTTGCTTATTAAGATATAGCTCACCTTAATCACTGTGTAAAGGTCTAATAACGTTCAACAGATTTGTGGTGGTTACTTAAAACCAAACAGAATACTTGCAAATTTGATGGGAGGTTTCTGTGAAGAGATTGATGCAAGTGTATCAGGAACTTGGGGCTGCTTGTTTATCTTCTTATTTTCGGATGTGTATCCAGTTTGCCCATATAATGTTGATGTTTGCCATCAAGTACTTGTTACTCTTGTCATTGATGGTTGTTTTGAGTTTGTTGCATTGAGTGCAATAAGCCGTGAAATGTTTATTGTTGCAAGTGCAACAAGTCGTGAATTGTAAATTGTGAATTGAGATTTTTGTTGTTTCAATGCAACAGTCGGTATGAGAAATGTTGGTTACATCGATATACGAAAGTCGTGGGATGTTGTTGCCTCAACTGCAACGAGTTGATGTGAATGTTGCGTTGCAATAAAAATGAAAGTTGATAACGAATGTGTTCAACGGATTCAAATATTGGCTTTGAATGTCGGAAATGAAACACTGCACGAGATGTATTTGTTTGTATTTTTAGTAATCTGGAATTGGTGCTTGAGCTCAGTCGTCATGTTTTAAATATGCATTATACATTACTGATGTTTTTAATTTTCAGCGAGTCCCTGTTGTCACAGGCACGATGTGTTATTATTATTATTATCATCATCATCATTATTATTATTATGTTGAGAAACATTCAATTTGCTATACTTAAATGTCAATATAAAAACTACAAGGGCAACACTATGCAATAGAACTGATGATTGCAGTACCTAGCCTTATGTTTTGTAATGTTGGCTTTGAATCCAACGAATGCAACAAGTTTTTTGAATATTTCAAGTCCATTTATATGGACGGCATCTAATATCAAGAAACTTAAAGATTCATGTTCAATTACGAATACCTTCTCCTGCGGAGAGGTTGAAGTAGAGATCGATGATGTTGGGGCACTTTTGGTAGCAGTCTGGAGAGCATAGTTCGAGGTGAAATACGGGGACGAAATCGAAACTATGAAAATATTCACATAAATCACCATCAAATCTCTTAAAACCAGAATATGTTAGCATACCTTCAAAATCTCTTTCAATTAGGGATGAGCATCGGTATAATCGGTCGCTATTTGGTCAATTTTTTCGGTATTTTTTTAAATCGGTATTTGAAAAATCAATACCAATATCGTACCATTTAGAATCGGTTTTTTCGGTTTCGGTTAAATCGGTATTCGGTCGGTTTTTGTTCGGTATCGATATTTTATCAATTAATATTTGATCAATTAACACACTTAATATTGTAGAACCTCTTAACCTATAATATATATTTTTTACTTTTTTGGAGGAAATAATTTTAAAGCTACCAACCAAACAATTAATTAAAAGTATTAGAACAATATGTAACAAGTCGCAAACACCTAAAAATGAGCTTAAAATATCAAACGCGGTCACTAAGTTTAATCTTTAGTATAAGTTTAAGTAAACAAAATTCACTTCAAAATTCTATGATAACACAAAAACATAAGCTCAAAAGATCAAAAACTCAATTCTTAGCATTCTTAACATAAATTTAAGTCCACTAAAATCCATTCCAAGTTCTAGGAAACCAACCAAAACAAAGATAAAAATAAAAATTAGTGTAAAATTAATCATGAACAACATTAAAAAATGTGTGTGTGTCTGTGAATCAGTTCGGTTCGGTATTTTTGGTATGGTATTACACTCAAACCGTTACCATTACCTATATACTGTAATTTAGTCGGTTCGGCAATTCGGTATCGGTACATAATTTTGGTCCAGTTTTTCGGAATATTTTTAATCGGTATTCGGTCGATTTTTTGGTATCGGTCGGTATTTGCTCACCTCTACTTTCAATCAACTTTGGAAATGAAAAACACTTGCCTTAAAATTATATTTGCCCTAAAAATGGGGAGAATAAAAAAGTGTTCGGGCTTTACCTACATAGAGGGAGAGAGATTTACCTTCAGAGAGAGATATGCTCGGAGTCGCGCCCTCACGTTTGGGGTCGAGGTCCGCTCCCTCTCCTTCGAGCTCGACTTCTGCGCCGTCCTCGAGCGTTGTCTCCAGCGGGCTTGGGACGACTAGGAGGGGAGCACGTTCGGGGTCGAGGATTCCTCCAGGTCGTTCTCCAGCACATTGACGACGAGGAGGGGAGCGCGATCGAGGAGCTGAGGCACACGGGAAAAAATTAGGGTTTTCACTCATGTGAAAGGCACATGGGATAGGGTTATTAAATTTGCTAACGGTTACAAACTGTTGCAAGATTAATTTTATGTGTTATTTACATTAAATTTTAGTTTTTATATTTATAGTAACGGTTTTTTTGCTTTAGTAACAGTTTTTTAATGTTAGTAATCAGTAACGGCAAAAAACCGTTAGTAATTAAAAAAAATCTGTGTTGATAAATCCCTCTTTTGGTGTAGTGAACTTAGCCAGGTTTTCCTAGTTAGGACATCACTATGGCTCGGTCTTCCCTGGCATGGCTAATACACCAGTAAAGGCACGCCACTGCACTATCCGTGCCACGATTTCTAGTTACCTTGTACTACAATTCCTAACCACGGCTAAAATCATTTACCGTAATAATTAACTAAATAATTATTTATAAAAATCTAAAAATCACCATTTAAATAAAATAAATAATAATAAAAATACTTCAAAATTTCCGGGAAGGGTAGCTATAATAATCAACAAGCCTTATTATAGTTACATGGAGGAAGAGAAGAAGTTAGCTAGCCTTGATGCAAAAGCAGTGCATGCTTTTTATTATGCTATAGACATAAATGTATTCAATCTTATTACTACTTGCACAATATCTCATAAATTTTAGAAACTTCTTGAAGCTACTTATGAGTGCAGGTACGAAAACAAAGCTAGCAACTCCAGAGAGGAGAATAGTTTTCATAATAATGTAAATGTATGCATGATGACATCGAGAGTTAAGGTTCAACACAACCCTTTATATGAAGAAGAGCTTGTATGTGACAACTGCAAGAAAATAGGCCACATCAAAGAAGATCGTACTACAACTAGAAAGGAGAATTGCTATGAACGATCAAACGAAGAAAGATCATCGTCTCACAAGTATGCTACCACGAGTATATGGTGTGAAAGTAAAGCAAACGATTCCGAAGAAGTAGAAGAGAGACCTCGTCAAGCTACAAATATTTACTCAATGGTATTATCTAGCAAGCTACAGAATAATATCCTTCTTAAAGAGAATGAATTCTCTTATGATGAGTTATCTAATGCTTTCAGTGATATATTAGAAGAAGACAAGAAAGTATTAGATAAGTATAAGCAAGCTAGAAAGGATATTCTAGCCTATAAGCTTGAGAATAAAAAGCTTACTTGCTTATTGAATGATGCTAAAAACACTTCAACTTCTGATAATTCTACTGAGATTTCTATACTTGAGTTTAGATTGCATGAGGCACTTGAATGTGTTGAGAAAAACAATCAAGAAAATGCTAAACTTAAGGAGGAATTAGAATCAGAAAAGAATAAGTATTCTATTGCTTCATGTAGAATTGATGCTCTTTCTGCTAAATATGATGAGATCTGTGCTAACTCTAAAAGTTAGAGATTAGACTGAAAAAACAGATAGTACAACCTACGACTCAGTCTAACACAAGATACGTGACACATCACAAAGTCATATGACAGATCTTTTACAAAGGAAGCAAGCAAAGCTAAAGCATCATATAAACATGCTTTCTATTACAAATATCCACGCACATTATATCACACCACTGCACGTTCTCATACTGCTACACATAGCACTAATGCTAATACTTTCTGTCATTATTGCGGTATGAATTGACATATTTCTAATCATTGTCAGATTAGAAAGCTAGTTGATATAAACTTGTACAAATGGGTTCCCAAAGCTAACAAATATGGATCCAGATATTAGATACCAAAGTCTTCACCTCTTAGTGCAGGTGAAGCTTCTCATATCAAATAGAACCATGGAACATGTTGGTGATTACAAAGCTACAAAGGTCATCTTCCAAGTAATTGCACCAACATAAGTGTGGTCACTAGAACCACTTTGGTAACATGCAAAATGATTCTTTCTAAATGGCTAAATTTCTAGAATCTTGTATGTTATTAATTAGTGGCTTGCTACTATCTCTCATTTGATATCCTATAGTTGGTTTATTTCTTTAATTATGTTTTTTAGAGAAGTTTTTGTGTGTCTTGCATATGACCATATATATGGATATTTATTTATGAGCCATATTTTTTGTGCGTTATCTTGATATGTTTATTAGTGCACACTTATACTATATATTTATCTCTATAAGTGTACTATGAAAATATTTTGAAAACTAGTTTTTAGTATCATAATCTTGATGATCATTCTTGGTTCATTCTTTGGGTATTTACTTATCTTATATTTAGAAATTCTGGATTTCGATGCTGATTGATGATACTGCATATATTCATTTAAATCTAAGTTCTTAGAAGTAGAAATCATCTTGTGTACAAGCGTAAAGGGTCCTTCGGTCATACATGTGTAAATAGTTTGAAGCGACATAGTGTACTAGTCTTCGGACTATCATTAGCTGGGAACCGACCCGTACCACTAACCCAAAGTGATCAATAATTTATAGACTTAAGATTTATTAAGGCCTACTTGCAACTATTATCTAGTTCTGGATCCAAGACACTGAACCCAGTCCCCTAGGTTCCAGAATACATCAGCATATCTAGGCCCTACATTTTGATTTATAAATATTTTATATTTTATAGTTACCCATTGATTTTGTAGCACATATAAGAATACGTGTAATGGATACATCTTATGCAAATGATATAATTTTTGTTGTTGTTTGAGATCTTTCAATTTCAGTGGATGCACATATTTTTGTATTCTCTAAAACGATCTATAATCTTGGATTGATCTCAATTCTAAGCAAAGAGATATAGATTTTGCCTTTAGATTTGGACTTTCATTTTGATGGACAATATTATCTTTTTATAATTTTACAAAAGGTAACATGTGTTGATCTATCTTGTTTATTGTGAGATACTATTGCATAGATTAATTTATGTCACCTTTTATGAATATTCATCATATTTTTATTTATATATGCTAAATTGAAATATCTTTTGTTTGTTTCATCTTAAGTGTTCATTTAATGAATATTATCTCCTTTGTCTAGAGATGATTGTTTTTCGTATTCATGATATCTTTTTATTAAGCTTTTATTATTTTCTTCTTATTCAAGTTACTAACTGCCTATAGCAGTAATTCTTTGCGAGGGAGGAGTCATGCATATTGTATCTATCTCTCTCTCTCTCAAAGCATTTTTTTTCTTTAACGCTACGGTTATCTGATGGACACCGTGCTACGGCTTTAAAAGGGAAGAAATGAACTTTGATAAGAAGACAATATTTTGATGAATTAGTTTCCTACTTCTGGAAATATTTCTCTGAAATTTAAATTTGTTATTAATTTTGGATATAGCCATGAAATTGGAGAGCAGTTAATTGTTTCAAATCAATTATTTTCCTGACATGCCATATATCTAGAATACTATTTATTTGGGCATTTATCCAGTCATGTTTTATTTGTTCAAAATTGCCTATTTATGATTTATGGATTCTTTTATTAAAGTTATTTTCGTGATATAAAAAATCGAATCATTAGCTCTCAGTCCGAGGACTAAACGGACATTCGAACATTTTATTAAGACAACTTTTCAAAATAAATTCAGTATTTCAAAATTATTAATTTCTCTCTGATGTTTTGAATCTGTCCATTATTCGCATTAAGACAGTTTTCAAAAATCTTTTACTGTCTTGAAACCATTTTTGTTATTTGAATATATATTTTTCATTGGAGACATATTTTGTTTGTTTGTCTTTAAGCGTTTATTTATTGTATATTTCTTTTACTTGCCTAAAGATGATATTTGTTTCAAGTTTGGAACTATATATGCATTTGATCAAAAGAAAGAAAGATACATATCTTGGATATTCCTTAGATCTTGTGATTATTTATTTTATCTATTTTTGCACACAAATTACTTTGGAACTAGATACGCATATTTTAAGGAGGAGCAAATTAATTGTTTCAATTATTTTCTGCCCTTAATATGTGGTATTCCTAGTTCAACATGGACATATATTCTTTTACTTAAAATATCTTGTTGATTTGTTCATAATTTTTTATTTTAGTAAGTTTATGAGAGAATATATAATAATTATTTATTTATTTTTAATTCTCTTATTTTATTTGAGTTTCTAAAGGTTATCTTGCCAAATATATTTAATTATCCTTAGTTGATTTTTTCTTTAATTTAAGTTAATTTTGCCATTTCTTATTAGATTTTATCTCAAAGTTCATGATTATCTATATTTAGACTGATCATACTTTACGGGGGAGCATTCAAGTCGACTGAATTTCTCCTTCTCAAGTATTTTGTCTTCATTACCTTCATGTTTATCTAATGGATATACATATATCATGCTAAGATAATTTAGTTCAAATGCATGAACTTGGATAGTAGATAGATTCTAGTATGTCCAATTTGATTTCTTTTCAATGATTATACTCTTTATTGAACTGATTTACTAATTTGTATGGACAAATTATGAATCAGATTTTTTTTATGATCACTGTTAAAAGTCTCATTATACTTTTGATTTCTTTTTGGTATATACTAGATCTGCGAATTTTTTTAATCCTCATGGATTATTTATGACCAATGATTGATTTCTATTATATAGATATCTACTTTTTATTAAAATCCTTTATTGGTCTATTTCAAAACTACGTTTATATTTAACCATCATATTGTGTTTTGAATATCATTTTGGATTTTTAGTTGGTAAACTATTTGTTGTTTCATTTTATATTTTTTAAAGTTCAACCAACTATATTGTGTTTTGACTTTTTTTTTGTGTAATTTTCTAAACTTGTCATTACACCGTTCTCCTAATCTTTTTTATGATTATTTTTTTTGCCTTCGTCCTACTATGCTTAATTTTAATTTATGTCTTATTACGGGGGATAATTTTTTTGATCATGTCAAAGGGGAAAAAATAAGTTTAAGTTAGCACACAATATTCTACTAATCATGTGTTTATTAGTGATACATGTATCTATCGTATTTTTCTTAAACTTAACTAATTTGCCATAATAAAAAAGGGGAAGATTGTTAGCCCAATGATTATATCATATTTTTGGATATGGCTAACCAATTAAGTTTGACTATTGATGTCACTAATATTCATGTAATTATTATCATATTGCTACTTAAACTTAGCATTGTCCTAAATGGTCTATATCATATTGCTATGCTTGTATCATACTGCATTATATTGTTTTGTTCGTCTAACATGTCAGTAAGCATGATTAAACCAGGATATATGTTTGTTCGTCTAACTTGTACTTGCAGATAAGCAGTAAGCATGATCAAATCGGGACATATGAAATAAAGAATTATTAATGGGCCAAAGACAGCGTTATACAAGAAGATTTCTCTGAACGGTCCAACGACCTATCTGGGGCCTCGTATTGGAGGTTTCGCTATCTGGTCAGCGGACGAGGGTCGAGGGGGCAGCGCCCCCCTGTGGGAGTTAATCGGGGGCAAAGTCCCCGAAAGGTATTCAGATTTCCAGATCTGTTTATCTTTGGACGACTGTCGTTAAGGAAAAATGCGTCTTCAATGTTAGAAAAAAAGATGTCATCCAAAGGGCTATTGTTTTTCATATTTATTATGATGTGAGATTGATTAGATCAGTACTGGCTTAGCTATTCCCAGTCTACAATATTTAGCCTACCTATCCACAAATATCTATCCAAAAGTTCACATACCAAAATAGCCCCAAATCTATCAAATTGGCCAAAATTGTTCTGGCAGAACTCTGCCCGAACTCGGCCCGAGTTCGGTCAGGGTGGTTTTAACCATTTCCTTCATATCTGCATCCAACGTTCGAATGCAAATTTCTGCAACCGAATTCTGTCCGAACTCTTTCCGAATTCGGTCACATTATAAATAGAGTTGAGATTATCATTCATTTGACTCATTCAATTTTTTCTCTTCTCTATCTAAAGTGTTCTGAGCTTTCTACTTTCATATCTAAGCCTTACGACTCTTAGCCAAGGCAGTACAATTTCTGTTTAATCTAGAGTTTGGTGTTAAAGAGTTGTATCGGAGGCTGTATTTAGAAAATGTTCCAGTTTTCCAATTGCCTTCTGGAGTTGGTCGTGTGCTCGTCACCAAGTACGGTATTGTGAAGTCGGTCGTGCACTTGTCGTCGCCAAGCACGGTGTTGTAAGAGACTGCAAGCTCTCATTTAGCTTGTGAATAGTAGATTAACAACGAGCAAGAGTACCCACGACTGGACTAGTCCTCT
This sequence comes from Iris pallida, assembly GCA_029216955.1. Lineage (NCBI taxonomy): Eukaryota > Viridiplantae > Streptophyta > Magnoliopsida > Asparagales > Iridaceae > Iris > Iris pallida. Next base: position 12,913,794 of record JANAVB010008998.1, read on the forward strand.
AAGAGGAAAACCAGTATACATCGCGGTGTTCACTGAGTTTGACTTTCTATCTCTTGCTTATTGCATTTATTTACCATCTCTTATATCTGCCATAGTTTCTAACTACTTTATATTTTAATTGGTGATTATTTTTGCTGCACACGCACACACTCTATTCACCCCCTCTAGAGGTGCTCAACGGTTCTACAGAATGAATACTGATGTCTGCTTCTTGCATGTTGCAATAAAACATGTGGACATCATTATAATAAATTAAATTTGAAATCTCTAGAAATTCTCGAAGTCATAGGGTTTCAAAAGTAACATCATATTTCGAAAAAACAGAAAAGTTTACCGCTTTACTCGGGCAAATTTTTCGATACCGAAAATGATCGAACCAAAGGGTTGATCTCTCGGAAGAGACAAAGAGGGTCGGGTCATAGTCCTCATCGTTATCGGGATGAGAGGGACTGAACATATTGGCAGGTTCATACTCCGATGTGGAAGATGAAACAGTGTCTCTAGTTTTCTTCCTCTTGGGAATTCTACAAGCCATGATAAAATAGAGAAAGAAAAGTGAGAGGTGTACCTTAAAAGAGATCCAAAACTGTAGAGAACGCCTCCATGAACCTTAGATCCGAAGATTTGGGCGTAGAAAGGCTTGAGAAGTAGAGATCTAAAAACTAGGGTTAAGTTTTTAGGGTTTTGGGGCGGCTGCTCGGGAGGAAGAAGAAGATGAATATGATAGAGGGGGCTGTTGTTCGCGCTGCTGTTTATAAAAATAGTCCCCACGGAGTTCGGCCCGAACTCGGTCAGAGTTCGGTCCGAGTTCGACCACTTGCATTTTAGGTCATATTTGAGTAATAAATTATAAAAATAACTCATAAACTTGTATTTCTTTAATTTAATTAATATTCATCGCCTTGGGTTAGCTGTAGGGGCCGGATCCCAGCTAGCGGTAGTCCGAAGACAGTTGGTACCTTGTCGCTTAGGCTTTTATGCCTTATTGACAGAATGACCTTTTCGGTTTGTACCCAAAATAACTTCAATTAATAAATTATTGAATATAAAGTTTTAAATATTGTTATTAATCATATCACATTATGACTCTAAAAATTTATGTTTGCCTAACTCTCGACACAGATAGTTGCAACGATCTCCAGCTAGTGGTTTTATGAATATATCCGCCAGTTGATGATCTGTGTCAATAAACTCTAAGCAGATATCCCTGTGTTGTTGGTGATCACGTAAAAAATGGTGACATATTTCTATATGTTTAGTGCGTGAATAATTTACTGGATTCTTAGTCAAGTTAATAGTACTAGTGTTGTCACAGTAAATGGGAATCTTAGTATAGTACATATTATAGTCTTTTAGGGTTTGCTTTATCCATAAAATTTGAGAACAATAATGTCCTGCACGATATACTCAGCCTCAGTTGTTGATAATGCTACAGAGTTATGCTTCTTGATAAACCAAGAGACTAAATATTTTTCTAGGAAATAACACGTACCGCTGGTACTTTTACGGTCTACTTTGCATCTAGCAAAATCAATATCCGAGTAACTGACTAGGTCAAACGATGTGGTTTTGGGATACCATAAGCTGACTGCAAAAGTTCCTTTAAGGTATCAGAAGATACGCTTAACGACACATAAGTGTGATTCCTTAGGATTAGCTTGATATCGTGCACAAATGCAAATGCTAAACATGATATCTGGGCGACTAGCAGTAAGTAAAGTAAACTACCAATCATACCTTGATACTTACGCTGGTCAAATGGTTTTTTACTTTTATCAATGTCAAGTCGTGTTGATGTAGCCATTGGCATGTCGATAGACTTTACGTTGTCGAAGTCATACTTCTTTAGTAAATCATTCGTGTACTTGGCTTGATCGATGAAGGTTCATACGAGTGTTGTTTGATCTAGAGTCCTAGAAGTAGTTGAGGTCTCCCATCATACTCATTTCAAACTCACACTGCATACACTTAGCTAAATCTTGACAAAGTTTTTCGTTAGTGGAACCGAAAATAATGTCATCAACATAAATTTGTACAAGTAAAATACTGTCAACTAAAGATTTGATAAACATGGTTGTATCAACTATTCCTTTTGAAAAATCATTTTCAAGTAGGAAAATACTTAGGCGTTCATACCAAGCATACGGTGCTTGTTTGAGTCCAGAAAGCACTTTTCTAAGCTTGAAAACATGATCAACTTTTTGAAAATCTTTAACCCGGGGGTTGCTTCACAAAAATCTCTTCCTTTAAAAACCCATTCAAAAATGCACTTTTCACATCCATTTGAAAAAGTTTAAAATTGTGAAAATATGCAAATGTACAAAATATACGAATATGCTCTAGTCTAGCAACATGAGCATATGTATCGTCATAATCAATTTCTTCTTCTTGATTTTAACCTTGTGCAACTAGACATACTTTGTTGTGTAAAACATGTCCATCATCAGTTAGTTTATTTCAGAACACACATTTGGTACCAATTATCGATTGACCAATATGTTTAGGAACAAGTTCCCAAACTTGGTTTCTCTCAAATTGATTAAGTTCCTCTTGTATGGCATCAATCCAAAACTCATTAGAAAAAGCATATGCTACTGACTTAGGTTCTACTTGAAAAATGAAAGCTACATTTGCTACTATATCTCTAGCAGAAGAACGCGTACCTGTCACGACCCGCTCCCGAATAATCGGACACGAGTCGGACACACCCAGCCTTTATCGTTGGACACGATGAAGTAAGCTGTACCAATCAAATATAACTGCTAAGGGTAAGATACTAGGCTTCCTCAGCCTCTAAGTCCAGAGCAACTCCAGCTGGCTCTACTGCATCTACAGGCTCATGGCCATAGTAAGTGTCACACAAAGCCTCCATCTCACCTGCAACATATCCTAGTCAGGAGCGGAGCAAAGTACAGTTCTAGGTAATGAATAAGAACATCATGATATAGAAATGAGTACAGGAGAACATGAAGTAAGAGATACAGAAAATGAACATGAAAGTACAGGAATATAAGTACAGGAAATAAAGTACAGGAATGTAACTATGCACCTGAAGTACAAAACATGATATGTGCACAATATTTAAAATACAGCTAGCCTATGTGACCGGCTGGGGTGAGTACATGAACATGTACAGAAGTACATGAATATCGATACGGCTTAGGACCCGCGTGCAAGATGCGAGGCCTAAGCTATCTACATGAATATAGTAATCGGGGTTTAGTCACATAGCTAGTGTATTTCCCCTCCCGACACAAGTAAGTACAAGAACAGGAAGTACATGGGTATAAGATATCGTGTCATGATGTGTGACAAGAAAAGTACAAGATATGTAAAACCATAGAAAAGTACTTGCCTTGCTCCGAGAAAGTACAGGTAATCAGTGGAGCTGGATGTCCTCCTGGTTTATTAAGTACAAGTTGGTTAATTACAAATTAATAGTCACTAAACTAGCTTACTATAAACTAATTTAAGGTTATAGTCTAAAATCATTCTGACTATCATTCTAGTACTTAAGTAACCTATCTTATATAAAATAGTTTCTTTTATAAATATTTCCATAATTTATATATAAGAACATTTATTACCAATTTGTTTGTTTTTAGAAAAACAACTAAAATATGCAGTCCCACTTTAACAAGTGGACCAACTCTACTGTCATGAATCCAGACAATTGATACATAGAGTTGCTTTATTTTTAACTAAGATCATCTTCCTTGTAGATGACTTCAACACTCAGCTCAATTTATTAAATCAAAACTGTAGGCAAGGATTAAAAGAAAAATACTAGATTACAGACTTGCAGAGTCCAACACCCGTCAGTTTCCTTTATGGCAATAATTGTCTGTACACAGGTCAAGAACCAATATCGCACACAGAAAGATTCTCAACTAGTAAACTCATCTTTACGAAGTCACTATCTAGCTATACTTGTTCTTCAACAGTCAAGTTGCAATCAAACACATAGAAGCATGCTCTGGTACGAGAAGAACCAACTCATCATGATATTTAACCCAACCTACACTAATCCACAGTAATATAACTTAACTCAATTTCAAAATTTACAGAAGGATCTTGAGCTGGCAGAACCTACACAAAGAGTTTACTCAAGCACACACTCAAAAGCTTTGTAGAACACACACATAGTTCATAAAAATAGCAGCTATATGCTGTTCAGAAAGGAAACCATTCAAACAAAGCCATTCAATCCCCAAAATAATAGGAAAAATAAACTATCAATTATTACCAGTTTAGTCAACAAACCAAATTTTGAATCTTAAAACCAAATCAATTGTAAAACTCAAATCGAATAAAAAATATACAATTCAATATATAATGAACTTCGAACACAAAACAACCCATTACTCTTATTTAATAATTAAGCCTGCGCTCCTAGTCCCAGTTGCAATCTGTTGCACTGACAGCACTCAGAACCTGACTTACTATAATCAAGCATACGCGGACATGATTATGGACAGAGTCTCGGACACGCACACAGGTTCGAACATCAAGCCGACAATGCACACGCGAACACCACACCTATCCAGTCCTGGTCCTGGCCACACACACTTATTCAAAACTCAAACACTCTTAGGCAACTATAACAGAGAGAATTGTTTACCTGAAGAAGCGAATCCAACAGTGCTACGGATAAGGCTCAGACACAGTTCTTCGTGTCCAAAGGAAGCAGAATCCTGTAGCAGAATTCCACAAACAGGCATCATATCAAACGAAGAAGAGTTCTTCTTAGAAGAACCATTAATTCATCAAATTAATGAATGAAGGAATTCGAGTTATAATACTCACCGGCTTTCTTTTCGTCGAATCGATCTCGAACCTCAACTCACCCGATCCTCTGTTCTACCTCATGTAGATCATCCAAACCAGAAAACTCTAAGAATTTCATGCCAGAGGTATGAGTGAAACTCTAGATCTGAAGTGAAGGTCAAGAAAATACTGACAGAGATCGGATCAGGGATCAAATTGGTCCTTGGTTACTTAGAAAAAAGATAGAGTTGATCTTTCCCTCGATCTAAAATTTTAGAAAGTAGATGAACATCTTGTGTCGAAATCAAGGAAGTGAGAAAATTATGAAAGATTCAAGTACTCACCATGAGTCAGCTTCCAGAGTAGAAAGGACACGGATACATCAGCAATTTGAACGATCACCGGAGGAGACTATACGCCGCCGCTGCAACTCCTTTCGTCACGTCGGTCCGGGATACTCAGGCGTCGGTGGAAGCTGCTATCGTGGCCGCCATCTCCGTCAAAATCGCCAAGACAATGGAACGGAGAAATTAGGGTTTGGCTCGACTAAGAATTGGGAGAGAAGTTAGAAAGAAACAAGTGAAATGGCACTCTCTCTCTTCCACTCCAGCTTATAATCAAAAGAGTGCACGTTTTGCACTTAAGCCCCTCCACTTCCAAAAGTTTTCCTAACAGTCCCTTCCTTAAAGCAAAACTTTCAAAAACACCCCTCCCTTTTCATTATTATACAGAGTTCAGAAAAATCAGTTAGAAAGAAGAGTAAGAGGTTACAAGTGGTGGGCCACAAGTTTGTTTGTTACAACAAACTTTCAAATTCAAATTCCTGCTCCTAATTTCCTTTCCCTCCAAAATATTCATAAAATTTATAAAAAAATGTAATGAAACATTATTATTATTAGCAACTTTAAAACTTTCAAAAATGGGGAAGTGGAGTTACAGTACCTACTCCTTTAGTTACATCACCTACAACCAGTGTCTCTGGATGGTCTGGCATGAATTTTATCTTTTTCTACAGACTCTCCAGATAATTCTCGTTGGTAGCAGTATCTTCAAGTGCGTTGGATTTGCTTTGTATATCTTTGCCATCATTGTCGCTAGATCTCTGACTATTGAGCTCATCAAAAGTAATATTAATAGATTCTTCAACAATCATAGATCTTTTATTGAAAGTTCTATATCCCTTACTCTTGGCAGCATACCTGAGGATATCCCTTCGTCTGTCTTCGAGTCAAACTTACCCAAGTTATCCTTGGTGTTTAGGATAAAACAACGACAACCAAAAACTTTAAAATAAAAATGTTTGGAATCCTTCCAAACCACAATTCATGGGGTTTTTTTTTTTCCTTTCGATATAGGTCGAATTAATACCATATTCAAAACACGACAGGCTGTACTTACAGGTTTCCAAAAATATTTAGGAAGATTATGCTGATTCAGTATGACTCTAGCCTTATCGCTTCGAGTACGATTCTTCTGCTCCATAATACCATTTTGTTGAGGAGTTCTAGGTCAAGAAAACTCATGGTAATATCCATTATCATCACAAAACTTTTTGAAATCAGTATATTCGAATTCGCCACTATGATTACTTCGGATTCGAGTAATCATGAAGCCTTTTTCACTTTGTACCTTTTTGTAAAATACTTGAAATTCAAAAATAGGATCACTTTTGTTTGATAAAAATACACCCAAGTATAACGAGAGAAATCATCAACTATAACAAAAGCGTAGAGATTACCACCAAGACTAGCGACTCTACTATGACCAAATAAATCTATATGAATTAACTGCAAATGTCTAGAAGTGCTTAACAACGTTGATGGATTTAAAGGATGACCTAGTTGCTTTGTTCTTTTCATAGCCAGAACATATCATATCTCTCTTGAAAGAAATTTCTGGGAGTCCTTTTACCAGCTTTTTGGTGCATAACCTTAAGAAAGTGTCCATGTTTGCATGTCCTAATCTCATGTGCTATAGCCAACTTTTATCCTAATTGGCTACTAGGCACTTCCCTACACTGTTAGTACATTCTAGAAAGAAAATATAAATATTGTCTTCCCTGATCCCTTCATATACGGGATTTTTAGTAGATATCTCATATATAGAACATTTGTCTTTCACAAAATTAATGCCATAACTATTATCTACCAAATGACTTATGCTAAATAGGTTATGTTTCAATTCTGTGACTAGACAAATGTTATTTATTTCTGGGTTGGGAGACATACCAACAGTACCTATTCCAATAATATTACCACAAAGATCGTTGCCAAAGGAAACATACCATTCTCTCTTCATCGACAGCGTAGCGAATAAGGATGCATCACCTGTCATGTGCCGCGAACATCCGCTATCGAATATCCACTTGCTTTTAGTATGAGAGGGTTGAGGGTCCACCTACAAAATGAGTAAATGTAACCTTTGGTACATATTTCTTCAAGGGTCCATTATGATTAGTCTTAGGAATCCAAGCAAGTATATTTGTGTCAACTAGCTTTCTAGATCTACAGTACTATGATATGTGCCTATGTGTACAACAATATATGCATGTGATTTTTGAAATTGTGTTCTTGGTTTCTGTGTTGACAAATTTCTTGTGTGTCTTTCTTGAAACCTGTATATGAAATCATAGTTGTGAGAAATGTGTTGTATGTGCTTTCTTTGGTTTAGTCCTTTGTGGTATATGCTTGGTATTAGGACTAACCTTAGGCCGTGTAACCGAGATGACCTGTTTGCCTAACTTGATCTCTAACTTTTTAGAGATTGCACAAGACTCCTCGAATTTAGCAGTCATATTCGTGAGTTTTTTCTCAGTGACTAGGTGTCTCTTCTTCTCTATGTCATATAGTTCTTGCACCTTGACATAGTCTCTTTCTTTTTTCTCTATGGTGAGGATAGCTTCATGATAGTCCAATCTAATTTTGTCTATTTCCTCCGTGTTACCGGTAGTAGATGTCTCTTTAATGTCTTCAATAAGATTAGACAATCTAACTACTTTGGTTGTGTATGCCTTAATCTCTTTTTGAGATTTCTTATACTTGTCTAATATATTTCTGTGCTCTTCAAGGAATTCACTAAAGATATTTTCTAACTCATCGAAAGTAAAATCATCATACAGAGGATTTTCAGATACCTTATCATATGCCATTAGACAAACATTTGTACTACTATTGGATCTGTTCTCCTCCTTTGATTCATGGCCTCACTTCCGTGCCAGATGCTAGTATTTATGTACTTTCGACCAGTTGTAACTTTTCTGCTCGATCTCGATCGGTCATATGGACCGCTTTCCTTCGTTAGAGGACAGTCCTTCTTCATATGTTCTAACTTCTTGCATCCGAAGCTGCAACGCTCCAGTCCCAAAATACGTAGGACTAGGAACGTAGACATGCCAGCCGTATAATAAATATACGTACACTATAAAATGCAGTAGAACCATGACTAATCTCATCCACACAAATAAATGAATAAAAGATATCATATAATGATAATGAATTGTCTTGATACAATATGTTGGGTGGAGACACATCCACTACCAACAAAGTTAAAAAAAAGAGGTACATGATATACAAAAGAAATGACGAAGGTAGCAGGATAGATCCAAGACACGTCATCCTCGAATAAGTGGAGAAGACCACAATCTCGACTAGAATACCTGTAGAAGACATGAACACACACCTGGGAGATAACCAGGTCCTCAAGGGGACGTAACAAGACACATAATATCATGCCAATATAACTGAATATAAATTGCTCAAATGAATAAGACAATTGAATTATAACATGGTCCAATACACACCATTGAACTAGCGTACCATCCCCCTAACCAAACAAGGACAGAAGATGGTAAACTAATTCACGATGACGTATCTTTCCATGTTATGAATCCAATATGGTATCCGGACCCCAACAAGGTTCAATACCTTCTCATCAAAGTAGTAAGCACACCTACAACCAAACAAGGAGAAGATGTGACGAACTAATCTATGACAAGTTGTTGTTCCAAGCCACGGTCAGATACAAGTACCCAAACCAAAAGTACTCGTACATAACGAATAAAGGTACCTAACCGTTCTAAGTAAAATGTAGTTAAGAACAATCCTTCTTACGCATGGGCCCTGGCTAAAATAGGATCGACATGGTCCCCCCTTGGGGCACCAGAGGCCCAATCAATAAGAGCATAACGTTCCGCAGAACGCCAGAGGCCGTCAGTAATCAGTGGGTCATCAATCCCGTATCTCCAGCAGAGCTTTCGAGTCACAAGAGAAAGTACATCGTAGCCCATATGCTAAAGAATTGTCCTCCCCGCCCAATGCCTACTATGTTGTATCCATAACAGAAAACCTCTATAACCGCTAAGTCAAACTAGCATGTAATTCTATAAGCGGTTAATCCTATGGCACGGCTTATACGTACTTATGGCTAGCCAATCACGCACGTCCGTGTTTTATATGCGACACACAACTTCGTGGTACAACGTGTCAAGGCTAATGAATGCAACACACAAGGTGTCCCTTAAATCTAGGTTTAATGTGTAAGAAAAATAATACATAGCAAGAAATATAACTGAACAGTAAGTTCTAACAAGTTATGCCATGTATCACAATTTTATTTTACATAAAAAAATAATAAATAATGCATGAAATATGAGATAAATAAATAAACATCAAATGGCAACGTGTCTTACCTGGTAATACACCTGGTGTGCTGCAATGATCAATGTGGCACGAACTACGACTTCGGGTAACAACTACACAAGGTGACCTCTGATGGTGGCACAGACAGTTCTATCGGGTCCAGAATAATCAAGTTAGCTAGGGTCGATAGTAGGATGGACAGAATTGACGAGGGAATAGAATAAATGAAACAAGTCATGGATAGAAAGATAATAAAACAAAATTGGATAAGTAATATATATACGATTTTAGAAACTATTTATAACACTTGAAAATATATTCTTATTAGCAAAAAAAAGGTTTGAAAAATGCTTGAAAAATAATAAAAATGTTTTAACGCAAAATTCTAAGTTAGTTAAAATATATTTTTAATTAGGAAAAACTAATTCTTATTTGTTAAGAATTTTTTTGATAAATATTAACAAAAGAAAATAATTTTTGGCTAAAACCCGAATTTGAAAATTACATAGACAACTCTAACCCCTATATTATATATATAGTTTGAAAATTTATAATATAAGATTTCCCAAAATAATAACTTTAATATTAATAACATAATAAGTATGATAATAACTAATAACAACAACAATATTAATATTCCTATACTTAATTACAGTATTAGTAATGCTGTTAAAAATAATAATAATAATAAAAATAACAATAATAATGATAATAATAATAATAATAATAATTATTATTATTATAATAATGATTTAATGAAACACAAAAGCAAAAATAAAAAATAAAAAAATAAAGCTGCTGCTTCTCTTAAAAAAGAATGTAAGGAAGAAGGAAAGGAGTGGAGAGAGAGAGAGAGTAGTCGAGAGAGAGGGAAAGAGCGAGGGGAAGCAGAGGGGAGATGGAGAGGGGTTTTACCAACGGGCGACGCTCTGGGCGCCGGTGGTCCTGCGCGCGGTGGCGCGCACGGCGGGCGCCGGGTCTGGAGCGGAGGGACACGACGGCCATCCGAGGTGGCGGCGGCTCCTGCACACGGCGGGCTGTCGCCTTCGGTGCTGATCGGGGACAGCGACGGAGGGAGCTCAGCGCACAGGCGGCCGGAGGAGAAAGAGCGGTGAAGGAGATGTCCGGTGCGGCGCGGTGGCTGGCTGCACTACTCGCGGCGGTGGCAGAGTGCGGTTGCACGAGAGAGGCTTCTCCGGCGGGCGGATGGGCGCGGTCGGCACCGGGGTTTGATGGAGACGGAGTCATCCGTACGGTCGGCGGAGGAGTTCGAGAGGGCGGTCGATAAGAGGGTGGCGCCTCCGGGAGGAGCGCACAGACCTGGTGTTCTCTTGGACAGAGGACGACGCACGGGCGAGATGCGGAGTACGGCTCGACGCGGTGGTCGACGCCGAAGCAGCGAGGCGGGAGACAGGTGAAAGTCATGATTCCCTTTTTCTTTTGTATTTTGCTGTGGTGGGTTTGGTTGCCGGTGACGGTGGTGGCGTTGGTTTGGGTTTACGGGTTGGTGGTGACAGCGGCGATGGTGGTGTGAGGGTGCTGTCAGAATGGATTCGGCTGGCATGGAGGGTGGTGGTCAGCTGTTGGCCGGGGAGATGGGTTCTGGATCGGGGCAGTATGTTGGCCGGAAGGACATCGGTAGCAGTGGAGGTGGCGGCACGGGACAAGAAGGGAAGGGTCGGGGGAGACCGTGTCATGTTGTCGACACGGACACATGAGCTGGGTTAGGGTTTAGGATTTGATTGTCGGGTTGGATGTGTCGTGTCGGGAGTGTCCGACACGGCTGGGTGGACGTCCGGGATTGTCGGACGGGACAGAATTATTATATTTGTAATAGGGGAACATATAGTGGATGGGAAGAGACACGGGCACGGCACGGACACAATGCATGTTTGTGGATGGTAGAATTTTTGGATGAGTACCTCTCCTTATATAGGAGGTGGGAATTCCCAGTTGGATAAGGACTTGTAATGGTTTTAAACCCCGATGGATAATTCCATCTTTTTATTTAAATCAATTTAGAAATTAAGCAATCAAATCCAAATCAATCTAGATAAACATCCTTTAATTTAATGTCTATTTAAAATAAAATCTTTTCCAAATTTAAATTATTAAAATAATTCAAATATTAAATAAAATAAAATTTTAAATATCTTTTTCATAAATATTAAAATATAACCTTAATTAATTTCGAAAATCAAGATAATTACTTAAATATTACATCATAAAATAGCTTTTATAAATAACAAAAATATATTAATAAACAAATTCTAAATTTTGCAAAATATTTGGAATACATTTCATATAAACCACAATTTCCAAATCACTACTTATTTTTAAATGACGAATAAAATAACTTTTTTATACAAAATATTTATCACATTTGTTTGAACATGTACTTTCCTATATAAAATAAAATTTATAATAAAAATATTTTTTTCTAAAATATGTACCTCGACACATATTCGCACTCGTCGAGCAGATACGAAACGCAAATCTCGCACGCTACGCTAATACAACAATGCGAACTCGTATGCGACGTGCAGATACGAAGTACAAATAAATACAAAAATATTTTAAAAATAATAGTAAAAATTTAAGGGTTTTACAACCTACCCAATTTAAAAGAATTTCGTCCTTGAAATTAAGAATTAGTAGGGGGTGAGAAGGCACAAAGGGGTAGCGATGAGGAAAAATCAATTCACAACGTTCAACCAAAAGATGCATTAGGAAAACGTGATTTAGATAAATACAAAAATAATCGTGGATATGGCTAATTAATGCAAGAATGAAAAAATGATCAAGGGTTTTAATCAAGATAACTTGCATTAGGGAATAGTATGGTATCAAGAGAAAATAATTTAGAGACCTTTAAGATATGGTTTCTTGGGAGTAGGTAGAGGGCGCGATTAGGAGAACGATTAGAGTCACTCCTAATTTAAGTGATTATGAGGTCGTGATAGTAAATATAGGGCCGAGGAAAAGAACGAGCAGTTTAGGACGAAGGTATACCAACTTTGAGTGGTAATGGTCCTAATCGATAGGAAGGCTAGAGGAAGTTCTAGTACAACGTCTTCGTCCTTCTAAAATAGGTGAAGGCGAAAGCAATAGGGAGTTCAAAAGACGATATTATCGAATACGAATACGTGGTACAAAGACGACCGAATAATTTCAAAAGAATTGTCAAGGCAGTCGTGGATGGGACTCTAAAGGTCAAGTTTAATTATGTTCCATCCACGTAAAATAATAGATAAAAGTGAACCAAAATGTACTTGGTTGATCAGACCATCATGCATCGGTTCTGATTAGACAATATATTAGTGAGCGGCCGCTCAATAGCATATGCCTTGATCAAGTTCTATAAAGAATTAGCTTGCAAATACTAGGCTATATTAGCATCATTAATCAAGGTAGTAAAAACATAGGCACATGAGGTTTTAGATTGAAAAGAAAGCAGAATTAGTTCAATTCCTTAAGTCGTATCCTGTATTGGTCTCCATACAGTCGTCCTACAGTCTTCTTGTCCAAGTCCTTGGTTGACTAGATGGGTTAGGGTCCTCTAAATTCTAGAATCTAAGTAAACTTGTGAATATAGGTCACAAGGATAAAGAGATTGCTAGGTCACAAGACATTCTTCCCAACTTAAAAGAATTAAACTAATGGTATTTTAGGACAAAAGAAACATGTCTAACTAGTAGGGATCACTTGTCTAACCTCTAGCAAGCACGAAGGGAAGATAAGAATTATGATAGAAGGAATCAAGCAAGATGCAATCGATGAGTCGAACGGTAGTTCGAATATGGAATCGAGAAAAGAGGTCAAGTATGTGGATGAGATCATAGACTCTACTCCTATACGCAGGCTTGCTTGGTACGGTAAAGTAACCAAACAATTTATCTTGACCTGCATGGACCACCACAAAAACATGTAACGCTCCAGTCCCAAAATACGTAGGACTAGGAACGTAGACATACCAGCCGTATAATAAATATACGTACGCTGTAAAATACAGTAGAACCATGACTAATCTCATCCACGCAAATAAATGAATCAAAGATATCATATAATGATGATAAATTGTCTTGATACAATATATTGGGTGGAGACACATCTACTACCAACAAAATAAAAGAAAGAGGTACATGATATACAAAAAAAATGACGAAGGTAGCAGGATAGATCCAAGACATGTCATCCTCGAATAAGTGGAGAAGACCACAATCTCGACTAGAATACATGCGAAAGACATGAACACACACCTGGGAAGATAAGCAGGTCCTCAGAGGGACGTAACAAGACACATAATATCATGCCAATGTAACTAAATATAAATTGCACAAATAAATAAGTTAATTGAATTATAACATGGTCCAATACACACCATTGAACTAGCGTACCATTCCCCAACCAAACAAGGACATGAGATGGTAAACTAATTCATGATGACGTATCTTTCCATGCTTTGAATCCAATATGGTATCCAGACCCCAACAAGGTTCAATACCTTCTCATCGAAGTAGTAAGCCACACCTAAAACCAAACAAGAACAAGGTGTGACAAACTAATCCGCGATAAGTTATTGTTCCAAGCCACGGTCAGATACAAGTACCCAAACCAAAAGTACTCGTACCTAACGGATAAAGGTGCCTAATCGTTCTAAGTGAAATATAGTTAAGAACAATCCTTCTTACGCATGGGCCCTGGCTAAAATAGGATCGGCATGGTCCCCCCTTGGGGCACCAGAGGCCCAATCAATAAGAGCATAACATCCCGCAGAACGCCAGTGGCAGTCAGTAATTAGTGGGTCATCATCCCCGTATCTCCAGCGGAGCTTCCGGGTCACAAGGGAAAGTGCATCGTAGCTCATACGCTAAGGAATTGTCTTCCTCGCCCAATGCCTACTATGTTGTATCCACAACAGAAAATCTCTATAACCGCTAAGTCAAACTAGCATGCAATTCTATTAGCGGTTAATCCTATCGCACGGCTTATACGTACTGGTGGCCAGCCAATCACGTACGTACGTGTTCTATATGCGACACACAACTTCGTGGTTCAACGTGTCAAGGCCAATGAATGCAACACACAAGGTGGTCCCTTAAATCTAGGTTTAATGTTTAAAAAATAATACATAGCAGGAAATATAACTGAACAGTAAGTTCTAACAAGCTATGCCATGTATCACAGTTTTATTTTCCATAAAAAAATAATGACTAATGCATGAAATATGAGCTAAAATAAATAAACAGCAAATGGCAAGGTGTCTTGCCTGGTAGTACGCCTGGTGTGCTGCAATAATCAATGTGGCACGAACTGCGACTTCGGATAACAACTACACAAGGTGACCTCTGATGGTGGCACAGATAGTTCCATCGGGTCCAGAATAATCAAGTTAGCTATGGACAGAATTGACGAGGGAATAGAATAAATGGAACTAGTCATGGATAGAAATATAATAAAATGAAATTAGATAAGTAATATATATATACGATTTTAGAAACTATTTATAACACTTGAAAATATATTCTTATTAGCAAAAAAAAGGTTTGATAAATGCTTGAAAAATAATAAAAACGTTTTAAGGCAAAATTCTAAGTTAGTTAAAATACATTTTTAAGTAGGAAAAACTATATCTTATTTGTTAAGAAATCTTTTGATAAATATTAACAAAAGAAAATACTTTTTGGCTAAAACCCGAATTTAGAAAATACATAGACAGCTCTAACCCCTATATTATAAATATAGTTTAAAAATTTATAATATAAGATTTCCCAAAATAATAACTTTAATATTAATAACATAATAAGTATGATAATAACTAATAGCAACAACAATATTAATATTCCTATACTTAATTACTGTTTTAGTAATACTGTTAACAATAATAATAATAATAATAATAATAATAATAATAATAATAATAAATAATAATAATAATAATAATAATAAAAATAACAATAATAATGATAATAAAAATAACAATAATAATAATAATAATAATAATAATAATAATAATAATAATAATAATAGTAATTATGATAATGATTTAACGAAACACAAACGCAAAAATAAAAAATAAAAAAATAAAGCTGCTGCTTCTATTAAAAAAGAAAGTAAGGAAGAAGGAAAGGAGTGGAGAGAGAGAGTAGTCGAGAGAGAGGGGAAGAGCGAGGGGAAGCAGAGGGGAGATGGAGAGGGGTTTTACTAGCGGGCGGCGCTCTGGGCGCCGGTGGTCCTGCGCGCCGTGGCGCGCACGACGGTTGCCGGGTCTGGAGCGGAGGGACGCGACGGCCATCCGGGGTGGCGACGGCTCCGGCACACGGCGGGCTGTCGCCTCCGGTGCCGATCAGGGACGGCGACGGAGGGAGCTCGACGCACAGGTGGCCGGAGGAGAAAGAGCGGCGGGGGCGATGTCCGGTGCGGCGCGGTGGCTGGCTGCGCTACTCGCGGCGGTGGCAGCGCACGGTTACGCGAGAGAGGCTTCTCCGACGGGCTGATGGGCGCGGTCGATGCCGGGGTTTGATGGAGACAGGGTCACCCGTACGGCCGACGGAGGAGTTCGAGAGGGCGGCCGATGAGAGGGTGGCGCCTCCGGGAGGAGCGCACAGACCTGGTGTTTACTTGGGCGGAGAAGGACGCATGAGCGAGATACGGAGTACGGCTCGGTGCGGTGGTCGACGCTGGAGCGGTGAGGCGGAAGACAGGTGAGGGTCATGATTCCTTTTTCTTTTGCGTTTTGCTGTGGTGGGTTTGGTTGTCGGTGACGGTGGTGGCGTTGGTTTGGGTTTACGGGTTGGTGGTGACAACGACGATGGTGGTGTGAGGGTGCTGTCGAAACAGATTCGGCTGGCGTGGAGGGTGGTGGTCAACTGTTGGCCGGGTAGATGGGTTCTGGGTCGGGGCAGTATGTTGGCCGGAAGGACATCGGTAGCAGTGGAGGTGGCGGCACGGGGCAAGAAGGGAAGGGTCGGGGGAGACCGTGTCATTCTGTCGACACGGACACAGGAGCTGGATTAGGGTTTGGGATTTGATTGTCGGGTTGGATATGTCGTGTCGGGAGTGTCTGACACGGCTGGGTGGACGTCCGGGATTGTCAGACGAGACAAAATTATTGTATTTGTAATGGGGGAACATATAGTAGATGGAAAGAGACACGGGCACGGCACGGGCACAATACACGTTTATGGATGGTAGAATTTATGGATGAGTACCTCTCCTTATATAGGAGGTGGGAATTCCCAGTTGGATAAGGACTTATAATGGTTTAAACTCCGATGGATAATTCCATCTTTTTATTTAAATCGATTTAGAAATTAAGCAATCAAATCCAATTCTATCTAGATAAACTTCCTTTAATTTAATGTCTACTTAAAATAAAATATTTTCCAAATTTAAATTATCAAAATAATTCAAATATTAAATAAAACAAAATTTTAAATATCTTTTTCATAAATATTAAAATATAACATTAATTAATTTCAAAAATGAAGTATAAATATATTACATCATAAAATAGCTTTTATAAATAAAAAATATATTAATAAACAAATTCCAAATTTTGTAAAATATTTGGAATATATTTCATATAAACCACAATTTCCAAATCACTACTTATTTTTAAATGACGAATAAAATAACTCTTTTATACAAAATATTTATCACATTTGTTTGAACATGTACTTTCCTATATAAAATAAAATTTATAATAAAAATGTTTTTTTTCTAAAATATGTACCTCGACACATATTTGCACTCATCGAGCAGATACAAAACACAAATCTCGCACGCTACGCAAATACAACAATGTGAACTCGTATGCGACGTGCATATACGAAGTACAAATAAATACAAAAATATTTTAAAAAATCATAGCAGAAATTTAGGGGTTTTACAGAAGCAGATAGTTTTTTCTTTGTTGCTTTTGTGGATGTCTTTCTTCTTTCGTTTGATCTCTCAAACTTTAAGAATTTTTTGAAGTTTTTGACCAGCATGGCCTGTTCATCACCATCGTAATCTTCTTCATCAGAATCATTGCATGAGACTCTTCTGGGTTGAGCTTTGAAAGCGATTGATTTTTCTTTGGGAGTTGATTCTTCAAATTCTTGTAAGTCTAGCTCATGGGTCATGAGCTTGCCCATCAGTGTCTCCAATGTCATTGTGGTGAGGTCATTTTCTTCTATGATCGAGGTTGCCTTCGGGTTCTAGTTCTTTGTTAGAGCCCGCAGTACCTTCCTAATCTTCTCATGATTGTTGTAATCCTTACCAAGAGACTATAAAGGATTAGTAATATCAAGGAAACGAGTGAACATCTGTGTAATTGACTTACCGGGTTTCATCTTGAAAGACTCGTATTCCTGTGTTAATCTACTGATTTTGGATTCCTTCACTTGGAATGTCCCTTCATGAGTTACCTTAATAAGTCTCCAAATTTCATTAAATGTCATACAGGTTGATACGCGATTAAACTTGATTTTGTCAATTGCATAGAATAGTGCATTGATGGCTCATGCATTTAGACTAGCCTGTGCCTTTTCATGCTTAGTATACTTGTCATATGGCTTGTCTACTAATACACCATCAATTACTGTTCTAGGCAATTTCTTTTAACCGTCTATAACTATCGACCAATGAATGAAGTCCAGTGACTTGAGAAAGAAACTCATCCATGTTTTTCAGTAGGTATAATTTCTTCCATCAAATAGTATGGATCTATTTGTGGATTGCCCTTCACCATTGAATATAGATTTAATACTGCCATATATATAAATACTCTCTAGATGGTTATGTATATGTATAACCTATTCTGATATCAACTATAGGACCGTTGAGCACCTCTAGGGGGTGAATAGAGTATGTACGTGTGTAGCAAAAAATATCACCAACTAAAAATTATCCAGAACAGTGGCAAGTAAGAGCAATATGACAGTAAATAAATTATAGTAAAGTAAGAGTCAAGAAGATCAAACTCAGTGATACAACGATATATACTAGTATCCCGCTGAGAGTACTAGTCCAATCTCAAGTACGCTTGTTCGATGTTAATCAACTATATTACAAGCTTTAACTGAGCACTTGCGACTCTTATAACACCGTGCTTGGCGACGAGTGCATGACCGACTCCAGAGGATGATTTAAAAACTGGAATGTTTTCTGAATGCAGCCTCGGATACAACTCTTCAACACCAAACTCTAGATTAACAGAAACTGTAATAGCTTGGCCAAGAATAGTATAGGCTTATTTGAAAGTATAGCTCATAGAAAACACTTAGGAATGAATAAAGAAGAGAAGATTGAATGAATGAGTGATTTGGAAATATGAAAGTTCTTCTCCATTTATAGTGTTTTTGTAGACCAAATTCGGGCAGAGTTCGGGCATAGTTTGGATGGAGAAATCTTGCATTTCAATGATGGATGCAGATTTTGAAGGAATTCAAAAACAACTTGAACTGACCAGGACCGAACTCGGGCCGAGTTCTGCCAGGGTCAGGACAGAACTGTTTGGGTCAATTTTGGTTGGGCTTTGGGTTCTTTATTATGTGGCCTTTTGGATATATATTTGTGGATAGGTAGGCTATAATTTTTTGTGGAATGAAAAATTCTAAGCCAGTACCGATCCTGATCAATCTTACATATTTTCTCTAGACTCAATAAAAATAGAAATACAAAAGAAATATGCAAAAGACTTGATCTTGATTCCATTGCGTTTGGTTCTTGATGACGACGAGACTTTTCTAGCTTGTAGCAGTAGGACGCAGATTTAGGATGCATATATACTTCCAACTTGAAACCTGTAAACCTATAGCAATATATGTATTTTGTGTATCGACCAAAGATGACATTGATTATCAAAATCAGGTGTGATCAGTTAACCAATGGGCCAACAGAGGGATCATTGAGAAGAGAAGAGTCGGGAGACTCTTGATTATACGAAGGATAAGGGGCTTACCTCGGGCGCAGCACAGTGGCGGCAGCAACGTTGGAGGGCGGTCGCTGACGTGTAGGGAAATATAGACGCACAGTGGCTCAAGGAAACCCGGGAGAGGTCGAATCAGCTGGATCTGATGGCACAGGGATGGCTCGACTCCAGAGTTCCCGAGGAGGAGCGGCTAGCTCTGGCCGGAAGGTACGGTATTGGTGATGACAACGATGATGCCAACAACGACATGGAGGAGGAACAGGGGTAGGGAGAAGCGCTGCTCTCACGACTAGATCTGGATCGAGGGAAGCACTCCGGTCATAGAAGGTGGCTGGCTGAGCAGGCGATGGCCGCACGAGGGTGATTGCCGGTGAGGCCAATGAGAAGGAGGCAGTGGTTCTTGGGACGAGCATGACGGTCTTGTCGACGCCTGTGGTGGTCGTGTACTCCTCGAAGATGGTGGTTCGAAGTAGTGAAGCTCCGGGTGGCTAGTTTTTCGGCGGTGGTACAGACGGCACCGGTAGAGGAGGTGCTATCGGTAGATCTGGGCGGTAGGGTAGTCCCGACGGTGGTGGTGGATCGACCAGCGGTTGGTGAAACTGGACACGCCATCGTGGTCGGTGAGGGATATTCTTGATGGTGGCGAGGACTCCGATAGTGGTAGTGTCCCCGCGAGGATGACGACACAACGGCTATCGGCCGAGAATGGCCGGACACGGCAGGGCTTGGGTTAGGATGGGGTTTGGGTGGTGAATGTGTCCCTTGTGCTATGGACACAGTAGATCATGAGACAAATTTGTGTATTAAAAATTTGTTGGACGTGCCCGTGTCCTCGAGGTCGGACCCAGGGATACGAGGGATTTGTGGGTTTGGATTGGGAGATTGTGTTGTGCCGGACACGAAATATAATTGTACTAAGTAGATGATCTAATGAAATATGAAGATGGACACACAGACACAGCAAGACACGGTCATGTAGCTAAGTAGAAAATTGGAATGATTAAACTAGTGAGGATTAGGGGGTATTTATAGGTGTGATTAGGAAGATCCTAGAATGTTAAGAACATAGGCTAGGAGAAAATATTCTAGATTCAAAGCACTAATCCCAATTAATTAAGGGATTCTAGAATATTTCCACTTAATCCTAGTGGCTAAGCATTCCACCATGGACGCCTAGACAATTACTAATAAAACTATTCTATTTCCTATATTTATAACTATACCATTCCCTAATTAGGAACTTCTAGAAAATTACTAATGGTTGCTATCCCACTCTAACTATTTACGACTTCGCCATTCCCTATTCATTATCTCCCAAATTTATAATTACCAATAAAATAATAAATAGAAAATAGGAATTTAGGAAGATAATAATCAGACTTTTGAAAAAAAATAATAAAAAATAGAATTTTGAAAATTAGGTGGTTACATATCTACCCACCTTCGAAAAATTTTATCCTTGAAATTTCAAATGGCACGATAGGCACGATCGAAAATGATCAAAATCAGTTAGGCACGAAATATAATCAAAATTTAGGCACGACCAAGCATAGGATTAAAATCTAGTCATGATTAGTGAAAATCGTCTAGTTATGCAAAGGTATCTAGGTATGATCAAAGTAAATTCAAAATTTGAAATATTGGAAACCAAATGACGATTATGAATAGGGAGAAAAATAAATCATGGTTACAAGGTTTAGGATATAAAAGAAAAGAAAATTACTTGGTCATACTACCTTAAGGTCTAACTAATTCTTATGCTGATGCATGGTACCCTACGACAATTGAGGAACAAAATCTTAAATCTATCAATCCATGAAAATTAAACTCTTCTTCTTATACTTAGTCAATTCCTAATTCTATGATCACTTGATCCATAATATAGACATTGTCCTAATCTCCTCTTGCATTCATTAACCTCATAAGCTCCTTTTGCTGAATCGAAACTTGACCCTAAAATGTCATCTGCCGACCATTGTGGTACTTTGATGGTCTAGAATTATGGTAGTTCCCTTTGTTTTGTGATTTCTTCTGAGCTTAAACTTCTCCCAAATCCAATCAAAGTCTGCCACCTTAATCTCATTATTAAACCAAATTGAAATTGAAATCTAGCGACCTTTATCTTGTAATCATCATAAAATCATGCAACTGGTAGTGTCACGACCCGCACCCGGTTTAGGGGTACGAGAATGTGGGTACGTCCAGCTTACGCCGCAGTGTCGGCGGTAGAACGCTGTTCTAGGTCACAATCACACAAATATAGTATACTCTCCAGACGAAGGATAATCTCAGAATATACAACTCAATCACATAAACTAGAGGTAGATAAATGGCACAATAAGATAGATATGAAATCACAGAGAAGAAATAAGTCTAAGTGTTTAACAACACAAAATCCCAACATCTGAATAATATATCTCATGAAATGACAACAGAAAGTAAGATAAGATATGCCTAGCAGTCTATCCTAGGCAATGGGGTACATCCTCAGCACAAGCTAGATCCTCCTGAGGGTCCAGGTCGCAAGTGTCATCTATACCAGCTCCGTAATAGGTGGGGCAGAACTCCTCCTTATCCTCTGTAATATTTTCAACAGGTCCAGTCAGGATAGGAGCGAATACATAACTCTCATACAGTTCATATCACGGCAGGAAATGTAAAACAAGCAATAAAATAAAATATATGAAACGCTGTAAGAGATGTACATGAATAGTAAGAGAGATATTTGAAAACTGGAAATATATATGGAAAGTAAGAACTGTAAGTGACTATAAGAGATTGAACTGTAAGTGACTATAAGAGATTTAGAGCACAAGATGGTTATGTAATCGGCTTGATTTGCACATGACTAAGTTACAGAGTTGCACATGACTACCTACTTTGGAATTGATCACATAACTACTTCTACTCCCTCGTCCCCAATCAATACACAAGGATCTAGTCAAGTTATGTTATGTACATGATAATTTTATACATGAAGCACATGTGAACATTAGAGTACATGAGAGCACATGAGTGTGATGTACGTGTAGACAACTCTAAAGGGGGGTGAATAGAGTATGTGTTGATAATACCCAATTAAAAAATAATTCTATTCAAGTCCAACCAACAGAAATAATAATCAGAGGATATGTACGGAATATAAATAGAGATCCGAGTAACATACGCAGACACAATAGTTTTTAACCTGGTTTCCCTCGTGGAGGACTAGTCCAGGCCTGAGAACTCTAGCTCAGGATTGAAATCTATTATTTGTGAAATAGCGTACAACTACGTGCCTTTACTCAGAAGAGCACGCCAACTTCTTACAGATCCGCAGATGGCAAAACTTGGATTTTTCCAAGTGACTTCTTTTGAAACTCTTATACACAAACTTCTAGTTGACTCGCACTGAGCACCTTGGGGGCTTGGAAAGTTTTATGGCTAGTTAGATAAGAAGAATAAGCTCTTGAATGTATAGGCTATAGGAGAAGAGAAGAGAAGAGAAGATTGGATGATTGAAAATGAGACAAATCAAGGCCTATATATACTAGTCCAGAGAGGCAGAGTTCGGCCAGAACTCTGTCCCAAAATTTCAAATATTTAGCCGTTGGACAACTAGCAACCAGCAAGCCCTAAAAATCAGGTCCTAAAATTAAGGGGGCAGAGTTCAGCTCGAACTCTGTATGGGGCAAAGTTCGGCCCGAACTCTGTCTCATAGGGGACAGAAAGTTCAAGTGGGCTATTTGGGCTTGGCAGGTTTTGGAGTTTGTTTGGTAGAGCTTGGGTATTAAGTCTAGGGTTGAGATACGCAGTGCGACTCAACTTACAATAGCCTAGACTCAATAAAAGGTAAAAATACAGACTCAAAGTACAAGTAACAGCAACACTGTCGACGCAATCGTCAATGATGTCTGTCTTGAACTGATATGTGATGACGTTCTGTTTTGGAGCTTGATGGAGCTTGATGTGTCAAGTTGGATTATAACAGATATCATCTTGTTAATTATCAAGATTAGGTTGACTGCGATCCAGTTTGGGTCAAAATTCTCCTCCATTTTGATAATTGACAAAAATACGATATTTATATGTCGCAACATTCATACCTGGACACATAGAATAAAGAGAATAGCTCCCTCGTAGATGAACATGTCGGCTCCCCCATAAATAGATATGTCCTGAGACAAGTTCTAATCCAAGCAAGCACAACATTATATATATATATATATATATATATATATATATATATATATATATATTTTATATATATATATATATATATAGAAGCTCAAAGCACATATCAAGTATTTCCAAAGCAAATATTAAGTATTCTTCCCCTTTGTTATTTAGCAAAATAAAATAATGGCTCCCCCATAAAAATAGACCAAGTGAATACATGCAATCACACAACTAGGAACCATAACCATGAAGAGAGAAATTACTAGCAGTTTTATACCTCAATACTGAACCAAAGTGCATAGTTTTGAAAGAAATACAATGCATAAAGAAAATAGAAATACTACAACTCAAAGTTTTAAAACTACTACATAAAGCAAAATAAAACTATAGCCTAACATCAGCAGCATCAGCAGGTAATAAACCACGACCATCATGGAGCACGGGATGGACCAGCAGAGTCTGAAGGGTCGTTGGCAGAGTGACGAGGGTCAACAAATGCCGCGTGCGGGTCCAGATACCGCCTGACCCATGTGTCATCAATACGGTAACCTTCACGAGAAGGGTCCCGTACGATAGAGAATGACATAGTAGGATAGGTAGCCAGGGTGTACTGGAGGTCGTGTAGCGAGTTGCTGATAGCACTCATCTGAAGGGTGGTACGGTAGTCCAACTGGGTCCAGCGGTTGTCTTCCAAACGGAAGCGATCGCACAACATCGCCTAGATGGAATCAAGAATAGCAGGAGGCTCGGGCTCAGGAGCATCAGCGGCATCAGGAGCATCAGAGTCAGAGGATACAACATCAGCAATAGTTCTACGTACTTTGGACAGAGAGGCAGGAGCAGGTAGGAACTGACAGTCATCAAGAGGGATGTTAAAGGTATGAAAAATCTTTGGAAGGTACATGGCATAAACCAAGGATTTTGGTTTTGGTCTCGCACGAATCATCCAGTCCCTCATCATACGAATGAAGTTGAACGAAAGATAAAGGTGAAGATGATATAGAGCCAAGATCTTAAGATAAGTGACTTCATCGGTATATCCCTCTTTGTGCAAGTTCGAGGAAAAGATGATCCGATGGAGTTCATAAAAATAGTTATTTAGATATTTGGCTCGAAGCTTGCGAGGACGTGTGTTAGGAGAACACAACGCATCCTTGAAACCCTCAAGAGTGGTATCACCGGGAAGTTGGAACTGTCGGACATCAACAAGTTTTTCCCAATGTTTGGTTCCAGGAGGTCAAGGTAATCGGCAAGTTCGAAATCGTCAAAAGATATGTCAATGTCGGCGACACGGAAATAAATCCTAGTGTCGTCATGATTTAAATTACAGTAGAACATCTGAATGGCATTGAGATAGACAAGAGATGAAGTTGTGACGAGTTCATCTAGGCATAAATCGTAAAAAAGTGCTTCATATGCCGAAAAAATTATAAAGTTTATCGGATGGCCCGGGAATACACTACGTGAGCGGAAGTCTGTGTACCACTCGTTGGATGCATCCAATGAGACAAAAATTTGTTCATTGTAGGTGTCACGACCCGCTCCCGAATAATCGGACACGAGTCGGACACGCCCAGCCTTCGTCGTTAGACACGACGAAGTAAGCTATACCAAGCTAGGGAAATCTAACCAGATAATCATGAATGTTTACAATCACAGCATCTATAAAACGTTTCCAGAATGATCACCATAATCCACCAATCATAACATCATAAAGTACTAGAGGCTACCAGAAGAAAAACAATATGAACTCACAACATACTATATCTAGGGGAGGGGCTAAAATAATCTAAAACTGAAACCTCAAGCTAAGTCATGGCTCCATCCTGCTCAACTAAGATCTCGGGCTCTGGCCCATAAGGTAGAACAATATCCTGCAAGTACACCTGCAACATATCCTAGTCAGGAGCGGAGAAAAGTACAGTTCTAGGTAATGAACAAGAATATCATGATATGGAAAATATGTACAGGGGAACAAGAAATATGAAATACAGGAATGAACATGAAAGTACAAGAAATAAAGTATAGGAATGTAACTATGAGCCTGAAATACAAGACATGACAAGTGTACCATGTTGAAATACAACTAGCCTATGTGACCGGCTGGGGTGAGTACAGGAGCATATACAGGAGTACATAAATATGGTACAGCTTAGGGCCCGCGTGCACGATGCGAGGCCTAAGCTATCTACATGAATATAGTAATCGGGGTTTGGTCACATAGCTAGTGTATTTCCCCACCCGACACAAGTAAGTACAAGAACATGAAATACAGGAGTACATGATATCGTGTCATAATGTGTCACAAGAAAGGTACAAGATAAGTAAATGTACAAGACCGTAGAAAAGTACTTGCCTTGCTCCGGAAAGTATGGGTAAACAATGGAGCTAGATGTCCTTCTGTCCAATTTGTTATAAGTTGATTAAATTATAAACCAATATAATTTCCTAATTATACTAATTCTGATAACTAGTATTAAGCCCAAATTTTAGTGAACTCCTAATAACAGATTATCAATAAATGAATTAACTAGTTAAATATTAAATCTAAATGCCTCCATACTATTGTACCGAGACTGAATTCTTAGGTCATTAAATCACTAAGACAGTGCATCAAAAAGTCCCAGGTTCATCGATTTTACCACATATTTAATAGGGACACTTATTCTATATCCTGTAATGGAAATAGTTTTAATCAATATCATTCAAACTGACTATCATGTTTAGAAAAAATAATTACTAATACACTACTAAGTTATCATATAATATTACCTTGTATCTAATTTGATGATAATATTATAAAATTAACTCAAATTCGAACTCACACCTGCTTTTATGTAATACATCTTAATTGACAAGTTAGCTATTTGTAAAATAAAACTGCAATAGAAAGTTTAATAATTCTTGTATATTTGTATTTAAAGGTGATATTGCAAGGACACCAATCCTCATTGCAACTTCTTCAGGATACATACCAGCATATCAACTCTTGAAATATAATCAAAACTTAATTTAATCCCCAGCAATCACACTCTTGCCTAACAGTTACTCGATTGTCCAAACATCACACCAACCCAAATCACCAAATCAGAAGGCAACCAAACCAAGAAAAATTATACAAAATAATGAAGGAACTACAAGCTGATACAAAATCAATTATTAGAAATTGCTACATGCATCCCAACGGCTACATCCTATACCCTCGCAGTTCGAAAAGTCAAGGAAAGATATACAACCAAATCGAAATCCAACACAAAGAAATTTATTACTGTCGACTCTAATCGATCCCATGGACCAAATTAGACACAATCAGCATTGGGTACGCACGCGAACTGAACACGCCTGAGGGGTTGGACACGAACATAGACGGCCACGCACACGCGAATACGACACCACATCCCTGGATATTTTACCTACATAATAATCCGCAACATTAAATTCCACAGCAATCAAGTTTAAAGGAAATTTACCTGAAGAGAAGAGTACTAAAAATGAGGACTCGAACCAAGTGTCCGACGCTGCTCCCTGCGCCCTCTGGATTCAAACGACCCCGGTTTGAACATTCCATCAAACACTTGGTTAGCATTGATCCAAGAAGAGCATCTCCAATCTCCTTGAATCAGTCACTCGAAAATTCCTCAAAAATGAATAAAAAATGTGGAGAATTACTCCTCGAATTGGTTCAATCAACCCCTTGATCAACCAACCAAAATAATTCTAAGACGTCAAGACAAAGGAACTTTGGATCGACTCACCTGAACGGCTCGTTGAGTGATCAAAGGATGGGTCAAGCACTTCGATCGATCGATGCTCTCGATGATCGATTCAGATTTGCTCGAACAATTCAAGATCTGTCGAAATCCATTGATCGACAATGATCTAAATCCTACTGTTGGATAGATGGTCGAGATAAGCGTCGCCTAGTGTCGTCGGAGAAGGAAGTTCGCCATTCATCGATAGTGAACCATCAGTCGTCCGCCGTCGTCGTCGTCGACTGAGCTCAGGGAAGAAGGATCGAACAACAAAAATGGAAGTGGCGAGAAAAAGAATAAAATAAACTCTGTTCTCAAACTTTTGATTATAACCAACAGTGCACTTTTGCACTTAGCCCCCCCTGTTCCGATTTATCTAATATAGGTCCCTCCGGTTTTGGCAAATTTTCAAAATCAACCTATTCTTTTTCATATATTATACTGAGTACAGGAATTAGTTAGAAAAGTGACTCAGTGGGTCCCAAGTTTGTTATAACAAACTTTCAAAAATTAAAATTCCCGCTCCTAACTATTTTCCTCCAAAAAGTTTAATTTTTAATATTCAAAATATTTACTAAAATTATAAATACTCAAATCAAAACCTATAATGATTATTAGAAACTTTTAATTTCTCAAAAATAAATAGGGAAGTGGAGTTACAGTAGGTATTAGGATTTGGTAGAGGTGGTGGATTGAACAAAGGATGACTAGGAGGAGGAGGATGAGGGTTAGATGAAGGTGCCCCCTCACTTCTCAACCTTTTTTCTCTACCAAATAACTTTGGAGCCATTGATAATGAAAAAATAAATTTGAAAAAGATGAAAAAAATGGGAGTTATACCTTACAAAAGTAGTTGGAGATGGAAGAGATCCACCAAAAACCCTTAAATCTTGAGTTTGGGAAAAGATAGCCCTAAGATTTGATTTTTCTAGGGTAGGGTTTGAGGAGCAAGGGTTTTAAGGGAGGTAGAAGAAGAGAAAAGTGATGTGAGAGAGAGAGAGAGTTTGTGTATATGTGGATTAGGGCCAGCAGGTCGGGTTAAATCGTGGCCGTTAGATCAAAAATTGGATGGCCATAAGCAACTGAGGGTTCTGGAAGCAGGTACACAGAGGTCGACCCGAACTCTGTATAGGGTAGAGTTCGGCCCGAACTCTGTGTAGGGCAGAGTTCGGCCCGAGTTCTGTGAGTCTGGCTCCAGAACACAGAAAAGGTTTTAAAAATAAAAGTTTTGATAGAAAACTTCTTGAATTTGAAATATTGAATGTTACAAGCCATAAAAATATTGTAGCCATATAATAAATATTGTTTAAAACGATGATCATCACAGTGAAACTACTTTAGGTTAGCTGTAGGGACCAGATCCCAGCTAGCGGTAGTCCAAAGACTAGTGCACCGTATCGCTTAGGCTTTTATGCCTTGTTGTCAGAAGGACCCTTTCGGCTTATACCTAAAGCAATATTACCATGAATGATGTACATTATAACCGTTATTTATGCAGGTACTGTCACGTCCTACTTCCTTAGGAGCGATCGTCCTCGCTAAGGCGTGATGCCGCGTGAGCCTAGATTTCGCTCACGTAAGGCAGGTCCATAACGGCCGATTACAGGCTAAGCGATGGGGTCATCGCACAGAAATCTCAAGCAGAAACATTGATACAGCAGCAAAAATTTGAAGCAAAATACAAGTTATGCAAAATATACTCTTTTATTGATATTGAAACAAAGATTATAATGTAGAACAAGGCCAAGATTACAATCACTCAAGCTCACTCTTCTCACATTATAAGTCACTCTACTCTCTCTCATCTCTCAATACAATTTGAGTAGGCTAGTGGAAGCTTTAGATAGGCGATATCTATATATTATGTCCCGTATAAGTCCAGACTCTACGTAGCCGTACGCCTCGAATCGTCAAAGAACTCCGTGCCTCGACACATCCAAACAGGCTCCACGCCACGAGCTTCTACCTATGCCTGCACATAAAATCTGGATGGGTGTCAGTACTCAACTGTACTGGTGGAATGAGCTCATCGCCCACCCATACAAAACAAACACGTTCATTTACTTTGTGCAACATAATCCCTTTATGATTGTCTTTCTACTCTTGCCTTAGGATCAGTTTTAGGATATAGACTCTCGACCTATTTTGTGTCTCTAGACCATCCCGTGCCTTGCAACTAGCAACCTACTGATACTTTGCCTCTAGACCCTTCTCGTGTCAATAACGTCAACTTATCAAGTCGTGCTTGTCTTTCGGCCCATACTCAGAGACGTCACTATATGATAGCATCCAATTTTTATGTGACCATGCTACAAATCCATATTGAGGTCGTGCCTACCATGTTGCCGCCTCGCGGCCCTCGTTGCTTTTAATCACCAATCGACTCAACCAAGACTTGTGAACTTAGTGTCACTCAACCAACTTTGCCTTACGACGCTTCCTGACTTAAACTCGAACGACTCAAACCCAACTTATGCAACTCTATCCAACAACTTAAGACTCGATGCTATATCTCATGCCAAAGTACGGTGTCTGCGTTACAGCCAAATCTTAGGCCCAAACATTGTCTTCTGATCGTGTACATGTTCAACTCAACTCAATCTAAAGGCACACATGCGGATTGCCGCCCATGCCGACTCATCTATATGAAAGGTCACTAGCACCACAAGCTATCCTTGACTCTATAGATTTTGTTAGACGGGCGCCCCTTTCAGCGCAAGTAGTGAGCCCCGCTGCAAGTTCCCGCCTAACCCGTGCTATCATCCAGCACAACTATCTACATGTTTCCTTCAAATCGGTCCCTTGGCCGCCGGGTTGTCAGTCGAGAAAACCTTTCCCTTGTCGACAAGTTGTCCAATGACAATGCAAGACTCGACTCGAACAGACGTCTCACACAGTCATTGTTCTTCTAATGTTACCATCTCTCTCAGGGCCAAGTGCAATACTTCTCACATCTGAGACCGCCTCGACGACCCTTGGTCACGAGCATTCTTCCTTCTTGCCCTATCATTTCATTCAACTCAGGAACCACTATTTGAAAGCCCTCCTTCCAACTCAAGTTAATCAACCGTGGCCCGTGCCTTAAAAATACTAAGTCTATGACATCATGCCTTAAACCAACTTGAACTCTATGCGACACTACTGCCCAAGTCATACTCTATATGATAGGCCTTACGATCGTGAAACCAAGTAATATCGACAACCGCAGAAAACATGGGACAATGCTTAGAATGTCTTCGATCGCCTAGAATCACTTAGCCTAACTTAATCGTGCATCAACTTGACGAGCAAAGGTTGCATCAAGCCTTACGTCGAGGGAATGTGTCATACACGCGATCGACATTGAATAAGTAAGTTATTTGGGTGCCTAGACTTATGTCATAAGCCGCATGATGCAACTTAGCTCGTGGGGCGAGCAAATGCTATGCCAAGCCTTGGACGACGGGACCGTGGAAGACATGGATTTGTCTGTTCGTGCAGGTCTTACAGGTTGGAAATTCGTATATCTCGACAATGTCAAAGTATTCTCTTCCTTCTAATTTCTATATGTACATAGTAAATTCGAGCTTACTTCACATATTTATGAAACTTTGCTTAATCGTCTTCCTTTTTCCCCCAATTTTAAGTAAAGAATGAATTGCCTAGTACATTCAAGGCCTACAAGTTTCAGCAACACTGGTAGTCCTGGGGGCCTGCCAATCTTTTTAATAAAATGGCTGCGGAGATCATAATAAAAAGGTTTAATTTAACATTTTTCGTAATCGTTATCCATTTCTTGAAGGTTTGATAACTAACAAAATTCTAAACCGTGTTCCTTCATATATATTTTTGCAGAGAGTATCGTCATGGTAGAAATTCTATATAATATACAGCTTCTTCTTCGTCGGGAAGGTTGTTGCTCATATAATTGCCTTGATGTTCTACTGCATCCCAGTTACAGTTTTCGTTCCTGAGGTCAATATCCTGCAATGGGGTATGGTTTATGCTCCCATTATAATTACAATTTGCAAAGCTATCGCCACTCCTAGGTAAATATCGACAAATTCGTATACAACATTAATTCAGACAATGGTAATATATCCAATAATAAACACATAACTGCAATTTATACAACAGCTCCTTTCATCTAGTGATCCTTTTGGTCCTTTTTGAGAATGTCATGTCTTTACATCGGCTTAAAGCTTCCATAATCGGTCTCCTAGAGGCCAGGAGAGTCAATGAGTGGATTGTTACTGAAAATCTAGGGGACTCTCAAAAGACGACGACATCTTACAAGACAACGAAAACATCTATCGAAGAAGCTGTGGCAGATATTGAGATACTCGAGAAACCTAAAACCTGCAGATTTTGGAAAAGGTATGTTTCTTTTACTTCTTGTTGTATTGTTGTTTTTATTAGATATTCGATTGCATTTTGGATAACAAAGTGGTTGAATAAATAGCCCTTTCGGCAGTTCATAAGGGAAATGACTTGAATTAAAATAGCTATGTGATTTAGATATATCTACCAATTACGAAAAATGCTAATATCAGGGTTTTTAATGCATATATGACATGATAGAAGTATAAACCCCACACTTGTACACTCTCTGTCTGTTGTTACTGTTGTCAAATATTACCTACCTAGTTGGCTGGCTGGGTGCAATCATGCATCGTGTAGCAATAAGTCACCATAAATAAAATACCCATTTACAAAAATTGTTCCTTTACATAAGGTATGTGTAGATATCCCTTTTATTGTGTCTCCCTGTTTGTTAACTGTGTTACCTAGACACTTCAAGTTTCATAAGGTTAGCACTTGGCTTGTTTTGTTTTCTTGTCATACGAGTTACATTGAAAATTGAGTCTTGTTGATGTCTTTGAGTATCTATATTTGGGTAATTATCGTATAAATTTGGACCCTAAATATTGTTGCTTGCTTCTCATATAGAATTGTTCCTTTGATTTTAGAGAAGTGCCCTGCTCCTTATATGGACAACTTGATAACTGTTTGCCAGGTATGAAAGCAGATCATGATTTTCGAGTTGTTTTTTCTATGCTTTCTAAATTCTTGAGGCAAATCTCTACACTAAGCATGTCATGTGTTGAATACTGACATAGTAAATTGTAGTTCATCTTGACTTGAAGCTAGGTCGAACTTGTATTAGATTTACTTTCATCTGCTTCTAACTTTACCTTGTGTTTTGAAGACACTTGAAGCTAGAGAACCTTTATAATATTCTCATATTGTCATATTGCACGTGTCGCTGGGAATCCTAGTCTTGTACTAATGAGAATCCATGTCCAATCATGGGTATAAAGAAGAACATTGGAAACATAAGGACTTATAATTTATTATAATATACTAAATATTTCTTTATTGTTATCTTTTTTTAAGAAAAGAAGGGATGGCACATCCTTTACCTGAAGTTGTTTGAACAAATCATATGATGTAAGCCCTGACTGACATATTTATTGGTTTGTAGGACAATAGAGTAACTGATCATCGGTTGAAGATGAACATTTAGCTTACATAGTTTTTCTTGGGTGATATTGAGACAACAGTACAGGTTTGTCGTTTGATATTGGCCTGCTTCTGATTTCATATTAACTCAGATTTTTTGGTGTTTGATAACTTTTTTGGATATTTTAATTGCAGTATCGTAGCTTGTTCAAGGACTAATATGCTTGTTGAAGGATCGACTTGCGTCTAATTACATGCTAGCTGTGATTCATCAAAAAAAAGCATTTTATGTTCTTGAGTTTTCTAGAGGGATTGTAGATATTGTGGAAAAATGTATCTGAATTTATGAATGAATTGGATGATATATGAATCATTTTGAAGGATTTCTGAAGGGTTTTTAATATCTAAAAACTAGTATGTATCCTTTTGGAAAAATATAAGATGGTGAGTATTATATGTATTTTTGGGACTGAATTGAATGATATATTTAATTCAAAATTAAAGTTTCAAATGTTAAATTTGATATTTTATGTTGTCTACTTCAAAATGAATGTTTCGGCCAGTATTGACAAATGTTTTTTTATAATGTTTTCACAGGGATATATATATATATATATATATATATATATATATATATGTTTGTAAATTACATCTATAACAGTTTAAAAAAGTGGTATAAATATATTTTATATTTATAACGCTTTGAAAATAAGGGTTATATATATATCTAACTTATTTATAACTATTTGTGAATTAAGTGTTATATATGTTCTACTTATATATAACATTTTAGGTATAAAAAAAGTGTCAGATATGAAGAGAGTATTTATAACATTTTTGAAAACATTTATAACACCCATTTTTATAACAGCTGTTGGCTTGAAAAAAGCGTTATAAATTATCATTTATGACGGTTTATAGCCGTCATAAAAAGGTATTTTTGTTATAGTGCGGTTATTTACCAAAAAATGATTATTTACGGCACGTGAAACGTGCTATAAATGATCTTTTACGACATACAATTTGGTATCGTAAAAGGCCATGTCGTAAATGATCATATTATTTACGGTGCGCATGTGAACGCTGTAAATAACCTCTCCATCTTTTTTACAGCATTCTAATGCACGTTGTAAAAAAGATGATGAGGGTTATTTACAACGTTTATATGCGCGCTGTAAATAATATGGTCATTTACGGCATGGCCTTTTACGGCATCAACATGTACGCCGTGAATGATCATTTACGGCACATTTCGTGCGCCGTAAATGATCATTTTTCTTGTAGTGTGCAGGCGATGCCTATGACTTAGGCTAATTCTTAGCTTTGTGGCGAAGACCAGCTTTTCCTTCTCCCAAGCCACGAGACGAAGGACCGAGTGTCAATTTTGAAAGCCATCGTGAAACACTTCTAAGCCGACCGTGGCGACCGTGGGACCTTTTTCCATGTTCTAACTCAGTCGACCCGACTTGAGATTATTTTCTTAGTTATGTGGATTTATCTCTTTTATTATCAAGCCTACTTGTGCATTTGAAAACTTTTGTTTTATTAGTACGAAGGCCAAGCTGAGGCAAGTTTACCGAAGCCACCCACCTGAACGAGGAGTCGCCTCGACTGAGCGGGTCTTCGAGCAAGCCATTGCATGGCTAAGTCCGAACGCCGTCGGCATTTCGATTCCTCCGATTGACTGAGCGGGACAGGGCACTACATCATACACCACTCAGAAAAAGTTTCGTCCTCGAAACTAACTGAGTACTTACTTATTGACTCATAACTTGCTTCAACATCCAACAATTCTCATACATATCCTTCCTATATGTTTCTTCAATCCGAGCCACGCTCGTGCCTTAGTTATTTTCCACATCCTCGATACTCTTCCGTTCCTCTAGTCTCATTTGAATTCAACGTATCACTTGGTTGGATCATGCACATATTTTAGACGTTCCCAAAATACATACATTTTAGCCAAGCCCCGTGATAGAGAATTCAGCCATTTCTACTCGAGCCAGATTATGCACATATTCAAGCGTCCCTGATATATATGCATTTTAGTCAAGGCTTATGAGTGGTATTATCATACTCTTGAATCATTCCATTCATCAACACCAACATCCAAATTAATTAATCCTCAAGATCACTCGTACCGATGCTAACTCTCGTAACATGGACGTCTCGCCTAACCGCTAGGCCATCTCTCCGGGCTAAAGTCAATTGTCAGTATTGGAATCACAGTTCCCAAACCATAATATCAACACTGACCCCATCCTAAGGTCAAAACAAAGTTGATAATACATGGCTTTCTACCCAAGCTCGTATCACTCAAATTTCTAAACTTTGAGCATAGATTTCTCCTATTCGCACTCGCAACGTTCAATTTTAGGGTCCGAGTCATTCAGCAAAGCCATCCTACTTCAAGTTCTGCCCAGCCAAGTCTCTTACATAACTCTATCGCACGTCCAAACTTACAATTTGCATAGTCTATTTCTTTCGAACCCGTTTGATATAATCTACTTATCCATTCTTTCCAAGTCAAATACGCTAAGACACGATTTGTTAGTAAACCATAATCTCATTCCATATTCCCTAAGTCGTTTACCATAATTCACGTTGTCGTTCATAAGGTCGTCTAACTTAACAATATGTCACGCCTCGATCTCACGCGAGTTCGATTATCCATGGTGTGCATAATATCACCATACAATGCTTTCGCGGAATAATCATTCTCATCGGGAAGTAACTTTTGCTTTGAGTATAGACTAATTCATTCTCGATACGTAGATTAGATCTACTAAATCCTCAACTTTACTTAATCATGAAACACAAGTCCAAACAATTCTCGAATTCACATTAGCAACAAACCATAAGTCGAAGCATACAGATTGCCACGTCCTGATTTTTCGAGTTCGATCATTCCTGCGACATAAATCACCATGCCAATGCTCACGCGGAACGATCGCCCCAAATCCGACGTAACGCATGTGCGAGGCTGGAGTTGCGCTCGCACAAGACAAGATCTCCGGCGTTATGGTTATCAGTGCAACCATCAAGACACGATCGTTTTCATCCAACATTTATTTTAGTTAAAATCCTAAGTATAGCATCCGTCAAGACAATAACACTTGCATGATCGTTATTCCTCGAATTAGAGTGCCCCCGAGTAATCGCATATCGATCTTTGATATGCCTCAATACCATCGACGATATGCATAACCTGACGATTTTCTTTGGCAACGAATTTCGAGTCGTACAACTGATGCTATCATCTGAACTGGATGTACCACATTTCCTCGATATTCAAGATCAATTCGATCGTTACCCCTCGACCTAGCTATATGTTAAATTCATTCAAAATCCAAGATCACGTATTGTCACAACCCGTACCTAGTTTAAGGGTACGAGAAGTAGGTACATCCAGCCTATGCCGCAGTGTCGGTAGTAAAACGCTATTCTAGGTCACAATATCTAACACAATCTAGAATATGCTCTGAAAGGAGAACAATATAATAAGTAATCTCAATCACAAACTAAGATAAAAATGGTGATAAGATAATCTCAACAGAGAGAGAGAGAGAGTCATAAATATAAATAATAAGTCTCGGTACAAAACTCTATGAATAATATCTCAGTACAATCAAAATATCTCAAGAACTAGATAATAAGAAAGTCTAGACTAAGCTAATGGCAAGTCCTCAGCAACTACTGGATTCTGCTGAGGGTCCAGGTCACCTGTATCAACTAGGCCTGCTCCATAGTAAGTATCGTAGCAATCCTCATCATCTGTAATATTTTCAACGGGTCCAATCAGGACAGAAACAAATACATATCTCTCACACAGATCATAACATGAAAGGAAATATGAAACAAGCTATAGAATAATATACATGAACTGCTGTAAAGAAATAGTAGAGAGACTATAAAAAGAAGAACATGATATAGTAGAAATAGATATACATGATATAGATAAGAAAACTGAACTAACTACGTAATTTAGAGCACATGTTTGGTTATGTAAACATGCTTAGGTTATATATGACTTAAATCTAGTTTGGAGTTGTACATGAAAATGGTGTAGATCACATAACCAAATAAATACACCCCCTGCCCCAATCAGTACACAAGGATTTATCCAGGTTATGTTATTGCACATGAAAGTAGTGTGTCACATGGATAGCTAGTACACATGCACACTGGGTACATGAAGGCTCACATGATCTTGAGTGTACATAAATGTCACAATAGTATATATGAATAAATACGAACACAAAGAGTAGACGATGTACATGATAAAGTACATGAGCATAATATACCCGATGTATCCGAGGGAATAACATCACATGAAGAGATCCATATAGTACTAATCCGTGATACATCGTGACAGCAACAATTAAACTAGTCTATAACAAGTAAATATGTCCAAGCAAGAATGAAACGGTCAGATAATGTACTCGTCTGGCAATCCAAGCTGTTGATGAGGAAGTGCAACTGAACTGGAGTGATGTAATCCTATTTAAAGCAACCACAAGCCACAACAAGGTCTAAAATATCATAAGGAATTCCTACAATACAATTCTACATGATTCTAGGTCCTTCTAGGTCCAATTCAACCCTTGGTCAACTCTGGTCAAACCTGGTCAGCTATAAGTCAACTAGTCCGTTTACTAATTTTTAGGTCAAGCACAAGTTTTCAAGTTATTCTAAGTTCGTTTGAGTCGATTTGGATCAAGTTTGACCCAAAGTTGACTTTTGTCAACTTGGTCAACTTGTCGGTCGACTCGGCCATTCTAGGCTCCTTGGGTTAATCCTAATCTGACTCAATACTCCCTAGGTTACATACACAAGCAAACAATTACATATATATATATATATATATATATATATATATATATATATATATATATATATATATATGAGCGGTATAGTACACAACCATATAAAAAATTACATACACCTACGGATAAAGGTCGCCTAACCATTCTAAGTGGAATGCATTTTAAGAACAGTTCATGGTCGTATAACTACCGGGTCAAGTCAGGAAAATACCAATGCAGTACAGTACCTCGTAGCGAGTCACAACACCATATACTATTCCTCATTATCGAGCGAGTCTATAGCATATAGTCTACCTATCGTTCCTCAGTAGCGAGCGAGTCTACGATAGATAGGGTGGTAGTCAACTTCCAATCATGTTCTCCCCACCCAATGCCAACTCATAACTGCTAAGTCTTCTAGCATGCAACTAAATTAGCAGTTATTTCCTAACGCACGTCCTCACGTATCGGTGGCCAACCAACTACGAAAATTCGATACCTATATAAGACTCATGATTCGCGTAGCACATATCTCAAGGCCAATAAATGCAACACAACATAGGGTAGTCTTCTTAACTTTAAGTCGATGCATAATACTAAAGTAATAGGAAGAAAACTAAACAGTTAAATAAAATATATCAAGGCAGAGAAAATGCTAATAAGTAAGAAAATAAAACTAAATCATCATGCTAAATGACAGTAAATAAGCAAAATATAATGGCAAGGTATCTTGCCTGAGGTTGTGTGCAAAAAGGCGACGTCCAATAGCTCGAACTGTCAGAATTGTAAAGCGATGAAAGCCAAATCTTGCATACGTCCTCGGATGCTGAAATAAACACCACGAACGTGTTCGAAATATAAGATATTTCTAGGAAACGCCTGTCAAAAAAGCGATGAAAGCCAAATCCCCGCATACGTCCTACTGGCGCAAGTTTCTTTTCGATTCGACGAACGTGCACAAAGTAATTAAAAAATTTACAAATAGGCCTATACGGTAAATTTTGACGGATACGCATCAAATTCGTCGTACACACGCGAACAATTTGAATTCCGTCAAAGCCCACACGTCCACAAAGTCGATACGTACCGTTTGATGCTTTCGGTTCGTGACCACGTCGTCCGGTTTGGTGGAACGCACGTAGTATCGAGGAGTTTTATTAAAATTTCATAATTTTTGAAAACTGTTTTTTTCGAACTTGGGACTCGGTTTTCTCGACGCAAAGTCGATCAATTTGTAATCTACAAAGAGAGTTGTGAAGCCCTACAGGTTGTCTATCACTGTTTCTTATTTGTTTTGTAGAAAACTTACTATTCTGCTCGATAACCGTCTTTCAAAGTGGACGCCTGAACTGGTTTTATTAGCTGTTTACACCCAGTTTTTTGTCGATTTTTGAATCGATTCACTGAGTAGGTTGTTTAATTTTTACCCAAACTGATTAATGGGATTTCTAGATGGATAGGTTAGCTACACGCAAGATTTCATAGATCAAAATTTTATCAAATATTTGGCAGAATAATGGTCTCGATAGGGGTTACCTGGTAGTGCACGCCTGTTATGGCCGTTGCTGTGCCAGCTCTGTCATGGCGGCTATTGCCGGCCACGTGTGGCGTTGCTAGCCGTCCAACGGTGGGCAGAGGCGGCGCATGACGTCCAGGGGCGCACAGGGTTATCGCACGAGGTCTGGTATGCCTCGTGGTCCAGGAAGATGAATTCGCGTGAAGCTCTGTTGTTTTCTTGGAAGTTTTTAGAGATCGATATTATACGTATACTAAAGTTTTGATTAATTCTCGAGTAGATCTTTCCTAGATTTGATTAGGATTCGATCTCATCGGAAAGAAACTAGTATTGAATCAAATTACAAATTGATTAGATCAATTGGGATTTAAATCATGGGTAAATGATTGTTTGAATCCTGTTAACAGAGCTACTCTGTTATCGGGTGGGGTTTGATGAAGGTGAACAGTGCGGGTGCACTGTTCACAAGTCTCTTCTTTTTTCTTTTTCTTTTTACTATATAACTAATTAAAATTTTGTTACTTACGAAAGAACATGAAAAATAATGAAATAAAGTCCCAAAAATTTTATAATAAATTTTTGTGTCCCTTTCCTAATTGTAAGGTAATTTTATATATAATTTTATCTACTAATATATTTAACAAAAGGTTCAAGAATAATAATAATAATAATAATAATAATAATAATAGTGGTAATATTAATATAGTTGTAATAATAATAACCATAATAAAATAAAATAATAAAAATGATAATAATGCTAAATATTTAAATCAGTAAATTAGTAAGGTATCATCAATTGGGGAGGGCAATATTACTACTATTATTATTTTCACAAACGAATATAAATACCCAAAACCTTTCAAAGAAACAATAAATAAATAAATAAATATTAAAAACTTTTAAAAGATAACCAAGATGTGATTTTTGATAAATTTAATGAACAGAATATCAGCACACATAAATCTAGTGACGCCGATAGCTAATGTGCTAGTCAAGGCACTTGACTGCACTAGTCGTGCCATGTTGTTTAGTCAGTATGCATAACATAAACTAAGGATGGCTAAGACTATATTTTAAATAACAAAATAATTCATAAAATGTATTTAAAAAATAATTAAATAAATAAATAAAAATCCTCTAAATTTTTGGAGGATTACATCCTATCCAACTTATAAAAATTTCGTCCTCGAAATTAAAATAATTCTTATTATATAAAATTAATAAATAATGCGGCTAAATATGAAGAGAGAGTATGTACGTAATCGTACTCGAGTTTCAAAAAATGAAAAAGGTAGTTTATAGAAGAAATCAAAACTGTTATCATATTCTACAAAAGAGGGTATTCTTAGTCTTGCACGGATCGTGGGTATCCAGTCGTTTGAGAGATTGGGTCGAAATTACATGGTTAAAATCAAATGGGAATGAAAAATTAATGGGCCAAGATGTGAGAGCCTAAAATAAGCGTAGGAAACCTTTCTATAAGACTTGATTAGGTAAGTGTTTGAATCTTTAAGTCATAACGACTAATATGTGCGAGTTGGTCTTTGGTGTTATGTAGGACGCATGTGCCTGCTTGAGCAGGATGTATATGTCGTAGGTGTGACGTATCTTGCATGGTCATGGGTCTCAGTTTAATTTATGTTGATGGGTCCATATTTGCAAGTTTAAGATCAAAAGAACAAAAATAGACACCTATGGTTTGTTCTAAAGGGAAAATGCGTCATACGTGTGGTATAATTGAAATGGAGAACAAGATGGTATGCTTGTGTGGGACGTATATATCATACGGGTAGCTTGACTGGTCCAGTTTGTGTGAAAATTATTGGAAGGAAATGACTAATGTTGTGTTCTACTTATCAATGTCACGGTAGGGTTATCAGATGGCATGGATAGATGTGGATATTATGAGCCATTGATTTAACTCGTTTTAAATGGGAACCAATCTATCCTAATCTTTGACTAATTCAAGAATCCTACGTTTCTTTGGAAGGCTTGCCTATACACTCCAGCAATTTTTGTTCTCGAGATTCAATCAAGGATGCCATTTAGGATGGGATGGCCTTGAAAACCAAGGTTGTGATCTTCTACTATGGTTATCTAATTGCACAAGCAAAGGATAAGGGGCAGTACGAAGTTGGTATCGCAATTCCCATCAGATGGAAGAACAATCTACGAAGGGCACCCTATTTAAAGAGATGGAGCACACTAAGTTCAAGGTTCCACGCAACTTATAAAAATTGGTTAATCGGAGAAGCGAAGTAATATGACTTCTAAGTGGCAACTTCCTAGTGGTGTATGAGAATATGAGGTGCTTCTGGTTGTAGTCATGGACTTTATGGGAAGCCCTAGTATTAATCATTTAATATTGCTCACATATTGCCCGTACTTCATCCAGGCAATAGAGGAGGTCTTAGTCAAGTACAACCGAAAACAGGTTAGTACAACGGGGTTCCATTCATTGTATAACATGGGATACCAAGAGATATGGTACAAAATTTATGGAAGGAGAATTAGGGAGCCAAGAGGTGAGGCCTACAAAATAAGGGTAAGGGACTATTACATCAAGTTTGGTTTTATAGCCCAAATATGGCGATAGGCATGGATGGGTTTAACCGGTTCTTAATAGATTCCCAATTGGGTCATCAATCTTTTATTGCACGAATCTTTGGTTTGAATCTATATTGGCTGGACAAGATCCATAAAAATCCATCTAGACCATTCCTATTAAGTTTATAGAAATCGTAGATTTGGTTCCAACACAAGTGGTTTGGCAAATTTCCCGTCGGGTGGGTAGAACGGGTTCTGTAAGTCATGAGATGCACCTTCCGTGACTTTTGTGTTTATGTAGCACAAGAGGCCTCTATTGAGTGGCACACTAGTGGCATGTGCGTAGAGGGCTTCGGGTAGATCACAACCATATATTGGGCCAAAAAAATTGAGTCAAGGTTGGATCTCTAACTGCAGTCGAAAAGTACATCAGTGTTATGGTAATGGTTATCGCTAGTCCCTTTTGACCTGAAAGTCGTATCATAATAATAGAGTGCTGGGAGATGTGTTTGAGTGGGACATGATATGTCTATTTGAAGGTGGACTCATTTAAGTTTTGCATATAAATTTTGTTGGAAGGTAACAGCTAGTATTATACTCCAAATATCAAAGTCACGTTAAGAGACACCAAAAGATCTTAAAAAAAGTGGGGGTTCACGAGTCACTAATTTATCATCCTAGTAAGAACCAATTTATCTCAATCAATCGGTGATCCTCTAATTCCTAAAAGTAAGAATGGCTTACAATCTATTCACTCTAGAGATCAGGACATGGTTCTAGGAATAATGAGGTTAGAAATATTTGAGTCACGACATCGTACCTTGACCTTTGGTAATAATAAGTCACGATGTAATCGATAACCTGATAGGGTAGTAATGAATCAGTTTCGAGAATCCTATCCCGAGTCCTAATAAATGGAAATAATTGCGTACAGTGGTATCTGAGTCGATAAAAATTGGTTAATCGGGGAAGCGAAGTAATATAACTTCTAAGTGGCAACTTCCTAGTGGTGTACGAGGATATGAGGTACTCCTGGTTGTAGTCATGGACTTTATGGGAAGCCCTAGTATTACTCATTTAACATTGCTCATATATTGCCCGTACTTCATCCAGGCAATAGAGGAGGTCTTAGTCAAGTACAACCGAAAACAGGTTAGTACAACGGGGTTCCATTCATTGTATAACATGGGATACCAAGAGATATGGTACGAAATTTATGGAAGGAGAATTAGGGAGCCAAAAGGTAAGGCCTACATAATAGGGGTAAGGGCCTATTATATCAAGTTTGGTTTTATAGCCCAAATATGGCGATAGGCATGGATGGGTTTAACCGGGTCTTAATGGATTCCCAATTGGGTCATCAATCTTTTATTGGACGAATCTTTGGTTTGAATCTATATTGGCTGGACAGGATCCACAAATATCCATCTAGACCATTCTTATTAAGTTTATAGAAATTGTAGATTTGGTTCCAACACAAGTGGTTTGGCAAATTTCCCGTCGGGTGGGTAGAATGGGTTCTGTAAGTCATGAGATACGCCTTCCGTGACTTTTATGTTTATGTAGCACAAGAGGACTCTATTGAGTGGCATACTAGTGGCATATGCGTAGAGGGCTTCGGGTAGATCACAACCATATATTGGGCCAAAAGAATTGAGTCAAGGTTGGATCTCTAACTGCAGTCGAAAAGTACATCAGTGTTATGGTAAGGGTTATCGCTAGTCCCTTTTGACCTGAAAGTCGTATCATAATAATAGAGTGCAAGGAGATGTGTTTGAGTGGGACATGATATGTCTACTTAAAGGTGGACTCGTTTAAGTTTTGCATATGAATTTTGTTGTAAGGTAACAGCTAGTATTATACTCCAAATATCAAAATCACGGTAAGGGACACCAAAAGATCTAAAAAGAAAGTGGGGGTTCACGAGTCACTAATTTATCATCCTAGTAAGAACCAATTTACCTCAATCAATCGGTGATCCCCTAATTCCTAAAATTAAGAATAGCTTACAATCTATTCACTATAGAGACTAGGACATGGTTCTAGGAATAATGAGGTTAGAAATATTTGAGTCGCGATATCGTACCTTGACCTTTGGTAATAATAAGTCACGATGTGATCGATAACCTGATAGGGTAGTTGTGAATCAGTTTCGAGGATCGTACCCCGAGTCCTAATAAATGGAAATAATCGCGTACAATGGTACCTGAGTCGATAAGATAGAATGACCCGCTTGTCCATGGTATACGAGAGTCTATCGGTGGGATAACGAACTCTAAAGCACGTCATGGGAAAGATCTCTAACTACTAAGTCATAAATTTCTATTTGTGTCAAACCTGCCAAACTATAGTCACAAGGGTTCTAGAGATATTGAATGTAGTGCTCATGTATTGCTGTTGATAACTAGTATTTCATACTATGATAGGGTATTATGCTATGGTGTTGGCTAAGCTAGTGTTTGTGATGCTCCAATGCTAAGTCAAGTCTTAATAACAAAATCTGCATAACTAGAATAATATATGTTGGATTCCAACCTCGAGATGGGTATCTATCATAGTCAGGTACATGCTTGTCTTTGTTTCGGTCTACTCCTCTCATGTCTACACTGCAGGCCCTGTCGAGTAAGGGTCGGGTTAAGACATAAGGGTTGCTGGTTCAAGCTAGAATCAAGAATAATAATTAGAGGCATGCGGTAATTGGTTCTTGGAGAATAGGTACTCTCTTAGGTTGATATTTTGACTAAGGGTAAAACCCTAATCATTCTCAAATTCAAATGGCTAGAAGGTCCCAATAGTAGTTTGAGGGTCGAGAGGAGAACGAGTAACTCAAGGCAAGGTTCTAGTCACATGGCTGGCCGAGGG
The DNA here is from genome assembly GCA_029216955.1 of Iris pallida. Lineage (NCBI taxonomy): Eukaryota > Viridiplantae > Streptophyta > Magnoliopsida > Asparagales > Iridaceae > Iris > Iris pallida. Next base: position 12,958,196 of record JANAVB010008998.1, read on the forward strand.
TAGCTACGCTTGTGTATACAACTATCATGGCCATTGGAGGATACTCTGTATATATCTACCAAATACGAGCATTTCGTCTTTCCAAATTAGTGAAAGACAAAAACAATAAAGAGTTCAAGAAAGATGTCATTGAATACAATTACGTGATTCAAAGGCGAATGCATAGTTTAAAAGAAATTATCAAGGCAGTCGCGGATGAGATCCTAGTTATCTTGATATCTCAATCCACGTGGGATAATCAAATGGAGTGCGAACCAAATGCATCAAGGTTGATCAGACCATAATACACTGATTCTGATTAAACAATATGTTAGTGGGCGTCCCCAGTATACATATGTCCTGAACAAGCTCGATAAAGAATAAGCTTGCAAAACTAGGCTATAAATAGCGACATCATTTATGGTAGTGCAAGTCTAAGTATGGGAGATAATGATGAAAACAGTAATAAAGAGTTCAAGTTTCACAAAGATCTAAGTCTTGTCTGGTGTTCCTGCTTATACAGTCGCCCTACTGTCTCTTGTATCAGGCATTGGTTGACCAATGGGGTATAGGCTACTAAACTCTATCTTCTTGCTAAACATATCTTCCTACACTAGCATATATTCATTGTCACCATGTAACACTTCAACACTAGGTTACAAGGATACGGGTGGTGTAACACCCAGTTTCTGAAATGAGGGTAATTTTGAAATTTTGTATTATAATTTATTTAATTATGATATTTAAATAATAATATGATTTTTGGTAATTTTTAATCATTTTAAAACTATTTAAATTATGACTTATGATTTTGGTGTTTGACTAGTGTAACCTTAGAGCCTAGCCATGTGATTAGGATATTTCACTAGTACATTCTAGCCTAGAGGGTATTTTGGCTATTTTAGGATTTATTTGAATTTATTATGATTTATAGGAATTTGTGTGAATTTAATATTAAATAAATATTGCTATGTGTTGTGTTAGTCATGACTAGTTGAGACTTGTAGACTAACCTAGAACTAACCCTAGTTGGTGACCCTAGTCTAACTCTAGTTAACCTACTTTTAGTCATTAGGAATTAGTTTTATGGTAGGAAGTATTACCTAAGAGAAATTAGTTCATGATTTATGGCTTAAGTCAATGACTTATGATTTATCAATTTTAAAGCCTAGTGGTTAAGCCATAGGCCCATGACTTAGGCCCAAAACCAAATTAAATCCACCCATGACAGCCAACCTAGGGATTCCCACCCCTATTTAATGCCTCCTTCATTTAGGGTTAGCCTCTCTAGGAAATAGATCTCAAGTTTAGAAGGAGGTAAATCCCCAACCTTAGAAATTTCTAATTAATTCATTTTAGCTCCTTTTTAGTCCTAGTCTTTTGCAATAGGATCTAATTTATGTTTATATACTGATTTTGGAGGAGCACCTCAGTTTGCATGCAATTTGGAGATTTGGAGTTGCCATTTGGAATCCCCTCATTAAAGCTTTTCTTGAGTTTTGATACTTAATAGGTAAATCATCTAAACTCATAGTTTTGCCTGATTTCATTGGATATAAGGTTAGGTTTTAGGGTTTCCTAGCTGTCCCCAAAATTTGGGCACAATTTGTGTCCATTTCGTGTCCGTATCGGACAGGTATCATGATAGGCATACTAGGTGTTTGTAAAAATGCCACATAGGAATTTATTTTCATATTTTTGAAATATAATTACATGGATTTGTAGATCATGATGTGTACATTAACTTTTGTGAAGGTGTCCTAGTGTTTTGTGTCTGTTTGTGTCCTATTTTTGTGCGTGGACATGCAGCACGGGCCCGTAGGCTGTGTCCTGCATCACGGGCTCATTTTCTCTCGACACAGGACATGTGGGCACATAAAACTTGACACGGGGTTAGGGGCAATGTCTGACAAGGCTGCCCCAAAGTTTCGTGTCAAGTCGTGTCGTGTCGAGTGAGAAATTGTGAGTGCACAGATTTTTTACTACACTGTTACACGCGCACAGGGCTCACTGACACGGGGTTCGTGTCGCTTCTGGACACGTTGTGGTCGTGTGTCAGGGTGTCAGACACGAAGCCCTATACCTGGCGAACCCCTAGACACGACCACGTGGTGTCTCGTGTCGTGTGTCGTGTCCTAGCCCGACTCACACACGTGCACGAGGCTGCCTGCACGTTAGTGTCTGTGTGTGTGTTCTTTCTGTTAGGACACGTTCGTGTCCAGTTTTTGGACACGAGAACAACCCCTCTGACACGAGTATATGATGGCTCACCTCTGTTTTGAATTAGTTTGGGTTTTCAAATTGATTTGGGTTTCGAAATTTAGAAGTTAACAGTGAACTGTGAAGTTCACTGATACTCATGAATCTTTAGTTTAAATTGTATATTTTTACTGTTAGTTAATGATTAATTTGCCATGATAAATTCATTTACACATGTTTTAGTTCACTGTCAAGATTGATTCATGGGATGGGAGTGAACTGTCATTCGGTTCAAATGAAGTTTTCATGTTTTGATACAATAGTCTAATACAAGAAAGCTGAAATGGATTTTCTGTTTTTAAATTGTTTTGTTATCTGTTAGATGTTGTTATGGTAGGATTTAGTTCACTTACATAACTGTGGATAAGGAGTAGGTTACTTGATATGTTATTTGATATGCATGAGATTTCCTTAATAAAAACCTGAGAACAATCTAGTCTAATTCCTGAGATTTCAATGCCAAACCTGAGATTAAGTTTGTATTGGAAAAACCGAGTTTTTGGGATATTGAAATTGGTTTGAGTTTTTCAACTGATTGTTGTATGTACATAAAATCTGAGATTGATACTTGGATTCGAATTGGTTTTGAAATTTCTTTTGAACTGTCACATGTTGTTTAACCCTGAAAACCAGTACTGTAATGTTGTATACCTTTCACTAATTCCTATTTCACTTGACTGACAATGGTACCATGCATAAAACCTAAGATTTGGGTTCACCTAAAACTGAAATTTGGTTTGAGTTTGATTTGGGGTTATATACATGTGTATTGATTGGGTCCTTGTCAAAGAAAACTGAAATATGAGTTTATGAACTTGGTTGTTTTGACAGTAATATTTCATTAACCTGAGAAATCCCAATGTCTTAAAACTGGGTTAAAGGATAACTGAAATCGGAATAACTGAAATCAGAATTTCCTATGATTAACTAACTGGGTATTGAGTTGAGTTCAATATTCCAATTTGAAACAAGGGTTGGTATGAGAAACCTGAGAATAGATTGGAAAAAAATTGGATTGATTCACATTGCACTGCTATCATGCTCATATGCACACTGTTTTGGAATTTCCTGAGAACCTAACCTCCTTTACAGTATTTCATAAAATCTGAGATTAGCAATGTAGGCACACTCTCTACACACATTATTTGAAATCTGAACACTGTTTCCCAGTCACATGTGAACACACACACCCTCCACTACTGTCTACATATTCACTCACACACTCTCATGTATGCCTATACATATGACACACACACACAAGCCCTCACATTATCACACACACACACACATGTATGGAACTGTCACACTATTTTCAGCCTATGCACACACACCCTCTCTCATATATACACACACACCAATTGCCTAGATGTAGATATCCCCTCTCTCTCTATATATATGTATATATATATTTAAATATGTGAATGTGTGGTTGAGATCCCTATGTTATATACATATATGTATGTGTATGTATGTCTATAAGTACATGCTAATATCTAACCTAATGAGGATATTTAGAGGATAGTGTAAATGTAAAGGGATTTTCTATGTGTAATAGCTAATGTGATTAGGCACATTTCCTTGGTATGTGTGGATATCTATATACTAATATGTGAATAGTGATATATATCTATATATGGTTTTGACCTATATTGCTATGTTGTATTAGCTCATAGCCTACATGGCTATGACTCTGCAAGAGCTTATGGCCCAGTGTATGGCTAGTGCCTAGAGGATTGGGCCCATAGCCTATGGTTGACCAACCTAGACTTGTTTGACCCTAGTTGACCTAGTTTAGACTTGTTAGACCTAGTTTGACCATAGTTGACTTAGTTTGACTTCTAGGGTTGACCAGAGTTGACCAAGAGTTGACTTTGGCCTAGATTGACCTAGATTCATGTAGAGTGTATAGTAGAACTTCATTTTACCATTCTGGACATGTTATGACTTGTGTTGTTTTAAATAGGAGCCAGACACCACTCCTCGGACTGTATTTTTATCTCGGACACTCAGATACCAGGCGAGTACATTCTCTGATCATTTCATATCATGCTTAGAATTATTTTCCTGCTTTAAATTACCTTACTTGATACTGTCACGTTGGTCACACGGATTGGTACTATATGGATCTTTTCATGAGATGTTATCCCCCTCGGGAGCATCGGATACTGCATATTTTGTGCGTTTCATGAATCATCACATATCTCTATGCTTTCTCTGATTCACGAATCGCTTGTGACACATGTACTCTCATGTTCACAGAGCCATCATGAATCACCTTCACGTATCACTCATTTTATTAGCCATGTGAAGTTTCACGAATCTTAACATAACTTGAACAGATCCTTGTGTATTGATTGGGGATGGGGGAGTAGAAATAGACATGTGAATATTATCCAAGTAGCTGTAGTCATGAATCACTCACTTAGCTGTAGTCATGAATCTCCTATGCCATTCATATGTTTATATTTTACTCTGACTCACTAGTCACTATTAGTTCTCTATGTATAGTAGATATTTCTATTACAGTTTCTTTCTCTGTTTACATACTGTATTTCTTCAGTTCATGTATCTTACTTTACTGCATGATTATATTTTCTAACCTGCTATGAACTGTTGAGATGTACTGTACTCGCTCCTGTCCTGACTGGACCTGTTGAAAATATTACAGAAGATGAGGAGGAGGCCCTATGTACCACCTATTACGGAGCAGGATTAGACGACACCTGCGACCTGGTTCCTCTGGAGGATCCAACTGCAGTACAGGATGCTACTCCCAGAGTCTAGGCTAGATAGCTAGGCTTCAGTTTTCTTTCAGCTTTGTTATTTGATTTTCAGTTGTTCTTCTGAGATGTTGTTATATTTAGAGACTTGTATTGAGCTGGATGTTCTTGAGTTGTTATCTTAGACACTTAGATTTTCTCCCTCTTATTTGTATTATATTGTGCTTTTGATCTCTCTATCTACTTTTACTATTCTGTATCTGCCTTAGATGTGATTGAGACTGTTCTGTTATGTCACCTCCATTAGGAGTGTATATACTGTACAGGTACCTTTATATTGTTAGATGATTGACCTAGGATAGCGTTCTACCGCCGACACTGCGGTGTAGGCTGTGCGTTGTTACGTTCTCGTACCCTCACAGAGGGTGCGGGTCGTGACACGTTTTTAGTGGTGGCCCATGCAGGTCGAGTTTGTGTAGTGGTATTCGAACTAGAGTACAACTACAGCCTGCAGTAGGATTAGGATTATTTTTGAGGTACTCAATCACATTAGGAAAAACTCTTAACTGGATTCCTGTCATCTAAATTCCTGTTGAAGATTGCTTCCTTGAATAACTGTCCTCCCTTGAATTATCATTTCTATCTCAGTATTGATCCCTCGTTTGATCTGTCAGGATGATTACGGAGACACGATCTCATCATTTCGATCAGGGAGATACCACTGAGGGGTCTACCACTCCTCGTCCTGATCAGCAGGGCCCCGAGACTGCAGTTCCTGTTATGCCAGCTCAGGCTGGGATATCTGCAGCCTATGGGAGTGCACCTCTTCCTACTCCGAGACTTTCTCCTGTCGTCCCGAACGTTCTTCAGCAGCAGTCGCCATCAGGATCAGAGGACGTGGCGCGGTTGTTCTCCCTCTTCCAACAGATAGTGGAAACTCAGCGGCAACAGTTGTTCAAGAGGGGATGGGACGCTCACGGTACCAGCAGCAGCGGAGGCTGGGCCAAGAGGCCGCATGTACAGATTCAGCAGACGCAGACACCAGTAGGAGTTCAGCAGGTACATCATCAGTATCGGGGTCAGGACCCGAAGGCGATCAGTTGTCCCTACTGCAAGAAGCCGGGGCATGGATGGGGTGAGTGCAGGAAGAGACTGGACAAGTGTCTAGTATGTGGTTCAGCAGACCATCAAATGAGGGAGTGTACCTTGACCACGGGACGAGTAGTTCAGAGAGCAGCACCAGGAGCAGAAGCTAGGGCTCCGACAGAGCAGCCGAGGGGACAACCGTTACAGACGCAACAGACCCCTAGACAGCAGCAGATTACCAGTTGCCCTTCCTGTAGGGAACCAGGGCACGATTGGGGTGAATGCCAATGAGGATAGGCAAGTGCCTACTTTGCGGAGCATCATATCACCCATTAAGAGAGTGTCCCAAGTTTCCTAGACGGACAGCTCAGGGAGCAGGAGCGTGGACTCCGGTAGGCCAGCAGAAGATATTACCCTTGCCGACTCAGCAGCAGAGGTACATGCAGCATCAGCAGCAGGCCAGGGGAGGCCAGCAGGAGCGAGCTTTCGCTAGGACAATCGAGAATGCTCAGGCCGTTGGAGATCTAGTTACAGGTTCCGTTCTTTTGATTTCATTTTCGCAATCGCCTCTTATAACTGCCTTGAAAATTCGATTCTCCCTGTTCCTTGTTGATCTATCAATTTTGTCCTGTTGTTCTTGTGTTATGTTTGATTTCTCCTGAGATGAATCATATGGGCTAGGTCACCCAGTTATAGAATCTAGAATCTTCGACAGTCGTGTTTAGCTGGCATAGTGAGGACATATAGTCAGATTTAGGACGTATTTCTCGGGTGTGGGAATTTAAGGTTTTCGCTGCCAAGCATGCGGCAATGCGAAAATTTTAAATACCATAATTCTAGAGGTATGTACCTTAGTCGAGGACTCTGTGATTATCGTAGCCTTGCTCACTAGCATGACGAAGATTCTGAGTATCATGGTTTTGGACAGACGCATATGATTATCTGACGGTATGTTTGAGACTTTGATTGTGGGGTGTTTGACCTAGGAGACTACTACCATTTTAATTTCGAGGACGAAATTTTTCTATGGAGGGTAGACTTGTAACACCCAGTTTCTAAAATGAGGATAATTTTGAAATTTTGTATTGTAATTTATTTAATTATGATATTTAAATAATAATATTATTTTTGGTAATTTTTAATCATTTTAAAACTATTTAAATTATGACTTATGATTTTGGTGTTTGACTAGTGTAACCTTAGAGCCTAGCCATGTGATTAGAATGTTTGACTAGTACATTCTATCCTAGACGGTATTTTGGCCATTTTAGGATTTATTTGAATTTATTATGATTTATGGGAATTTGTGTGAATTTAATATTAATTAAATATTGCTATGTGTTGTGTTAGTCATGACTAGTTGAGACTTGTAGACTAACCTAGAACTAACCCTAGTTGGTGACCCTAGTCTAACTCTAGTTAACCTACTTTTAGTCATTAGGAATTAGTTTTAAGGTAGGAAGTATTACTTAAGAGAAATTAGTTCATGACTTATGGCTTAAGTCAATGACTTATGATTTATCAATTTTAAAGCCTAGTGGTTAAGCCATAGGCCCATGACTTAGGCCCAAAACCAAATTAAACCCACCCATGGCAGCCAACCTAGGGATTCCTACCCCTATTTAATGCCTCCTTCATTTAGGGTTAGCCTCTCTAGGAATTAGATCTCAAGTTTAGAAGGAGGTAAATCCCCAACCTTAGAAATTCCTAATTAATTCATTTTAGCTCCTTTTTAGTCCTAGTCTTTTGCAATAGGATCTAATTTATGTTTACATACTGATTTTGGAGGAGCACCTCAGTTTGCATGCAATTTGGAGATTTGGAGTTGCCATTTGGAATCCCCTCTTTGAAGTTTTTCTTGAGTTTTGATACTCAATAGGTAAATCATCTAAACTCATAGTTTTTTCTGATTTCTTTGCATATAAGGTTAGGTTTTAGGGTTTCCTAGCTGTCCCCAAAATTTGGGCACAATTTGTGTCCATTTCGTGTCCGTATCGGACACGTATCATGATAGGCATACTAGGTGTTTGTAGAAATGCCACATAGGAATTTATTTTCATATTTTTGAAATATAATTACATGGATTTGTAGATCTTGATGTGTACATTAACTTTTGTGAAGGTGTCCTAGTGTTTTGTGTCCGTTTGTGTCCTACTTTTGTGCGTGGACACGCAGCACGGGCCCGTAGGCCGTGTCCTGCATCACGGGCTCATTTTCTCTCGACACAGGACACGTGGACACGTAAAACTTGACACAGGGTTAGGGGCAATGTCTGACAAGGCTGCCCCAAAGTTTCGTGTCAAGTCGTGTCGTGTCGAGTGAGAAATCGTGAGTGTACGTATTTTTTACTACACTGTTACACGCGTACAGGGCTCACTGACATGGGGTTCGTGTCGCTTCTGGAAACGTTGTGGTCGTGTGTCAGGGTGTCAGAAATGAAGCCCTATACCTGGCGAACCCCTAGACACGACCACGTGGTGTCTCGTGTCGTGTGTCATGTCCTAGCCCGACTCACACACGTGCACGAGGCTGCCTGCACGTTAGTGTCTGTGTGTGTTCTTTCTGTTAGGACACGTTTGTGTCCAGTTTTTGGACACAAGAACAACCCCTCTGACACGAGTATATGATTGCTCACCTCTGTTTCGAATTAGTTTGGGTTTTCAAATTGATTTGGGTTTCGAAATTTAGAAGTTAACAGTGAACTGTGAAGTTCACTGATACTCATGAATCTTTAGTTTAAATTGTATATTTTTACTGTTAGTTAATGATTAATTTGCCATGACAAATTCATTTACACATGTTTTAGTTTACTGTCAAGATTGATTCATGGGATGGGAGTGAACTGTCATTGGGTTCAAATAAAGTTTTCATGTTTTGATACAATAGTCTAATACAAGAAAGCTGAAATGGATTTTCTGTTTTTAAATTGTTTTGTTATCTGTTAGATGTTGTTATGGTAGGATTTAGTTCACTTACATAACTGTGGATGAGGAGTAGGTTACTTGATATGTTATTTGATATGCATGAGATTTCCTTATTAAAAACCTGAGAACAATCTAGTCTAATTCCTGAGATTTCAATGCCAAACCTGAGATTAAGTTTGTAATGGAAAAACTGAGTTTTTGGGATATTGAAATTGGTTTGAGTTTTTCAACTGATTGTTGTATGTACATAAAATCTTAGATTGATACTTGGATTCGAATTGGTTTTAAAATTTCTTTTGAACTGTCACATGTTGTTTAACCCTGAAAACCAGTACTGTAATGTTGTATACCTTTCACTAATTCCTATTTCACTTGACTGACAATGGTACCATGCATAAAACCTGAGATTGGGTTCACCTAAAACTGAAATTTGGTTTGAGTTTGATTTCGGGTTATATACATGTGTATTGATTGGGTCCTTGTCAAAGAAAATTAAAATATGAGTTTATGAACTTGGTTGTTTTGACAGTAATGTTTCATTAACCTGAGAAATCCCAATGTCTTAAAACTGGGTTGAAGGATAACTGAAATGGGAATAACTGAAATTAGAATTTCCTATGATTAACTAACTGGGTATTGAGTTGAGTTCAATATTCCAATTTGAAACAAGGGTTGGTATGAGAAACCTGAGAATAGATTGGAAAAAAATTGGATTGATTCACATTGCACTGCTATCATGCTCATATGCACACTGTTTTAGAATTTCCTGAGAACCTAACCCCTTTACAGTATTTCATAAAATCTGAGATTAGCAATGTAGGCACACTCTTTACACACATTATTTGAAATCTGAACACTGTTTCCCAGTCACATGTGAACACACACACCCTCCACTACAGTCTACACATTCACTCACACACTCTCATGTATGCCTACACATATGACACACACACACAAGCCCTCACATTATCACACACACACACACATGTATGGAACTGTCACACTATTTTCAGCCTATGCACACACACCCTCTCATATATACACACACACCCATTGCCTAGATGTACATATCCCCTCTCTCTCTATATATATGTATATATATATTTAAATATGTGAATGTGTGGTTGAGATCCCTATGTTATATACATATATGTGTGTGTATGTATGTCTATAAGTACATGCTAATGTCTTACCTAATGAGGATATTTAGAGGATAGTATAAATGTAAAGGGATTTTCTATGTGTAATAGCTAATGTGATTAGGCACATTTCCTTGGTATGTGTGGATATCTATATACTAATATGTGAATAGTGATATATATCTATATATGGTTTTGACCTATATTGCTATGTTGTATTAGCTCATAGCCTACATGGCTATGACTCTGCAAGAGCTTATGGCCCAGTGTATGGCTAGTGCCTAGAGGATTGGGCCCATAGCCTATGGTTGACCAACCTAGACTTGTTTGACCCTAGTTGACCTAGTTTAGACTTGTTAGACCTAGTTTGACCATAGTTGACTTAGTTTGACTTCTAGGGTTGACCAGAGTTGACCAAGAGTTGACTTTGGCCTAGATTGACCTAGATTCATGTAGAGTGCATAGTAGAACTTCATTTTACCATTCTGGACATGTTATGACTTGTGTTGTTCTAAATAGGAGCCAGACACCACTCCTCGGACAATATTTTTATCTCGGACACTCAGATACCAGGCGAGTACATTCTCTGATCATTTTATATCCTGCTTAGAATTATTTTCCTGCTTTAAATTACCTTACTTGATACTGTCACGTTGGTCACACGGATTGGTACTATATGGATCTTTTCATGAGATGTTATCTCCTTCGGAAGCATCGGATACTGCATGTTTTGTGCATGTCACGAATCATCACGTATCTCTATGCTTCCTCTGATTCACGAATCGGTTGTGACACATGTACTCTCATGTTCACAGAGCCATCATGAATCACCTTCACGTATCACTCATTTGATAAGCCATGTGAAGTTTCACGAATCTTAACATAACTTGAACAGATCCTTGTGTATTGATTGCGGATGGGGGAGTAAAAATAGACATGTGAATATTATCCAAGTAGCTGTAGTCATGAATCACTCTCTTAGCTGTAGTCATGAATCTCCTATGCCATTCACATGTTTATATTTTACTCTGACTCACTAGTCACTATTAGTTCTCTATGTATAGTAGATATTTCTATTACAGTTTCTTTCTCTGTTTACATACTGTATTTCTTCAGTTCATATATCTTACTTTACTGCATGATTATATTTTCTAACATGCTATGATCTGTTGAGATGTACTGTACTCGCTCCTGTCCTGACTGGACCTGTTGAAAATATTACAGAGGATGAGGAGGAGGCCCTATGTACCACCTATTACGGAGCAGGATTAGACGACAACTGCGACCTGGTTCATCTGGAGGATCCAACTGCAGTACAGGATGCTACTCCCAGAGTCTAGGCTAGATAGCTAGGCTTCAGTTTTCTTTCAGCTTTGTTATTTGATTTTCAGTTGTTCTTCTGAGATGTTGTTATATTTAGAGACTTGTATTGAGCTGGATGTTCTTGAGTTGTTATCTTAGACACTTAGATTTTCTTCCTCTTATTTGTATTACATTGTGCTTTTGATCTCTCTATCTACCTTTACTATTCTGTATCTGCCTTAGATGTGATTGAGACTGTTCTGTTATGTCACCTCTATTAGGAGTGTATATACTATATAGGTACCTTTATATTGTTAGATGATTGACCTAGGACAGCGTTCTACCGCCGACACTGCGGCGTAGGCTGGGCGTTGTTACGTTCTCGTACCCTCACAGAGGGTGCGGGTCGTGACAGGTGGTAGGCCGCGAGGCATACTACCCAAATTATAAGTCAACTAATAGAGTAACTGAGAAATATAATAGGTACTCCTAGTATGAATCATCTTTCTAACCTCTTTATCAAGCATGAAAGGAAAAAGATAAGAGTTACAGTGAAAGGAATCAAACAGAAGGAAATCAAGGTAATCGGGCAAGAGTTCAAAATTGGAATCAAAGAAGGAGGTTCAAGCTTGTGGATGAGATTCCTATATGCTAATCCTATATGCAGGCTCACATCGGTACAGTAACGTAACCGAAGTGACAAACTCGACCTGCATGGGCCACCACAAAATATGTAACGTCCCAGTCCCAAAATACCTAGGACTAAGTACGTAGACATGCCAGCTATGTACATACGAAGTATACTCAAATGTATGGAACCTCCGTATGTATAGATAAGCTGTAAAATATCGTAAAACCATGGTAACTAAATCTCATCCATAAATAAGAAGAAAGGATTTATAAATCAACTCATGAATTGTCATGTATACAATCGTTGGGCGGAGACAAATCTACTACCAACTAAAAAGAGAGAAATACATGATAACAAAATTTTGTCGAGCGATGCGAAGACGATCCAAGTGTAATCACCTCGGAAGAAAAGAGGAAAACATGGCCATGAAGAGAGCACCTGCGAAACATCACAAAGCACACACTTGGAGCTATCATCAGGTCCTCAGAGGGATGTAACAAGATACATAAAGAACATGCCATAATAAACTGAATATAAAATGCTCACAATAATTTGAATCATAACATTGTTCAGCACTTTATCATCGAAGCAGTGAACCACACCTACAACCAAACAAGGACAAGGTGTGGCGCACTAGTTCACGATAAAATACTGTTCCAAGCTATGAGCGGTATAGTACACAACCATATGGAAAAGTACATACACCTACGGATAAAGGTCGCCTAACCATTCTAAGTGGAATATATTTTAAGAACAGTTCATGGTCGCATGACTACCGGGTCAAGTCAGGAAAATACCAATGCAGTACAGTACCTCAGTAGCTAGTCACAACACCATATACTATTTCTCAGTATCGAGCGAGTCTATAGCATATAGTCTATCTATCGTTCCCCAGTAGCGAGCGAGTCTATGATAGATAGGGTGGTAGTCAACTTCCAATCATGTTCTCCCCACCCAATGCTAACTCATAACTGCTAAGTCTTCTAGCATGTAACTCTATTAGCAGTTATTTTCTAACGCACGTCCTCACGTATTGGTGGCCAAAAAACTACGCAAGTCCGAGACCTATATGAGACTCGTGATTCGTGTAGCACATGTGTCAAGGCCAATGAATGCAACACAACATAGGGTAGTCTTCTTAACTTTAAGTCGATGCATAATATTAAAGTAATAGGAAGAAAACTAAATATTTAAATAAAATATATCAAGGCAGAGAAAATGACAATAAGTAAGAAAATAAAACTAAATAAGCATGCTAATTAACAGTAAATAAGTAGAATATAATGGCAAGGTGTCTTGCCTGAGGTTGTGTGCAAAAAGGCGACGTCCAATAGCTCGAACCGTCAGAATAGCAAAGCGATGAAAGCCAATTTCCGCATACGTCCTCGGATGCTGAAATAAACACCACGAACGTGTTCAGAATATAAGATATGTCTAGAAAATGCCTGTCCAAAAGTCAAATTCTGAAACTGGGGCAAAATCGTCATTTCGGGTCAAAACGATATCAGTCGTTGGACCCATTTTGCACCAAAACGCGTGCCAGAACCGATGGTCCCTAAAGTCATCAAACTACATCTCTACAAGTCTAGTTTGAGGAGACGAACCCAACGGTATGTCCAATTTTGGATTTTGATGAGCCGTGCACAAAATCATCCGTTGGAGCGGGTCGCGGGCCCGCCAAAATAGCGTTCCGGTCGACCTTCTCTGAATCGGACCAAACATGGCGTACAGGACCAAAAAATGATATGGTCCTGTTGGCGCAAGTTGCGTTTCGATTCGACGAACGTGCACAAAGTAATTGAGAAATTTGCAAATAGACCGATACGGTGAATTTCGACGGATACGCATCAAATTCGTCGCGCACACGCGACCGATTTGAATTCCGTCAAAGCCCACACGTCCACGAAGTTGATACGCATCTTTCGATTCTTTCGGTTCGCGACCACGTCGCCCAGTTTGGCGGGTCGCACGTCGTATCGAGGAGTTTTATTGAAATTTCATAATTTTTGAAAACTGTTTTTGTCGAACTTAGGAGTCGGTTTTCTCGACGCATAGTCGATCAATTTGTATTCTACAAAGAGAGTTGTGAAGCCCTACAGGTTGTCTATCACTATTTCTTATTTGTTTTCTAGAAAACCTACTATTCTGCTCGATAACCGTCTTTCAAAGTGGACGCCTGAACTGGTTCTATTAGTTGTTTACACCTAGTTTTTCGTCAATTTTTGAATCGATTCACTAAGTAGGTTGTTTGATTTTTACCCAAACTGATTAATAGGATTTCTAGATGGATAGGTTAGCTACATGAAAGATTTCATAGATCGAAAATTCATCAAATATCGGCAAAATAATGGTCTCGATAGGGGGTTACCTGGTAGTGCACGCCTGTTATGGCCGCTGTTGTGCCAGCTCTGTCATGGCGGCTGTTGTCGGCCACGCACGACGTTGCTAGCCGGCCAGCAGTGGGCAGAGGCGGCACACGGCATCCAGGGGCGCACAGGGTTGTCGCGTGAGGTCTGGTATGCCTCGTGGTCCAGGAGGATGAATTCGCGTGAAGCTCTGTTGTTTTCTTGGAAGTTTTTCGAGATCGACATTATATGTATACTAAAGTTTTGATTGATTCTCGAGTAGATCTTTCGTAGATTTGATTAGGATTTGATCTCATCGGAAAGAAACTAGTATAGAATCAAATTACAAATTGATTAGATCAATTGGGATTTAAATCATGGGTGAATGATTGTTTGAATCTTGTTAACAGAGCTACTCTGTTATCTGGTGGGGTTTGATGAAGGTGAACAGTGCGGGTGCACTGTTCACAAGTCTCTTTTTTTTCTTATTTTTACTATATAACTAATTAAAATTCTGTCACTTACAAAAGAACATGAAAAGTAATGAAATAAAGTCCCAAAAAAATTTATAATAAATTTTTGTGGCCCTTTCCTAATTATAAGGTAATTTTATATATAATTTTATCTACTAATATATTTAACAAAAGGTTCAAGAATAATAATAATAATACTAATAGTGGTAATATTAATACAGTTGTAATAATAATAACCATAATAAAATAAAATAATAAAAATGATAATAATGCTAATTATTTAAATCAGTAAATTAGTAAGGTATCACCAATTGGGGAGGGCAATATTACTACTAGTATTATTTTCACAAACGAATATAAATACCCAAAATCTTTCAAAGAAACACTAAATAAATAAACAAATAAATAAATAAATATTAAAACCATTTAAAAGATAACCAAGATGTGATTTTTGATAAATTTAATGAACAGAATATCACCACACATAAATCTAGTGACGCTTATAGCTAATGTGCTAGTCAAGGCACTTGACTGCACTAGTCGTGCCATGTTGTTTAGTCAGTATGTATAACATAAACTAAGCATGACAAAGACTATATTTTAAATAACAAAATAATTCATAAAATATATTTAAGAAATAATTAAATAAATAAATAAATCCTCCAAATTTTTGGGGATGTTGTGCTTGGCCGGCCATGGGTAGGGGGTTATTAGGGTTAGGGTTAAGTCATGGGCCAAGCACTCCTAAGTTGCTACAAAGGCCCAATGACAAAAGCTTAAAAAGGCTTATAAATTTGACTTAAAAATCATTAAATAATTCTAGAAAAATAGGTAAAAATTCTAAATTAAATCTAATACGCTAATAATAAAACTAATCACATTATTAGGCTTCTAGACAAGGTTGACTAAGGTTATACCATCTAGGTCCTATCAATACACCAATCCAAAACACACAACAATCAATTTAATTAACATTTAAATAAATTCAAAATAATGCACAATGACTAAAATACCCCTAATTAGAAAAAGTGAGTATGACAGGTAGTTAGGTTTCTAATGTCATGGTTAGTCTCTAATCATGGTTAGCTAAGGTTAAACCGACTACTAACACAACACCAATTAAAATATTATAAATTAATCCCAAAAAATCACATAATTACCAAAATATCCTTATTTTAGAAAAGTGGTTGTTACACGTATGTTCATCCGTCTACCTTAAGTCATCGAGCCACATATTTCCTCAAGTCGTATCGACCTGTGCTAACTCAAATATTCGAATCATTTCCATGCACGTTATCATCCAATCGTGCTAAGTTTTTTGTGTACGATTCACAATCGATTTTCCCGATCGAGTCATCCGTTTGTTACATTAACTTTTTCTCGATTCGATCTATCTACTCAACCATTTTTGTATTTCATACTTGCGTAATTCACATCTCGTGCGCGTCATTTCTTGTCTGTTCGAACCAACTCATCATAAACTCCAAGATTGCAACTTACTCAATCATATTCAATCTAAGGCTTTGTGTACTCATTGCTTGCTGATAAACTCATCGACACCCCGCATCCTCAATCGACCAACATCCTCGAGGCTATCCCATACACCACTCAGGAATGAAGTCATTCGACAAATCCTCAACTATCATTCGATTCGCAATCGACTACTTCGAATCTCCATTCGAATGATTCCTCAAATTCCAAGCATGCTCATCTATATTGTATCGACGATAACATCGTCGGATGGCATCCCTATTGCAACTACCCAATACTTTTATGAATCGAGTCTAACTCATTCTCGCCAACGTAATTTTGGTGTATATGCCCAGCCCGACTTAGCCAACCGTGCTTATTGAAGTTAACTTTTGGTCAACCAAATTTTCTTTCGTACGATTTTGCAAAATATATAGACTTATTATATGGACATTCCGTGGGACATTTGAGCGAGAGCACACCAACGATATCGATTTGCGAAAGCAACACAGAGTTAAAAAATTCAATCAAAAATCCAAGGACGTAAAGTCGTGCTCTGATACCATTATGTCACGCCCCGCTCCCGTAGGAGCGATTGTCCTCGCTAAGGCGTGATGCCGCGTGAGCCTAGATTGTGCTCACCCAAGGCAGGTCCATAACGGCCGATTACAGGCTAAGCGACGTGGTCGTCGCATAGAAGCGAAAACATTGATACAACAGCGAAAATTTGAAGCAAAACACAAGTCATGCAAAATATACTCTTTTATTGATATTGAAACAAAGATTACAATATGGCACAAGGCCAAGATTACAATCACTCAAGCTCACTCTTCTCATATTACAAGTCATTCTGCTTTCTCTCATCTCTCAATATAATTTGAGTAGGCCAGCAGAAGCTTTAGATAGGCGATGTCCATACATTATGTCCGATATAAGTCTAGACTCCATGCGGCCGTACGCCTCGAATTGTCAAGGAACTCCGTGCCTCGACGCATCCAAGCAGGCTCCGTGCTACGAGCTTCTACCTGTGCCTGCACATAAAAACTGTATGGGTGTCAGTACTCAACTGTACTGGTAGAATGAGCTGCTCGCCCACCCATACAAAACTAACACGTCCATTTACTTTGTACAACATAATCCTTTTACGATTGTCTTTCTACTCTTGCCTTAGGATCAGTTTTAGGACATAGACTCTCGACCTATTTTGTGTCTCTAGACCATCCCGTGCCTTGAAACTAGCAACTTACTGATACATTGCCTCTAGACCCTTCTCGTGTCAACGACATCAACTTATCAAGTAGTACTTGCCTTTCGGCCCATACTCAGAGATGTAACAACACGGTAGTACCCAATTTTTATGTGACCGTGCTACAAATTCATATTGAGACCGTGCCTACCATATTGCCGCCTCGCGGCCCTCTCTAGTTTTAATCACCAACCGACTCAACCAAGACTTGTGAACTTAGTGTCACTCAACAAACTTTGCCTTGCGGCACTTCCTGACTTAAACTCGAACGACTCAAACCCAACTTATGCAACTCTATCCAACAACTTAAGACTCGACACCACATCTCGTGCCGGAGCACGGAGTCTGTGTTGCAGCCAAATCTTAGGCCCAAACATTGTCTTCTGATCGTGTACATGTTTAACTCAATCCAAAGGCACACACGCGGATTGTCGCCCATAAACCTGATACCAACATCCCCAATCACTATACCAGTAACTCTCAACTCTAACACTAGCACACTGAACACTCTAGAATTCAAATAGAGACTGAATAATATAGACCAAAGGCCAAGCATTCATAGGTATATACATATATAATCCCAACTGGTACATAAACTTTCTCAAAATGAAACCCCAAACCAACTCAACTGGTATTAAATCTTTCAACCCAAGACCAAATCAACTGGACACAAACCCAAACTGAAACTGAACTATAATTCATACATTACAACATCCTGTATATATTACATACATTAAATTCCAACTGAAACTAAACATCAAAGGCTAAAGTGTCATAGAGGTGTCTATACGTGTCCAAAATTGTGTCCAATATGTGTCAATCAGAGAATGCAATATGGTATCTTTAACATGTGAGTGTTCGAGTGTCAATGAGAGAATGTGAGCAATTAAATGTGTGTCAACATAGTAAATGAGGTATCACAGAGGGTGGTCTAACATGTATCTGCGTCCCAGTGTCCAACTGTATCCAAATTGAGCCGTGTCCATGTGTCAAACAGTGGTGTCAATGTGGTGTCAAAATACTGTGAGGAACAGGGGTCGTGTGTGTGTGTCAAGTGTGTGATCACTGCAAGCTCGAGATCTACTCGAATACTCAGCCAAATCTCCTCAAATTTTGTGTGTACATCGACAGACATTGCCTCTACCTACTTACCAAATTTCTTGTCTCCTCGTGTCGTGTCCACAGAGCTAGGACGCTCGGATAGCAGGACACTGCACCACAGTATCGTGCGGTGTCCCCGTGTCCAAAAACTGACACAAAACCACCCTAAAATCAACTCAGTCAAACAAAAATGTAATTTACACATTACCAGCTACAAAATCATGTAATTAGTTTTGAAAATCAAGAATAAATATTTCTATGAGGCATTTCATCGAACACGTTGAATAGTTCTCCGATACTCCTCCGATACACACCCTAAATGGATTCGATTTCTAACCAAACTTAGCCTAGGGCTAGGGGGCCCTAAATAAATGCATCTATGGAGAGAAATCAGGAATTTAAAGGGTTTAGATATCATTACCTATTGAGAGTTGGAATCTCAATAAAATGTCTCTTAAAAAGC
Source organism: Iris pallida (assembly GCA_029216955.1). NCBI lineage: Eukaryota > Viridiplantae > Streptophyta > Magnoliopsida > Asparagales > Iridaceae > Iris > Iris pallida. The sequence goes on from JANAVB010008998.1 coordinate 12,977,334, forward strand.
TTCAACACCCAATCCAATGGCCAAATTACTTCCAATCCTTGCTAGCTATCCAATAGAGACCTCCTCAACACAATGGGAGTGATTTGCAATCAATTTGGTTCAATTTGGAGAAAGGGGACAAATTTGGGGAAGAACACCAAAGTAGGGTTAGGGTTTGCAAATGAAAGGAGGCAAGGGGCTAATGAGATCTTATATAGGGGGAGGGGGACCTTCTTGGCCAGCCATAGGTGTCTCTAGGGTTAGGGTTAGGTCCAAGTTAGGTTTAAGGCCTTCTTAAGGTGTCAATTCAAGCCCTTTTAGTAAAGGCCCAAACTAACTTAGGTTTTCTACAAATATCTTATCTCTAACATAATATCTAGATATTTTAGGACAAGGTTAATAAGTTGGATTCTTCTAACTAAGCCTTTAGGATCATGATCAACATCTAGATTAGGGTAATTCTAGGATTATGCCTAATATATCACTTAGCACAATATTAATTAAATAAAATTCAAAAATAATAATAAATCACAAATTACCAAAATACCTTTAGTCTAAAAAGTGGTAGTGAACTAATCTAATCACATTAGCTAGGTCTCCATGGTCATGGTTAGTCTCTAGGCTAAGTGGTTCTAAGGTTTCACTAACAAGGGACACAATCGCAATACATCAATTTCAATGTTATAAAAATAATCAAAAATTATCCAATTAATCATTAATCATGATTTAAATAAATTATTTAATAACTATCATGATCAATTTTACAAAAGTTTAAAATTATCCTCATTTTAGAAAAGTGGTAGTTACAGGTAGAACCCTTCCATATTATCTAGTCACTTGTCCATATAATATTTCTTTAGTACCACAGACCCTATAGTCTTTTTAAAAATCTACTGTTAAAGAACGTCTATCATCAAAATTCTGAATCCAAAGTCTTTTGTCCTCTTGATTTCTACAAAAAATATTGTTTACAATATATTCATTGTCTAGAATCCATAACCGTACAAAGTCGATCATCTACTATTATAACAATATTTTTGTTATTTCCTCAATCCATTTTGTTCCTGTTTTGTTTGTCCTCTGTTCATTCACCAATTCAAGTTTGCTCAAAACCTTTTAGTTACAATCCATTACTCAAGTCCAGCACTTTCTTCATTACTCGACCAACTTGTTTAGTACTCGTTTAATTTCTGATTCATATTTTCCGAGTTTGTATGCTAATGCCATAGTCTCAATTCCTGAACTACTACTTCAATGATTATATTCTTTCTATAACCCTTCATTCTTTTCTCTTCTGAAATAATCCTCCTTGGGTTATGTACACCATTTTTCTTGTATCATTAGTTAACCATCCTCAAAACTCAGAATATTCCTCAACTCTGATCATGTTTCTATACGATTTTCAATTTGCTTTCTTCTTGGAAGAACTTTCTCAAACTTTAGTATATTGTTGCCATCCTTTGTTATTACTTAGAATTTTCTTCACCAATTCAAATGTCACCTCACCATAAAAATATGTTATCATGTATTTCAAACCTCCAATGGTTTTATCATGTTAGCTGAAAGACTATCTTCCACACCCATGGTCTTATTCCATCAACCAACCTCTTAAAAATACTGATTCCCAAAGATCTAAATAGGGTAACTAGGTAGCTATCTTAGTCTCCCTATATATATATATATCTTAGTCTCCCTATATATATATATATATATATATATATATATATATATATATATATATATATATATATATATATATATTCTCCATATATAATATATATATATATATATATATATATATATATATATATATATATATATTTATATATGTATATATTTTTATATATATATATATATATTTATATATGGAGAATATATATATATATATATATATATATATATATATATATATATATATATATATATATATATATATATATATATATTTATATATGGAGAATATATATATATATATATATATATATATATATATATATATATATATATATATATATATATATATATAAATATATATATTTATATATATATATATAAATATATATAAATATATATATATATAAATATATAAATATATATATATATATATATATATATATATATATATATATATATATATATATATATATATATATATATATATAGGGAGACTAAGATAGCTACCATATATATATATATATATATATATATATATATATATATATATATATATATATATATATATGGAGAATATATATATATATATATATATATATATATATATATATATATATATATATATATATATATATATATATATATATATATATATGGAGAATATATATATATGGAGAATATATATATATATATATATATATATATATATATATATATATATATATATATATATATATATATATATATATATATATTCTCCATATATATATATATTCTCCATATATATATATATATATATATATATATATATATATATATATATATATATATATATATATAGCTAGCTACCTACCTACCTACAAATACGTATATCAACTATCTATCTAACACATATATGTATGATAAGAAGACTAGAGTTGAATCAAGAAAGAGATTGGATCAATAGGTATTTGAAATGGTCCTAATGTACTCAAGGGAAAATCAAGTAGAAACTCTATAGGAATCCTTATTCCTATTGGCTATGGTATTAGAAGTGATTTCTGAGAATTGTAGGAATATAATCTTAAGGTAGGACGAAATCAAGCAGATCAAAATAATTTCGGTATGGTTTCTTAATGGTAATAAGAGGCCAAGTAATGTACATCTAGGATATAGATATAGTCTCAATAGTATCCGGAAACAATGCATATCCGAAATCACTTTGCCTAGAATTCATGTCCCGCCAGTGTACATCTGGCTGTAGTGATCTCTTGGTTCCATGACTCAAAGAATGATAGGTACCGAATAGTTTCTCAACTTACCCATTTTCAAAATGATATTGACAGAATAACTCAGGTGATCAAAACATGATGCATATATGAAATAGTCTCAATAGTATTCAAAAACTTATATATACTTGAAATCACTTCAATTTAAAGTCCATGCCTCGCTGGTGCGCGGCTGGCTGCAGTGAACTCGCAGTTTCCATGATTAAGATAAATGGCTGCCTCATCTGCCACGCCATAGTAGGTTACCGAATATTCTCTCAACTTTATCCATGGGAGTTTCAAAGGAGAAAATTCAAGCAATATTTTCTATCTACTAAGGAGATTATATCACAATAGGAAGGCATAGAGGTAGTATCAGTGTAAGTATTTGTTCTTGAGAATCAAGTAATCGACTATCAATAGAAAGAAAAGGACCATAAGGATTGATTTAAGACAAAAGAAGTATATGTTCCCCATCCTTTCCCTAATACTCAATGATCGAGGTCAGAAGCTTATAGACACGAAATTGATCAAATCTGACTATGTCTAATTGAGTTGGGTTCAATGATAAATAGGAATGGTGATGTTTCAAGTTGAGCGGAAGAATGAAAAATACACTTTGCTCATGGAAATACTTAGGGAATATTGACCTATACTTGAAATTATTTTGGAAAAACAATTCCTCGTGGCCAATGAATTTTTTTTGGAGAATTCAATAGGTTGGGCCAAATAGCTAGTCTATAATCTCTATGGTTTTAAATGAAACACTTTGGCTTTCAATGGTTAAGCGAAAATCAAACATGATTTCTGACTAAAACCAATAGAAATTTTTTGGAAAGGCTATTTAAAAGACTTAATAGGCTTGCTAAGGAGAAATTTGAAACTAACCTTAATAGTAAATTAGCATAGACCCTAGAGAATTTAGAAATTAATAGATATGCTCTACAACAAAAAAGTATTTTAACGACACTTTTCGAAGTGCCATGTAATAAATTTGTGAAGACACTTTCTGAATGTCATGTATTATTTTTTTCATGGTATGGTTCTGGTGTCATCTTAACATTCTTCAATGACACTTGATAAGTGTCGTCGTAATTTTTTTTTGACTTTCAACGACATGACAAATGTCATGGAATAACTTTATGACGACACTTTTTAATGTCGTTTAATGCTTATTTAAGTCTACTGGTGTCGTCTAAATGTTATGAATATTATTTACAATACTTTTTTTGTGTAATCTAAACATCCAAATCGTAAATATTATTGATGTCACGACACCTTATATATGTCATCTAACTCACTTCAACGACACATTTTAAATGCCTTCAAAATATCGTCAAAATATATTAAATATAAATTAATATTCAGATAATTAATTAAAACCAATTTCACAGATAATAAAGCTTTAATGTACCAACAATAATATATATATTAAAATATCTCAAATTCATACAAGTCTCAATAAAAAGTAATATTGAGAACAACAACAAAGTCTATTACATAACAGATAAGATTACTAACTTCCAACATTCAGTTATACACTTATCTAAAAAGAAAAAAAAACATCCAAGCCAGTCGTAGTGACACCGTTCTTCAGTTTCCAACGACACCATGTAATTTGAAACCAACGACACCAGGAAGTACCAAACTCATTGGCTGCACTAAGAGAATACAACATTACCGTGAGAAACTAAAGTTATTGAAAACTTTTCAACTTTGTAGTATATAAGAAATATAACAAGTGGCACTGGCATCCATATATCCACCATAAACAGAACAAATAGGCTATTATTATGTCGAGAAAATACCTAATCTTTCAAACTCAAGCCCAGTAAAATTTTGTGAAGCTACCTGTTATAGCACTGGAGTCATTGTTGATCCATATACTACAAGAGAACAGATGAAAGCATATCTCAAATAAAGAGAACAGATGAAAGCATATCGCAAGAGGGGGTTCTCTCCGATCAACCCACAATAAGCCAAACTTATAAAGATGTAAACAAATACCAGCTGCAATAATAGATCCAAGTGAAAGTCCATTACATTAAGATGACACCAGCAAAAGTCCATTACATAGCTATAGTTGCATATACTTCGACTGCTTGCATATACCAGCTGTAATAATAGATCTCTATTGTAGTAGCAATGGAGAATTACACAAATGCAGCAAATCAATAAAATATCACATAATAAGATTCAAAATCCAACAGTAGGCCTGGATGGATAGTATTTTTCAGCAAATGTATTATGGAAAAGTTATTGCAGTTATCCGGCTGACATGTTAGAAATAACCTAAAAAAGTTGCTGTTTTATTTGCTAATTTCAAAATTCTGAATTTGAGTACAACCACTGTCATTTTGAATGAGTACTAGTTGTTGTAAGAAGTTCACAAATGCAAGGGCTTCAGGAAAGACCATAAGAACCAAGCATATATGAATAAATCATCAACTTATATGACCCAATGGGATTGAAAAATACTACTTGAAACACATATCATGAATGTGACACTTATCATGCTTGAATGTGACATTTTCATTTTTTCTACTAATAAGTTTATTATTGTATGCCAACAAATCGTACCTAACACAATGCTTAAACAAACATCAAAATAGACCATGGTAAGAAATATCATAATTGCACTTTATCCTAGGAAAGAAACGGAGTGTGCACAAAATTTTGAGATAAATGCTTTGTTGTTGTTGTATCAAAGAAAGGAGTGTCCTACGCATACAATATGCATAACCTACCTAAATACATAGCAAGGGTGATGAAATTATAATGAAGGCAGCATACAATAGGAAATAAAAAAGAGCCAACTGATACTATGCAGATAAACGCAGCAGAAAACTGCAACATTCTCATACAATACATTATGCAGTTTTACAATCATGATATCAAGAGGCGAAGCAGTAGCAAAATGTTAGTTTCTCATTTAGAAATAGACACTGCACTTATACAATCATGAATATCAAGAGAACAATGTAGCACCCTTTTTTATCTTATGGAAGAATTATGATTGGTGCCAGATTAATTATTATTTTGTAATATATAAACAGGAATCATAAATGTAATTGCTAGCAAATTGTAGACTTGCAGAACTTTTCTCTTATGCTTTTATATGAGTTTGATTTCTTGACAAGTTTAAATAAATTTGATCCTAACGCAATGCATCTTTAAAGGAGATGTGGAGTCACTGCTTCTAGATAGGTCCAGTACCTTTCAACTACCTTTTTTCAATATAATCGCAAGTGTAGCCATGAGAACATTAAATACATGACTAATATTAGGCTGACATCTAGTTTTAGGAATATCTAGCATAAGCAGAGCTAAAAAAATAGTTTTGAAGGTATTTAAGATTCAGGTGAATGTACCAAAAGATGCGTATATATGAAATGGGACAAAAAATACATAGGTTTGCAATACCTGAACTAAGGCATCATGTCGTGATTCAAAAATGATCCGGAGCATAGAGATAAAACACTTCCATTCCTGTACAAAAACATATATGGAGGAAAATTATTTCTACAAGGTTCAAGAGTAAGGCAACATGAACCACATATTATCAAAATGTACAACTGAAGCGTTAGTTTTTGAGGAATATACTATCATGTCCTTCATATCATCCCAAACATCATCCCTTTCACCAAAAAAGCCTTATGTGTTCTCTAATCTGTCACCATATACGAGTTAGGCCCAAAAGTTTCACTTTTATCAAGAACATAATGGAGGCTTAGTCCACTTATGCATAACTTGAAAAAAACAAATGACGGTGGTAGAATTTGAACCTCCTGCTTCTTGCCAAGAAACAAGCTATCACACAACTTGGGCCTAGCCCACATGACGATGCTTTAGAATCAAATATATATGTTTATTCAAAAGTACCAACGAAACTTTCCAAAAAATTGGATAGTTCCATTTTCAAAATAAGGCACTGTAAGAACATTTGATGGTTTCAACTTATTGTCCGGAAGGCTAATAAAGATAGGGTCTTATTTAGGGCTGGTTTAGATCAGTTAAATGGGGCAGACCGGCCAGAGTACACTGTTCCGCTTGGACTGTGGATTTAGATGTCAAGCTGAGTGTACAGGTGCTTCTATTAATTAAAATTATCAGGTCAACCTCCACATTTACAGTAGTAACAGAAAATGAAGAGCCAACATAAGTAACCCTAACTAACTATGAAGACCACGTAGAAGATGTCCAAGTGATTAGAAATATAATGTTAAAACATAGGAAAATTATAATAAAGCCCCAAGGTAGAATAGCTCAAGTCAAGTTTGCAAGACAAAAAATGACTTTAATTAAAACTGATTGATATATAATGATAGTGGTTTTATGTCATTTGTTTCATACCCAAAGAGTTCTTTAAATCAGAAGGCCATATTGAAAAATGAATATACTAATGCGAAGGAGATTGTCCCATGATCCTACTGATATAGGTGAATGGAAGATAATAAAATTACCACCGATATTGAAGTAAGCTTCACAACCTATATGACTAATATTACACAATTAAGTTATCTCACTTACAATGGAAAAGCGTATATGGCAACAAACCTGCAAAAAAGATGCACTCTTGTATTCAAATATAAGGACAGGCTGAGCTGCACGCAGTTTCTTCAGAAAAGTCCTCGGTATATTTTGGTCTTCACTAATATGCACTCCTGCAACAACAACAAAATATCAACTAATAACCCCTTCAAAACTGATGTTGAAGTAATCTGGAATAACAAAGTTTGGTGAGACAAGCATACCAATAAATAAACAAAATGATAATTAGATGAGGCCAAAAGGCTTTAACCTTAAATGTCATTTTAGAGTATCAATGGGTATTCGACATGGTTACAATGGGTACTACACAATTTTGGAGTTTGTGTGCTTCCTAGTGCCTCTCCAACCTCTTAACCACATCTAACATGAAATGATGTTTCTTTGTTACCAAGAACAACACCATGGAGGCTTGTTTCATTTACACAAAACCTCAGATACTAAATAGTGGTGGTAGAATTTGAACCTCCTACAGTTCTACCTTTTGCAAAGAAGCAATATATCTAACAACTTGGATGAGCCCACTTGGTGTGTCTTGGAATCAAACATATATACCGCATAGGCCAATATTCCAATAAGAAGTACCAAAACTATTAATATTATTTTGCAAAATAGGCTGGTCAAAAGATTTGATGTGTTAGGGTTAGGGGAAGAGGAGTTGTCAAAGAAGATGGCGATAGGGTCCCCTATGTTATTGTTTAAGACAGGGCCCAATTAAGTACACTGACAGATCCAGTTAGGGTACACATGTCAACCAAGAGGTTACACAGACGAGCTTGAGCATTGTAATGCACCACAGTGTAGTGTACGAGGGCCACTATAGATATTCTTGAGTTAAGTTAATAGTTTCTGGGACTAAATGTTTCATTGTTATAAGACTAATGGAGGCCTCGTTCATTTTATACAAAACCTCATAAATCCGATGAGGATGTTAGCTTTTATAGTTTAAACCTCCTTCCCTTGCCAAGAAGCTATTTAACTACTTGGACCGATCCCACTTAGTGAAGTCTATAAGATTAAACAAATAGAATATTATAACATTCCCATAAAAAGTACCACTTCTAAAAATATGAAACAACCAAAATGTTTCATGTTTTAGGCTAGGGGAGGACAATTTCCAATGAGAAAAGGAATAAGGGCCACTTGGTTACTTTGGTTACTTTTTAACACTAGGTTGGATCAGGTAAATGGGTGCATATATCCATTTTGGGTACTCTCTTCAACCAGGATGCATGATTAAATAGTGAAATGCATTCTATGCAACCAGGAGGTCATAGGATCCATTCAGGTGGCCACTCTCGTCCTAACCTAATACAGATGCCATATCAACTAGGTAGAACTGTACTTACTACTAACTTTGCACTACATAGTAATTTTATATCTTTCACACCAGAAACACTAGTGAGAAGAGTACTACTTAATTCGCTCATGCTGCTGCAAACCTCCCCTTTTACAGTAGTGAATAGTAAATAGTATGGAAGGGCAATACTTGAATAATCCTAATCAAATGTTAGGTCTCTAAGAGGATATTCAGCAAACCTGCAGAAGATGCACTCTCGTCTTCAGAAAATAAACGATAGACTCGATAGAGTCCAATTTCTTCAAGAAAGACTTCGATGGTTCGCCCTTCGCTAAAAGCTAATATGCACTCCTACTATAGTGCCCTGAATAATTTGGAAACATGAACCTTGTTAAGAAAACTTTCTCATAATAGAAGAACCAATTTGAGAGCTATGCATACTAAGAAAATTTTGATGAGCAGAATCCATTTAATTTGCTCTGCAAGCCACCTTAACTATAACCTTAGAATACAATCAAGATGAATTCATGTCATTCTAGTTAGCTTAATTAGTCAAATGGAGCTATATTTTCTCCAAACTCGATGTGAAGTACAATAAAAACTAGCTTTTCTACATATAAGAACAAAGAAGATCCAAGTAAAATACTCATTGCTTTCGTTGGACGGGCTGATGGGTCACGTTGCAAACATAGCTTTAAAAAGTTTTTCCATCAGAAGAAAGGTGAACTGAGTCACAGAAACTACGTATCCGAGTGTCGCACACGGACACGAGCATAATCTATGTCATCAAAATCACAGTCAGTCAAGGATCAATTTCTCGACACACAGCTTGCCAAATCAAACTCGATCAACAATTAAGAACAGGAAATAGGAAGTGTTCTGGGATCTTAATAATCCATATTTGTAGCAATGAAATACTATTGTTCCTTCCCCAATATGATATATGCATATGAGAAGTGACAAATATCTATGATCTGTCTTCTCTATAAAGGACTCGAAAGAAGTCGTATGGTGATACACCGAAATTCCACCTACTCCCGAATTGAACGAGTAAATTCCTCGGTTTGACACTCTTACCACTAGAACGAGTAAATCATCCGTTGGGAACTCTTACCATAACTTCGGTGAATGGTGGGTCCGTATGGACGGTGATCAGTAAGTTATATGCGTATAACTTGCTGGCGGTCAACATAGGAACACCGCTACGCTATACCGACCGCTTGTGAACCATCGGGTACTATTTTATTCAATGTTTGTTCAATTACTCTTTTACCCGCAAATGCAATGTAGGCATTGGGTTCAGCAATAATAACATCTTCTAACATACCAAAATTGGCTGTTACTCCACCGGTTGTAGGAGATGTAAGGATTGATACGTAGAATAACTTTTTATTTAATTGATAATTAGATGAAGCAGAAGATATTTTAGCCATTTGCATCAAGCTCAAACTTCCTTCTTGCATGCATGCTCCTCCAGAGCTCAACCTACAGGAACTGTTCGGGATGTTTTAAGGAAGGCAGAATTATTTCAAGAAAGAACTTCATCCAAACAGTGCACAAACTGGGCATGGTGATGGGAGGAAGGTTCAAGGATAGCCCTTCCATTTCTTTTATGCACCATATACTCTACTTTGGAAGCACTGATTTCAATCTTCCTACTTTCTTTGCTGCACACGAATCACGGCCGGGGACTGCCCCAAGAAAGTGGAGAAGGATAGAGACCTCTCTCTACTGCTTCACCTAAGAAAGAGAGCTCGGGTCTAGAGCAAACAAAGGGCTAGCCACTTGACAGAGAAGACAGAGCGGAACTAAACCAAGTGAGTAATGAGAGGACGAGCCAGCTACGATTCACTAAAGAGAAAGTCACGTCATTTCAATCGACTTAGCTAAAGACTACGAAAACCAAATTTCATTTGATATGAAAATGAAAAACCATTCACTAATTCAAAGTAAATGGTTAATTGTTATAATTTTCCCTGAATTTTGCAGCCTGTGATCGAAAATCTATTTTTTCCTATTTTCAACAGAAAAGAGAAGTTTTTAAGCTTTGTCTATTTTGAGATACAATCGAGTAGAATAATCTAAACTAGATCATTCTTTGTTGCTACTATGGGGCCCCGAAGCACAAGAAGATTTTACTCGTTGGTGTCAATTAGGCGGCCTGTGGACTTTTGCTGCTCTCCATGGTGCTTTTGGACTAATAGGTTTCATGTTACGTCAATTCGAACTTGCCCGATCTATTCAACTGCGACCTTGAAATGACTAGGACCTCGGCATCTGTTTGTCCGTGGTAAGGGCTTAACAGCGCCTAAACCATAAGTGGGAGTATGTCCTCTCGGACAACCGACGGTTCTTCGATTCCTTGGCCTGGTTCTGCTACCCGGACCCCCACCGTGGCTTTCATCACTAGGTCCAAAAGCTTTCGTCAAAGCGAAAGATCTTATCCGAATCCCGCATATTGAGCGCAGATAATATGTAGCTACTAGGCGCGATCATCTCATGCCATAAAAGGGCGTAGCATATGGCCCGTCATATAAAGATAGAATAGATATGGATGTCATCTTGACCACCGGCGAGAATATCTCTTCGAAATCAATGCCCTTCTTCTGTTCGAAGCCTTTCACCCCTTGCCTTGTAACGTGGTTGTGAGCTCTTGTTTTCCTGCTTCAACTTGAACACCCATTTGTTCTGGGATTCTTCTCGCTTTGGTTGACCTTCTAAGAACTACCTCTTAAGGGAGTTGGCCCAATCCTAGGTTCTGTGCCGGAAAGAAAGTCCAAGAAATGACCAAGTAAGAAATTCTCATGTAATTTTATATAATAATATCCTTCCTTACGGGCTATTACCTCCCGGCACGGTCACCTCCCTTCGGTCGCCTTCGGGAGTAGTTTTGTTCATCCCCAATCGCGATTTTTCTTTAGTACTCGAAGTCTAGTCAGCAAGGCGAGCGAAGTGAGTACAGAAGGTTTTCAATTCTGACGTGCCTGATTCAATCAAAGATATCCACATCCCAATTTGTCCACCTTCTTTAGCCACCTCCTAAAACCGGTTGAGGAATCCTTCCCATTCTCTTTGCCGAGCTTCCTTCTTTCTTCAAGAATAGAAGGCGAGCCAAACCCCCTTAGCAACCTAAGAGTTGTAAATAAGCGTACGGTTTGGACCAAACGAAACTACTTGGTAGCTTGGTTTAAGGGGAGAAGGCGTTGTTAAGTCGTGTGTGCGCGTGTACCGAAGAAATGTGTTCCATGGCCTCGAAAAGGGTTGAAGCGACAACGCTTTCTCTGACGATATAAAGGAGAAGCGTACAGGCTAACCTATTCGATAGAGATGAATAAGTATGACTACTTTACCAATAGTTGAGACTCAATCTGGACAAATATTCTTATCCGTCGATCTATTCAATGCTAGAATTCGACCAGCTATTAATGTAGGTATTTCTGTTTCCAGAATAGGATCCGCAGCTCAAATTAAAGCCAAGTGAGAAAGCAGTGACAGTGGCTCCATACAGATTATTCCTTAGTGCGATAAGTAGCTCAAATTCTACCCTTAAAAGAAAGAGACCGGTCACACCTCTCATTAAGGAGTTCTTCCCTTATCGGGTGAAAGATCTTTCATCTGCGTCTGTCCCATAATCCGGATTGGGCCCTGGTCCATCGCAAGGAAAACTATAACTGAAATCCTTTTTATCTGGCATTAATTTTGAACCGCATGCATCTAAAGCACCTTTTACTAAAATTAATGTAGTTGTATGCAAACCTAGAGCAATAGCATGATGAACCAAGAAATCTCTCGGACCTATTGTTAAGAATAGTGAATTATTATTCTCATTAATAGCATTCAACCAACCGGGTAACCATATGCTTCGACCCGCATTGAATGTCGGGCCAGTTGTTGAAGATAAGAAAGAGTAGTAGCCGAACGAACTGACATAGCAAGATCATCATCAAAAGAAGAGGCTTCCTTTCGCTCTCAAGTGCTAGTATCAAATCAAGGAGCCTTCAACGGCGAATCGCGTGCAGAAATATGGAATGTTTTCTTTTAAGCATCTATACATGGATTATGATCCATGATAAAAACAGTCTTAGATGGTCTAAAATCGATCTATAATCGATTTAGACCCCCCTTCTGGTATGAATGCCTATCTCTATTAAAAAACTGAGCTATGTATAGGTTGGCTCCCAGATCCATCTCGGCCGACATCCTGCTCTTGAGAGGGTTTGGTCCTTGAGCGAACTACTCATGTGCTATGTTGCCCCAACCCAAGGGCATTTGGTGAGGAGGTCCCGTAGTTGACAATCCACTAATCGGAGGTGACTGGACTGGAGTGTTTTCATCCTGGGCACTTGACTATTCATAGTTCGACAGTTTATGTTCTTTGAAGAAATAGTTTTCTGACTCGGTGGACACCATTAGAGGCTCTTATTAAAGAGTTATTGCTCATCTTGTATAGCGGCAAAGTCATTCAAATGCTTTTTGACGGTTGCACTCAAAAAAAAGGATGGACCTACTAATCTCTAAATAACGGGTTTGACTTTGCCTTTAAGTGTTCGGGTAGCCGTAAGGGCTGGACGAATACTTAATAAAATTAAGACTGTTAATCTAGAAACAAAAATAACCGATTTCACGGGCTTGTATTTTTGCGTCTCTCTAAAATTGCGGTCATGATAAGATCTTGGTTTATTTCATTTTCAAGGACTCCCAAGCACACGTACTAAACTATAACTAAAAATAAGATGTAGATAATAAAAGGCTTGTTGTTTCATAGTATAACATGCCTTATATGCCAATGTCAACAACGAAAATGAATCAACTCTCTTCTTTGTAGTGGAGCTCAACGCTTAGAAGTTCAGAAGTAAAGCACATTCTCTTGAGGAACTATTCTTGACCTAGCTAGCTCTACTTAGGAAGAACTCCCTAGCTTTGGTTGCTACTATTGGTTTTCACTTTTCGGCCGAAACTTGTGCGCAGCACTTGTACAGAGATGCATGCATAAAGGGACCCGTCCCTTTTTTGATCTTCATCTTTAGGACAGGACCCTACCCTATTCTCAAACCCTCTGCGTCAGTAAGCATCCTTTATATAGGTTGTTCCCTAGTGTTCCTGTAAGAGGCCCTTCCTATACCGCTCCGTGGGGTACCGAATGGGGTGAGATCAGCCTTGGGATCGACAGAATAGAAGCAACACCCTATTTTTAGACGAAAAACCTGATTCGGGTCGTTTTCGATGAAAACGCAAGGACAACTCAAACCATCGAATGTTCTGTGATCATTATACGGAAAAAAGGAAGTGCTTTCATAGTAAGGATAGTTTAACAAAGAAAGAAAGAATCAACGGTCCACTCACAAGAGAACCCCTTCCCCCACCAGGCACTAATTTATTTTTAACATCTAATTAGATCGGGTAATTATTCAAATTAAGAATATTAGCTCGTTGCTTTTTTTACCAGAATTGGAACCAGGAGGATGAGAAAATAAGAAATTGTATCAAGAACTATGTACAAAAAAAAGAAAAATATCCTCAGGTTTCGAAGGAATTGCATGCATAGAAATTCAAAAAAGAATCGATCTGATCCAAGTCATAATCCATATTGGCTTCCCAAATTTATTAATAGAGGGTCGAGCACAAGGGGTCGAAGAATTACAGATGAATGTACAAAAAGAGTTTCACCACTAGAACGAGTAAATCTTCCGTTGGGAAAGCTCTACCATAATTGTAGCGAGTTGGCAAGTCCATAAGGGCAGTGGTTAGCAAGTTATATGCGTATAGCTTGCTGGCGGTCAACATAGGAACACTGCCATGCCAAAACCGACCGACGTCCTATACCGTTCCAGTTTCGGGTTTGTGGTAAGTTGCAGTCGGGAGATGAATACCTTGAAGTGTTTGCTTAACACGACCTTCAACGTCCTCATCTTCAGCTTTGCGACTTATCCGTGTGTACATACGCATGTGCGTACCCGCGCCCGTGTGTGCATGCGTGTACGCGCAGCACAGCAGGTTTCATTACTTTTCGTCCATTCTATCCTCTCATAACTCAAAGGATAACGAATGATCGATTCACCATTAAGAGCATGAACCCAAAAAGGACGAATATAGTGGTGTTATAACAACAGCAGATGAAAGATGCACTTTCTGAGAAAAAAAAGAAAGAGAAAATTTGTCCAACCCCTGTTCAGGGTCCTTTCCTGCTTACTGGGAGGATCACATTCCCGTAGCAGATGTAGAGCCGATTTAGGTGGTTAAGAGAACGAACAAGAGGCTTAAGAGATGGCATGTCAGTTAGATCATTGGCTGACAAGCAGTCTACGGCACCTAAACAACCGCTAGTGAGGATTCCTCCTCCTATGGTTATGTCCATTTTTTAGCCTAAAATCCTCAATAATCTTCTACTACTCCGAACATTTCAGTCCTCGAGGTGGCAGATCCTCGAGAACCGCTCACCCCTTCACAGAAAATGACTTATGCTACGCCACCCCAAGCAGCGGTCGGGGCGCCCATCGACATGGCGGGGAAGCCTAGCATAACGGCAGGGAAACCCTCATTTTTCATTTTTTGTTTGTTCTATTACGGGTCCTGGACAGAATGACAAACCAAATAAAGAGGTCTATTATTCCTGGGGAACTTGCTTTAGGAAAAAAAATGTATTAGTAGCTTATATGCCATGGGAAGGTTACAATTCTGAAGATGCAGTACTCATTAGCGAACGTCTGGTATATGAAGATATTTATACTTCTTTTCACATCCGGGTTCAAAGAAGCGGTACGATTTTGTGAACTGACTCAATTCCTCTCTTTTCATTTATTAGTCAACACCATCAACCTTGGGCAAAGCCAAAAATATGATGGCCCTTGCGAATAGCTTGATGCACTATCTCCCTTCAACCCTTTGCTTTGAGCGAAATGTGGAAAAAGGAAGGAAAATCCATGGACCGACCCCATCGTCTCCACCCCGTAGGAACTACGAGATCGCCCCAAGGACGCCTTCGGCATCCAGGGGTCACGGACCAACCATAGACCCTGTTCAATAAGCGGAATGCTTGGTTAATTGGCCACATTTTATTCATGAAATGGGTTGGATTGGTATTATTCTGGATACGGCAAAATCATTCTAATAAGTACCTTGTGTCAGAATTAAGAAATTCTATGGCTCGAATCTTTAGTATTCTCTTATTTATCACATGTGTCTACTATTTAGGCAAAATGTCGTCGTCTATTTTCACTAAGAAACTGAAAGAAAAGGAAGACGGGGGAGAAAAAAACAAGTTCCCACAGTTCGATGAAGCGCAGCTAGATGTCCAAACCATTCGTGGGCTGTCCTGTGTGAATATGTTTTGAAAGAAAACAAAGAACCCACAGTTTGGGGGGAAGTAGATATCGAAGAAGTCAAGCAGATGATACGAGATAGGAAAAGACATAAGAAGTATGAGGCGGGAATGCGTCGAGGCGGCGAACAACAACATAACTACTTCTTTTTCCCTCTATGAGATGAGCCCAGTGTATTGGACTGATGGATAAGAGAACTGAGCTGGCCCAAAAAGCACTTGGGCGCTCTACATACGATTCCGACTCTATCAGATACATATCGATTTCTTTCTGATGGATCCAGAATAGATAGATATCTTGTCTCATCAATAGATAGAAATAGGGCAATACAACGCCTTTATTATTGATAGACTCCCTCTTCTCTATCCATTCCTACTCTTTCGATCTATCAAAAAAGATCAGGCCATCTATCAATTGATTTGAAAAGTGTATCTCACTCTCGTTCATTTTTGCCAAGCCATAATAGCCGCCACAATAAGAAAGAAGCAAGCAAAATAGCTAGAAGCGCTCGCTTCACCGTGCCCCCCGACTCACGGTAGCTACAAGTACTATCTGTACCTGCCTACCATGAGTCTCGCTCCTCCCCTTACTTTGTTAAACTATCCTTATCACGAAAGTTGTATGGTGATACATCGAAATTCTACCTACTCCCAAATTGAACGAGTGGATAACTCCCCATAAGGTAACTGTATGACTTTCCAAGGTAAAAGGGCACCTGACCAGTTAAAAACAAAAATAAATAGGAACATAGTTCCAATAAAGGGAACCCAGGGACCATATTCTTCTCCAATCTGAGTCTTGCTCAAGTCTCGAATAAATTCAAGAACATATTCGAAGAAATTTTGAGCGTCGATCGGAATGGTTTGTGGTCGGCTGGTTCGCCAGAAAAATAATGGGAAAATCACTCTCACAATGCTTTCAAGGTGTGAGATCGATCTCAATCTCCCTCCACGGGAAGCTATTCCAGCGGAGGAAGCACAAGATCCCCAACCAAGGCGCTGATAAGCCCCTGCCCATCCGGCCTCCGAAAATCGTAGACAAGAGTGAGCAGAGAAGTGATTGCTAATCCACTCTGCGCGCGAAAAGGATGTTTATTACGAATCATGTGCAAATGCAATCAAGCTGGTATTTATAATAATCATATATTATGCTCTATGAAGAAAGTGGATCCATATAGGCACTTCTTTCTATATTCAGATATAAACTTATAGATTCAGATAGAAATACAATAGACTAGGTTGCAAAAAAAAATTGTTTTTTCATCACGCCGGGAAAAGATAAAAAAGAAGAAGATCTTTTCCTGTGTTTAGGTTAGCTCTCGTCTTTCATCTCTGCTTGCCTATCCTCCTCGTTTATTTGTCTCTATAGGTTGTGATCGTCTTAAGGCCTAATCCATCTTCAGGAATGAGAGCAGAGTAAACTAGGTATCTCACACTCCCAAAGTGATCGAAAAGAATGCATTCGAAAGCTGTGTCTGTGCTTAACGGTAACAGACAGTTTTTCGTTAACGCAATGCGTCTAAATTTCTTTTTTATGTTGTGCCAATCCAACACAAGTCTTTATTTGATTTCCTTATTAATTTGTTTTCTCAACATTCCATTTGTATTGACAATGGTGTATCGAAGAAATATAATTTGATCGATCGTAGATAAATGGATCCGTTTACCCCGATCCCTATTGCTTTTTTCTTCACTTTAGTCAATGGGTTTTTGTCGGATTTCTTTTTAGGAATCAACAACACAAAAACTTTGTTATAAAATACCCTTTTCCTTATCGGTATTGGGACTAGCAAAAATGGTTGGGACAACAAACATCCATCTCGTTCGTACTTTGGATACCCGTATAACCATCAAAGATCATTGAAGTGACTAATTCCCGAAAATAGTAGGCGTTGAGGACAAAGAAATCGTTGGAGTTATCATTTCTATCTAGCACTAATACGGTTGGTGTTAAGAAAAAACCTGCACGCCCACTTCTGTTTTCTTGCAATAAGCTTCCTCCAGGGGCATTCTCCACAAAACAACTGAGTGTTTCCAGAGATTAATTTTCTCCTGTTTCAGGAACCATGATGGAATTATCTTCCATGTTTGAATCATTTCCCCCAAAGACTAATCTCCTATTTTCTTAGCCTATATAGTCATTGTAATCTAGTAATTCTTTGAAAAGTATCAGTTGAAACCCCTAATTGTTTCTGTGAGACCAACATATTTTCCTGGAGAACCGGTAAATACTTCTGCCACGGGTCAAAGCGCGAATTCCCCCTCTTCAAGCTCTACGAGCGCCTTCTCAACATAGCTTTCTTGTGATAGCCACAACTTCTTTGTACTCCTATTACGAGAGATCTTCATCCCCAATATTTGCTTCGCTGGACCCAAGTCCTTCATTGCTGTTGGAGTGGGTGGGGTTCCCAACCTATGTGGAGAAGACCCTGGAGTGCGACGAGCGCCATTCGTGTGTCGAAGAAGCTCGGGAAGTAGGCGACGCGGAGTCGCTGCTGCTGTTGGAGACCCGGAGGGAGGTTCTGGAATGAGGCAGCCGAGTTCGGGCCGAACTCGGTCCCAGGCCGAGTTCTGGCCGAACTCGGTCTGGCTCTTCCAGAAGTTGGCCGTCCAGTGCTGTTTGCCCGACACAGAGTTCTGGCCGAACTCTGTGTCGTCGGGGGCTGAAGCGGGATTTCGGGTAAGTTTTCACGATTGGATCTAATCCAACGGTCCAGGTTGGTTGCGGGATTGGGGAGTTAAGTTGGGATTTCTCAACCCTAATTCATTACGCCATAACGCAACGTAACACAACTTGGAGAGAGGAAGGAGGCAAGAGTGCCATTGCAACTTCGGAGAAGAAGACAGAGGATTGAAGGTCGCTGTTCGAAGGAGATCGTATTCGGGTAATCTCTACTCGTCGTTCTCGCTCTTCGTACGTAGCCTTGTAATCATTGTTCTTATCTCTGAGTGTTGTGGGGATCCGATTTGGATCGGGAGGAGTTTGTAGAGGGTGTAATTCTTCTATTCCATTAGTGGAGGCTTCTTAGGGTTGGACTCCGATCGTCCCGTGGTTTTTTTCCGCAAGGGTTTTCTACGTCAAAAATTCTCTGTGTCTGCGTGGATTGTTTTGTGTGATTGTTTTTGGGTTCGTGCGTTGTATTGCTCGGTCCTCTCGCAGGTACTCTCCGGTTTGGGGATAGGTTTCCGCGTTTCTTTCCCATCAGAGTGGTATTAGAGCCAGGTTCTAGAATTCAGAAGGGTGTCAGGAGTTGACAGAAACCAGAGAGGAGAGATAGACGCGAAGCCGGTGCACATGGTGAATCTTAATGGCACAAACTATCATTATTGGCGGAGCAAGATAAAGGATTTGCTGTTTGTCAAGAAGCTGCATCTACCCGTGTTTGCATCCGAGAAGCCCAGTGATAAATCCGAGGAGGACTGGACATTCGAGCACATACAGGTGTGTGGGTACATACGGCAGTTTATGGACGAGAACGTGTACAACCACGTTGCCAATATTGAGCACACGAAGACGTTGTGGGATAAGCTGGAATCCTTGTATGCGAAGAAGACCGGGGTAAACAAGTTGTTCCTGATCCGAACGATGATGGGTCTGTGGTACAAGGATGGGGCGTCTATTTCGGATCACTTGAGTGAGTTCCAGGGTGTGGTTGACCAGCTATCTTCTATGGGAGTCAAGTTCGACGACGAAGTTCAGGGACTGTGGCTGCTGTGTACTTTGCCAGACTCGTGGGAGACCGTACGAGTATCTATGATCGCTTCTGCTCCAGAGGGCGTGGTCAGTCTGGAGTTTGCCAAGAGCGGGGTGCTGAATGAAGAGATGCGGAGACGATCTCAGGGCACTTCATCCACATCCCACCACTCAGAGGCACTTGTTTCAGAGAGCCGCGGAAGGGGCAAAAGCAGGGGTCCAGGTGGTGGCAGAGACAAGAGCAGAGGGAAGTCCAAGGGTCGTTACGGGGACCCAGAGTGTTACCATTGTGGTAAGAAGGGCCATATCAAGCGGAACTGTTTCGCTTGGAAGAGAGAGAAGAAGGGCGACAAGGGGAAGTAAGAAGAGAACACTACAGCGGCGACCTCGATACATGGAGGCGATGTGATCATCGTAGGTGATGAGGTCATTACAAACCTTGCCTGCGATGACAATTCTTGGCTGGTGGACTCAGGGACTTCAGCACATGTATCTCACAACAGGGCACTGTTTGCCACTTACACGACAGGCGACTGTGGCGTGTTGAAGATGGGCAACAGAGATGTGTCGAAGGCGGTTGCTGTTGGAGATGTGCATTAGAGAACGAAGACGGGTGCGGTTCTTGTTCTCAAGGATGTTCGTCATGTCCCTGATATCCGTTTCAACCTGGTGTCGGTTGGAAGGTTGGATGACGAAGGATTCTTCAGTCTCTTCGGGAACAGTCAGTGGAAGCTTTCCAGGGGTTCGATGGTGATTGCCAGAGGAAGCAAGAAGTCCGGTCTCTACTATATGGAGGGGAGCGCACAGGGGGCACAGAAGGTGAACGCAGTCAGTGATGCGTCTACCGAGTTGTGGCACAGGCGGCTCGGCCATATCAGCGAGAAGGAGATGAGCTACTTGGTGAACATGAAGGTGATTTCGGGGCTCAAGTCTACAAAGTTGGAGAAGTGCACGCACTGTTTAGCTGGGAAGCAAAATAGGGTGTCTTTCCAAAGTCACCCAAGTTCGAGGAAGCCAGCGTTGCTCGAGTTAATTCACTCGGATGTCTGCGGTCCTATGAAGGTAAAATCTCTTGGTGGTGCTTCTTACTTTGTAACCTTTATTGATGAATGTTCCAGGAAGGTTTGGGTCTATGCCTTAAAGACCAAGGATCAGGTGCTGCCTACTTTCAAGGAGTTTCAGGCCTCTGTTGAAAGAGAGACGGGCAAGAAGTTGTTGTGTGTTCGGTCCGACAATAGCGACGAATACATCGGTCCCTTTGATGCGTATTGCAGAGAGCAGGGGATACGACACCAGAAGACTCCGCCAAAGACACCTCAGCTCAATGGTATAGCGGAGCGCATGAACAGGACACTAATGGAGAGGGTGCGGTGTTTGCTGTCAGAAGCAAACTTGCAGGGCAGTTATCGGGGTGAGGCTCTTCTCACAGCTGCTTATGTTATTAATTTGTCTCCTAGTGCTCCTTTGCAGGGTGTTGTGCCTGACAAAGTATGGTACGGCAAAGAGCCATCATACAATCACCTACGGGCGTTTGGTTGTAAGGCCTTTGTGCATGTACCGAAGGACGAGAGGACCAAACTTGAGCCGAAGACGAGGCGATGCGTCTTTGTCGGTTACGGTCGGGATGAGTTTGGCTATAGACTCTACGACCCGGTGGGAAGAAAGCTCTACAGAAGCAGGGACGTGGTGTTTGTCGAGGATCAGACCATGACCAACACTCAGGATTCCGAGACGCCTTCTGAGGCTGAGGAATTGCCTGAGTTAGAGTCATTTTGCTTTGAGCAGTTTCCAGAGGACATCGCAGAGGATCTAGTTATAGGGGAGCTAGTACATGGAGTTGCTCCCAACCTTGATCATCAGCCTGCTAATGGTGGTCAGGGTGTCCCTCAGGAGGATGAGCATACCGGGGAGGCAGTTCCTGAAGGGGAGGAGGCTGTCGGTATACAGCCAGCACCAGTGGCTCTACTGAGAAGGAGCGACAGGGATCGTCGACCATCTACGAGATACTCACCGGATGAGTATGTGCTATTGACTGACGGGGGAGAGCCCAAAAGTTTTGCAGAGGCTATGGAAGATGAACACAGACAGGAGTGGATGGAGGCTATACAGGAGGAGATGAGTTCCTTGCACACCAATTCCACTTATGATCTGGTACGGTTGCCAAAGGGCAAGAAGGCTTTGAAGAATCGATGGGTGTTCAGAGTGAAGCAGACGGAAGATGCTACTCGCCCTCGATACAAAGCGAGGCTGGTAGTCAAAGGCTACGGTCAGCGGAAAGGCGTGAATTATGATGAGATCTTTTCGTCTGTCGTCAAGCATTCGTCTATTCGGGTAGTGCTAGCATTAGCAGCCAGTCTCGACTTGGAGGTCGAGCAGATGGACGTGAAGACGGTATTCCTCCACGGTGATCTTGAGGAGGAGTTGTATATGGAGCAGCCAGAGGGATTTCTGTGAGAAGGGCAAGTCATATTTGGTCTGTCGGTTGAGGAAGAGCTTGTATGGTCTGAAGCAGGCTCCGAGGCAGTGGTACAGGAAGTTCGAGTCATTTATGAGGGAGCATGGTTATACACGGACGACGTCGAACCATTGTGCAATTGTGAGGTATTTTGCCGATGATGATTTTATCATTTTGTTGCTCTATGTTGATGATATGCTATTAGTGGGTCGGAATGCCACTAGGATAGCGGAGCTGAAGTGCCAACTGGGTGCGGCCTTCTCTATGAAGGATTTGGGCGTAACGAAGACTATTCTTGGGATAGAGATCAGCCGAGAGAGAGAGTCCAAGCTGCTACACTTGTCCCAAACGAAGTACATTCACCGGGTACTTCAGCGTTTCGGGATGGACGGGTCGAAGAAAGTGAGTTCCCCCATCGCAGCTCACTTTAAGCTCACTGAGGAACAGTGTCCATCTACCGAGGATGAAAAGGAAGATATGGAGCGGGTTCCATATGCCTTAGCTGTGGAAAGCCTTATGTATGCCATGGTGTGTACGAGGCCAGATATTGCTCATACAGTTGGTACGGTTAGCAGGTATCTTTCAAATCCTAGAAGGGTACATTGGAGTGCGGTCAAGTGGATTCTACGATATCTTTAGGGCACTGCTGATTGGAGACTTTCTTTTGGTGGTGACGAGCCCAAGCTGGTTGGATATACCGACGCTGATATGGCTGGAGATGTAGACACGAGGCGGTCGACTTCGGGCTACGTGATGATGTTTGCTGGAGGAGCAGTGTCGTAGCAGTCGCGGTTGCAGAAGTTTGTTGCCTTGTCGACGACAGAGGCAGAGTACATTGCGGCGATGGAGGCTTGCAAGGAGCTGTTGTGTATGAAGAAGCTGTTGCAGGAAATAGGACTGAAGCAAGAGCAGTATACTTTGCTTTGCGACAGTCAGAGCGCTATCCACCTTGTGAAGAATCAGACGTTTCATAGCCGGTCCAAGCACATCGAGACTCGGTATCATTGGATAAGGGATGTGGTTAAGAAGAAGGACGCGGCGTTTGAGAAGGTTCATACAGATGACAACGGAGCTGATATATTCACGAAGATTCTACCAAGGGGGAAGTTTGAGTACTGCAGGCAGATCGTCGGAATGACGATATCCTCCCCATAGTTGTGAAGGGGGAGATTTGTTGGAGTGGGTAGGGTTCCCAACCTATGTGGAGAAGACCCCGGAGTTCGATGAGCGCCATTCGTGTGTCGAAGAAGCTCGGGAAGTAGGCGACGCGGAGTCGCTGCTGCTGTTGGAGACCCGGAGAGAGGTTCTGGAATGAGGCAGCCGAGTTCGGGCCCAACTCGGTCCCAGGCCGAGTTCTGGCTGAACTCGGTCTGGCTCTTCCAGAAGTTGGCCGTCCAGTGCTGTTTGCCCGACACAGAGTTCTGGCCGAACTCTGTGTCGTCGGGGGCTGAAGTGGGATTTCGGGTGAGTTTTCACCATTGGATCTAATCCAACGGTCCAGGTTGGTTGCGGGATTGGGGAGTTAAGTTGGGATTTCCCAACCCTAATTCATTACGCCATAATGCAACATAACACAACTTGGAGAGAGGAAGGAGGCAAGAGTGCCATTGCAACTTCGGAGAAGAAGACGGAGGATTGAAGGTCACTGTTCGAAGGAGATCGTGTTCGGGTAATCTCTACTCGTCGTTCTCGCTCTTCGTAGCCTTGTAATCATTGTTCTTATCTTTGAGTGTTGTGGGGATCCGATTTGGATCGGGAGGAGTTTATAGAGGGTGTAATTCTTCTATTCCATTAGTGGAGGCTTCTCAGGGTTGGACTCCGATCGTCCCGTAGTTTTTTTCCGCAAGGATTTTCCACGTCAAAAATTCTCTATGTCTGCATGGATTGTTTTGTGTGATTGTTTTTGGGTTCGTGCGTTGTATTGCTCGGTCCTCTCGCAGGTACTCTCCGGTTTGGGGAAAGGTTTCCGCGTTTCTTTCCCATCAATTGCTTTCTAAGTGTAATCTCGTACTCAGTAGCTTGTTTCGCTCCCTCAATCTCGGTACTTGACCGACTCTTTTACCCTCTTCCTACCCAACCCGCACCTTGTCTTTACCTTTGCTTATTCCAGCCCTCTCCTGTCTTGAATCTTGCTTCCGGGTCCGATAACCCACCGGAGCCGTAGCGAAAGCGAGTCTTCATAGGGCGATTGTCACTGCTTATGGACCCGAACCTGGGTGATCTATCCATGACCAGGATAAAGCTTGGGTGAAACTAAGTGGAGGTCAGAACCGACTGATGTTGAAGAATCAGCGGATGAGTTGTGGTTAGGGGTGAAATGCCCGAGACCTTTTACTTTTTTTCATCATGTGGGAGTTAGAATTAATTCCTGTTTACTTACTTTTATCCATGTGGGGAGGAAAAAAATGTTTTACTGAAAAGGATCATGCCCTAACCTAATAAGAGTGAGTGAAAGGGCTTTCGTCAATAAGTAGTTTATCTCCCTTTTTTATTGACTCTTTATGAGCATCTTAGTTTTCGACCCGCTTTTCCTCGCTCGATCGGAATCGGGGAGTGCTTCTTTGTTTGTTTTGTGAAAGCCTTTGTATGCTCTCCGTTGCTTGTGTGTATAAGGCCTGTATTATAGAGTATATAACTTCGATCATAGGGGGAAGTAGACTACTCAATAATTTCACATTTCCATTTTGTCGTAAGTAAATAAGTCATTCAGATAGGTAAGCTCCCTAACAGGGGCCACCCTCCCTCTGAGCCTTCCCGTCCAGTAAGCTGTGCTACGCGTACGTGCTTATACACACGGGCGCGGGTACGCACATGCGTATGTACACACGGGTAAGTCGTAAAGCTGAAGATAAGGACGTTGAAGGTCGACTCCTGTCCGGCATGTCCGGACAGTACTTTACGTTACCGTAGGGGGGAGTGAGTTCGGCTTTCAGCTCTTCACTCATCGCCTCTGTTTTCGATGTAAACCCCGGCTCCCTCGGGCTTGCTATCGCTACCCCTCGGCTGCGGGGGAAATGAAAGCAGAATTCGTCATCTCTCTTCCCTCCCACATGTTCAATCTTTTTTTTAGCGGTTTCCCCAGAGATCTTTATCATTAACGCAACCTTCATTTTGCTCATTTCCAAGCTAACGATGCGGGTTCGATTCCCGCTACCCGCTCTATATTACTTATTCTACATGCATTATCCATTTTTATATGCATCCTTTATTTTATTACCTAATCAATTTTCCGTGTAATCTTTTTTTTAAGAGAGGAATAATTTGAAAAAATAAAATAGGAATCCACTCAGGGAATTGGAATAATAGCATACGGCCCACATTTTTAGCTATTATCAATGAAGGTAATATAATATATTTTCTAAGAAAGGATTGGGTTACTAACATTGAACCTCTGATTATTTGAGTAAATATAAAAGTATCCCCGGTTTCGGATATTGTTATTCGTTTATTTTTTTCTTCTTTCTCTTTGTTTGTTTTTTTCCTCTTTTTTTGTATTTTTCTCTTCAAAATCTGCAATTTAAAATTCTAAATTTTTCCCTACCCAATTCCTAAAAATGCGATTCATCATATTAGAGAAAACAAAAGAAGAAAGAAAAATCGTTTTGTCTATTCGATCCAAAAAAAGTGAAGAATGCACATTTGTCCTAGGCTGCAGTAAGTAGATCGAGAGGTCATTCCGCCCCTTGTCCCCGAAGATTGGTAATATGTTCTCATGCAATGTTGCTCCAACTTTCTTCTAGAGGGCCTACCCTTTGGCTATATAATCGTGCAGTTTCTGGGAATTTAAAACCCGATTTCCTCCATAAATTCTTCGATCCAAATGGCAGAGAAGTTTCCATATTTCTACCTTTTCTTGTTGGAGGGGCGACCCTATATTATTGAACCAATCCACTAGATTGAAGTGCGCTGAAGCCGTACTATACTATAGTACGAAAGGCCCATCCCCCGCGATGCGAATAGTCCATTGTTTTTCGCCACGCGGCTTAACCTCCTGAGCTAAACCTTGGCTAAACCTTGGAAATCTTAATGCCATAATGCCTTTCAAATCCTCCTAGCCATTATCCTACTATAATAATTCTTGCTAAGAAGAATGCCCATGTTGTGGCAATTCTACCCAAAAGGTAATAGGTTACTCCTACAGCACGTCCTTGTACAATGCTCAAGGAATCTGAGGTCTCATCATTTTTTGAAGATGGCACGTGACAATGTGCAGTCACATGGTTTGAGTATAGTGGTCAAAGATGCCTCATCTGATAACGAAGAAGAATTGGCTCGAGCTGCAGATCTTCTCAATTATGCAAATGCTATGAACATGAAAGTTGCCGTGTATGCAAGTGTTGAGAAAATATTGTTGGCATCTACTGAACAAACAGTATTCCAGGTCAAGGCTATCGGTAATCGGGGTGGTTTATCGTGATCAAATGGGACGGTTTCACCATACAATGGTGCGAGAAAATGGTGAAGTGATGCTAGGAAAAAAAGGATTGATATTGGTACGATCTAATCGATTATCGGGAATTAATCCCGAACCCGCCATATCATACCTTTTTTCGGTATACGAAGTCATAGACTTGACTAACTCAATTCTTATGAAATCGCGAATCAGATCATTTGCCCTTACCTCAACAAAGGAAGCATGAACCTCTTCTATAGAAAGAAAAAAAGGAGTGGGAATTCATCCCAACTGTGATTTAATTGTGACGAAACCAGGAAGACTGGGTTTCCACGACACACTGCGCTAACAAAAAATTGCATGTTACCGTTAAGCGCAGACACAGCTTTCGAATGCATTCTTTTCGATATTTCACTTTGAGTACGGGGAAGTTCGCGGGAAGGAATTCCTCCGGGCGTATTACTGTTTTTCACCGAGGGGGTGGATCGAAGCGATTGCAGCAAAAAATTGACCTGAAATTAAGGACTTCGTCTATTGGCATTGTAGAAAGGATCGAATATGACCCTAATCGTTCTTCTCGGATCGCTCTAGTACGATGGATCGCTTCAATTTTCTCAAAAATGGAATTGACTCAATTATCATGTACTTTTGTTGGGGGTAAAAAAGAGGGACGTCAACCACTCACTTTATTAAAGGATTCTATTTGTACAAAACAAAAAAGGAAGCGATAGGGCTTAGATTCAGATGAATGAAGGATAGGCACTCAGATCTTCTACCAAGATATTTATCGAGCAAGCAGAAACCCTTTTGAAGGAAGCTATTCAGGAACAGATCGAACTGTTTCTACTTGAAGAACAAGCATAAATTTATCATTCTTTTTCTTAGAGAAACGAGAGTTGGTGGATGCTGCCGATCCCCACTTTCTGATGTCTCATCCAATTCTAAGTCTAACAATGGAAGAAATGGATCCTCTGACTCAGCTGCCCCCGACACCGTGGTTCGTAGCCACGTGCTCTAATCCTCTGAGCTGGGGCTTCTTTGGCGACCGTGAAGTCACCAGATGAATTGCCGAGTAGATAGATCAGATCCGGACGCTGCAGTTGCTCCACGGCGATACGGATTCGACTCGGTCCTATCCACCCCCGGGGTATCATAGCATGTCGGGCGTATGCACGCGAGTTCAGAAAATGGACCCGTGCTTGCCCGCGTATATGGGTACGCGCGGTTTAAGAACACGCTCGCGTATGCGGGCGGGTAAAGAACGTGTGCGTGTAACGCGCTACACGGGTATGTGTGCCCGCTCGCGGCATAGAACACATGCGTAAGCATGTACATGTCATAACACATAGATGGTTTATGATCGATATCAAACAGGAAGAATTGCTCAGATACCTGTGAGTGACGCTTATTTGGGCCGTATTATAAATGCTCTGGCTAAACCTATTGATGGAAGAGGTAAAATTTCAGCTTCTGAATCTAGGTTAATTGAAGCTCCTGCCCCGGGTATTATTTTGAGACGTTCCGTATATAAGCCAAAACTCCCCGCTCAAACCTTACTAACCTAGGAGTTACCGTAGCACCAAATCATAGCCTTCTTGTACCCGACTTAAAGTTGTTCCCGTTGTTTTCCAGCTCAGTAATTAGAGCCTGCATTCGGGTCGTTTTCGGTAAAAAACGTAAGGACAACTCAAACCATCGGATGTTCCTTGAATCTCTATCTTCAATTTTTGGAAATTTATGAAATTCTTCCGCCAAGCCCCGATTAATGAACCTACAAAATCCCTCAAATTGTATCTGACTAAATCCAGGTATTGTAGACATTCCCTCATTTCCATTACGGAGCATCTTAATCTTAAGTTTCCTCTTTATTGAAAAAATACCATTATTGGTTCACTATTCATCGAACCGTACGGATACGGATCGATCTCGCAATGATAGAATGTATATTTTGAAAAAGATCAAAATCAAAAATGCAAAGGTCGTCTTATTTAAAACCCCAATTATGACATCTCTTCTCTCCCACTTCACACCTGGGAATGCACTGTTCTTATAGAGAGAAACGCACTTTCCCGTCTTCCTTCTTAACCCGAAACGAAATGGCTGAGGAGAGGTTCCTCTTTGAGGGTACTCCTGGGAACATATCCTAAAAAAAGAAAGTCCAGATATTTGCTATCTTTCTCTTTGAATGAGATCTCAATTCCAGCTACGGTTTCATTAGATATCTTACAACTAGAATCCCTATTTTTTTCGATTCGGTTCCTCCACCACCGCGAACCCCGGTTCGAGCATAACGAATCGAACCCGAAGACGGATAAAGGTTGCTTGCTCCCAAGCCAAGTGCTTGCTTATGCTTTATGTAGTGGTCGGCCTTCCTACCAGAATGCCTCTAGAAGCTTCTACAAAGCCTCCTTAGTTTCCCCTTTTTCCATTTTTTTATTATTCATTTTAAATCCATGAAATCGGATAAATTAAATAAAAACGAATTGAATCATAAAAACAAAAAAAAAATAGATTTCCTCTTATCAATTAAAAGAATGAAATAACATAGCTAGGATTCCGGTCTTTGCGTGCGCATCCGCGACATAGTTCGCGTGCGCCCGCGCTACGCGTGCGTATGTTATGTGCGTGTGCGTGTTCTATGTCGCGGAAGGGCGCGTATGCGCTCGCACGACTAAAGAACACGTGTGCGTACGCACGCGGTATTAAGTACACGCGTATGCGCTTATGCGCTCGCGTGGTATAAGAACATGCGCGCCTTGCGCGCTAGCCGTGTACGCGGACGTTCCCGCGATATAGTACACACATGCATGTGTTTTTATGGGTCCGGTCTTCGCGCACGCGTCTGTGACATAGTTCGCGTGCGCCCGCACGTGTGTATGTGCGCTCGCGCACGGTTAAAGTACATGCGTGCGTACGCACGCGAGTTAATAATATGGGCCTGCGCTTGCCCGCGTATGCGGGTGCGCGCGATTTAAGATCACGCTCGCGTATGCGGGCGGGTTAAGAACGTGTACGCGTAACGCGCTACACGGGTATGTGTGCCCGCCCGCGGCATAGAACACATGCATGAGCATGTGAGAGAAAGGCATTTGACTATGCACTCGAGGAGACAGGGGAGGATGTCCTTACCACTGAGGCAAGCACCGCCCCGTGGGTTCGCTGGTTAAGCATCATCGGACGAGTTTGAAGCTTGTCCAGTAGCCAGTTCTTACCGTACCCTATCGTTCACCTCACTGTCGCTCGCCTCACTTCGACTCACTTCGTTCGCCTTCTCTTGAATGTCCCGTATAGCATTCTCTAGTTGTTGGTTGTTTCTAAAGATATTACCGACAAGGAAAATGAAGGAAAGCACGATCAAGGCTTTGCTTTGACATAGAAAGGGTCAAGGGATAACAGAAAAAGAAATCCTTTGATTTCATAAGGATAGAAAGAGTTTCCCCCTCGAAAATAAATGCAAAGAAAGTCTAATGGCAGTGCTTAGAACAACGAGTTATATGATGACGACAGTCCATCACACGCTTGTTCTATTTGTTTATAATAACACTAAGCTTCTGTGCCTTAGAAATTGAAGAGGGCATTGAAAGAAGAAGACTCAAAATGCGTCAGTGAGGAAATGCAAACCAATGATTCATTAAGGTCTCTTTATTTATTTCAAATGAAACAAATTCCTCTTTATTCTGTTGTGCTCAGCGAAGGAACTACCTAAGCATACTTTTGCGGATGCAAACTTCTTTGTTCTTTCTAAGTCTTCTTCTTGCATAGAAGAATGCAACTCTTTCAAAAATCGGGATTTGAGTCAACAGATTCATTGTGAAATTCGTGAGTTGAATAAAATAGTAATAAGAACTCACTGTGTCGTGTAACTGAATTCAAAAACAAAATTCTATGTAAGTCATTTTTAAATAAAAAAATGGGATCAGTTCAGTACAGTAATAGGTCGGTTAATTGTCCAGAATATCTCGAATGAGAAGAAAAAAGGGGTGTCCCCCGATCTCTCAAAAAAGTAAAACAAACCCTTGATTTTCATTTTTTATTTCGGGTCAGATCAAAGAGATAGGCAAATTGGTCTTTTTCTAAGGGATCGAGAGAGTGAAGATCGTCTAGCTATGCTAATGGGGGTAATGAAAGGTGGCTACCATGGCCATGGAAGTACCGACCTGAGGGACTGAGAAAGGTCTCCTCTTGCACTTATCCAAGGACAAATCGCTAAAAGACTTCTTGCTTGTCTTCTCCGTTTGCCTTCGCCATCATTTTTGCCGTGCGGGAGGCCCTCCTCACTAGAAATTCCCCAGCACTCCTACTGTATTTCATGAATAATAAAGACGGAACCGCGTCAAGCTCGTCGTCCTGGACGCGGGTCCTTTTAGGTTCATCTTCTGCCGAGGAAAGCACGGGCGCATCGCGATTGGTAGCCTCACTTCGATTATTCAATACTCGTTTCTTTCAGAACCTTTTTTTCCCAGAATGAATTCGCCCGACCACGACGAATCCTGCCCTCCTGTCTTTCTTTCTCATTGGACCACTGGCTGGGGTGCCCCTAAGGATGCCAAAAATCTATTCCGGCTTTCCTAAACTAAAATGATATCTTTGTCGGTGCTCGTAGCGTATAGAAGGCGAATGTGGGATAGGCCACAAATCTCGACTTCTCTCGTCTTAGTGTAGTGGAACTTAAATACCCGACGAAACCTAGAAATCGATCACTGATCCAATTTGGGTACCTCTACGGGATAGACCTCAACAGAAATCTGTTGTGTAACGGCAGCAAGTGATTGAGTTCTGTTTGATAATAGCCAATCCCAGCATCTATCTCTGGTCTTGGCTCTATATCTATATCCGGTCTTGGAATTGGTTAGAATCCAAGTCTCTGTCTCTCTCTATCTTCACTCTCTCGCTCCCTGGGAGCATAGCGATGAAATGAACGAAATACGAAGAGTGAAGATGATATAGTCATAGATCTTAGGTTGTAACTTGATCATGAGCAAATTTCAGGTGGTTGGCATTACTGATGCAGGAGCTTATTTGGACTTCTAATATCGTCCGTATCCCCTATCCTTTATCTTTTCCCCTGTTCTTCGGCCCGAGCTGTATGAGGCAGAAACTCGTCCCACGTACGGTTCGGAGGCCGAGCCCAACCCCAGCAATAATGGTGCGTCTTAGGTCAACTAATACGAATAAGATACAGTTCACTCAACGATTGCCTTTGGGTCCCCACTTTTTGTCGATTACCCTAAAAATGGATAGCCAGTCTGAATGCCACCAATAATTATGGCCAGACATAATGGATGAGTCGGAGATGGCTCAAAAAAATGCTTTTTTAGTTCGAGTTCATAGATAAAGGAAGGAAAGACTCTTCCTCGAACATTTGATTCAGAATGTGAGTCTATAAGAAAAGCACAGCCGAGCCTCTTATAGGATAGTACTTTCTCTTCCTGTAACCAG
Source organism: Iris pallida (assembly GCA_029216955.1). Taxonomy (NCBI): domain Eukaryota; kingdom Viridiplantae; phylum Streptophyta; class Magnoliopsida; order Asparagales; family Iridaceae; genus Iris; species Iris pallida. The sequence goes on from JANAVB010008998.1 coordinate 13,009,381, forward strand.
TTTATTGGAGCCTAGCGAGCGAGAGGAGAGTGTTTGGGCATACTGCGCTACGAGCTGAAGCCATGCGCTCAAGATGTAACTCCTCTACAATAGATTCAGATAGGCGGGATTCACGGATCGCCCGTAAAGTAAACACAAATCCACCCTTATTTGTCATGTTCAGACATCTGTTGACTGTTATAGGACAATTCTGCCTGCCATTGTAAAGTGTCCCAACAGACCAAAATTCTACCCATTCCTTTCTTATTATAAGAAGTACAATGTTGCCAACTAGCAGGAAGCTTATCCAGCTTTTGCGGTAATTAATTATTCAATATCAAGAGATATTCATTCCCTTTTCTAAAAATGGAGAAAGCTGGCCCGGTGAAAAGTCCGATTGAACTAATAAGGATATGGAAATCGTGCTACTTTAGCAAAGCCCATATTTGTGTTCAAAAGTGGGATTACTAGAAGGGGACTTTTGGGTCTCCTTCCGACCACTATAAATGCACAATTATCATTAATGGAACCGTGCTGAAAGTTCTTTTTTAAGCAAAAGACTCTATACGGTCACACATAGTAGGAAGACAAGATCGCAAGGGAATCACTAGTTCCATGCCTTCCTCCCTAACGGTCGCTAAGAGCTTGCTACACCCGTACTAAAACTTACCTGATTAGCTACATTAGCTACATTAGCAGCCCCCCTCAGTCATCGAGGTGGGGCTCGCAATAAGAGCTATATTTTATAAGCAGCAGCTTTGTCGCTCTGAACATCATTGACTAATTCCTCATCAATCTAGATTCATTTCAACATGAACAACAAGTCAATCGATTCGATTGACTAGAATAGAGCAATTACAGTAAAAAGAGGGTATTGGCATTAGATTTAACTAAAATAAAACCCTTAACCTTTTTCATTTTAGAATTTTCAGATATATTAGTAGATGCTATTCTAACTGTTCCGTTTTTACCCATGTCAGCATTTCTTATCGAAGTTATTATATCAACAATAGTGTCTCTACCCATGATGAATTTTTATTCTTGTTGCTTCCTAATTTTGATATTCAACAGTAGTCAAGTAATAGTAAGAGCTAACCGATCGAAGCACGAGCCTGTCCATAGTGTGATCCCTTCTCTTAAATAGCCTAAGCCGAAGAGTCTCCCTTTTGTCTGTCTGTTCATTCGCACAGTGCCTAGTCAACTGAGGATTTATACATGACGCTATATCTCGCATCCGATTCTCCTCTTAAATGAAGGTATTCATGCATGGATGGTGGCTCAGGATCAGCCTCATAAAAACCTTATATTCTCTGAGGAGGTTCTACTCCGTGGAAATGCTCTTTAATGGAACTTTAGCTTTAGCTGGTCGTGACCAAGAAACCACCGGTTTCGCTTGGTGGGCCGGGAATGCCAGACTTATCAATTTGTCCGGTAAGTGTAGCGCGTTACGCGCACACGTTCTTAACCCGCCCGCATACGCGAGCGTGTTCTTAAACCGCACGCACCCGCATATGCGGGCAAGCGTGGGCCCGTATTTTTAACTCGTGTGCGTACGCATGCATGTACTTTAACTGCCCGCGAGCGCACATACACACGCGCAGGCAACATTGGGGAAGGTGGGATGCTAGGTGGACAGGATTAGACGTTAACCTATAGAGCTAAGTGTAGTGCACTTCGTTCTCTTTGATTGGAACATGGAAGATCAACTGAAAGCATCAATCATATCTGCTCAATGACTTATTTCAACTTATAACCCTTATCCCACGCGGGAAAGACTGACCCATCTTAAGCGAGGAGAACGAACTGCTTTGGTTGTCTCTTTAGAAACTCCCTTTTCTAGCTTTCACTTGCGCTTTGGTTTCTTATTTATTTGATCTTTCTCTAACCGAGTAAGCAAGTGGATTCTTTCCACTAAACTAATAATCTGGAATCCCGTTAAACTATCCTTATCACGAAAGTCGTATGGTGATACACCAAAATTCTACCTACTCTCGAATTGAACGAGTAAATTCCTCGGTTTGACACTCTTACCACTAGAATATAAATTAATAAGTAATAAGGGAGAGTTGTTTCATCCATATTGGCACCGTACCAGTTTGGGCCATACCCAGAACTCATAGGTTCTAAAAAGAAAGTATTGACACGTCAGCTTAGTCCTTTGTCTCTGCTTCCGCGGGGCAAGAATTCATCTAATTATATTAGCAATATAAGAATAAGAATGCAATAACGAGATCTCCCTTGATCCTTGCCGGATGTGCTTGACGGTCCCCCATAATACGCTAACTTGGGGACTTCTTACTCCAGCTGTTCCAAGAGTCTCTGCTAGTTGAACCGCGCAGCCTTCATTTTGCTCATTCATGGAGTTGTATTTAGTACCTCTAAGAAAGATGATTATCCACCGTTAGTCAGTAATTTGGGTTGGCTTGGATTACTTAGTGTTGCGTGCCTAGGAGGGCAGCGCGCTTGGGGATACGGAGGAGCTATTTCCCATGTTTCGATCCTTCGCAATAAAATACGACGTGTTCGAATAATAATCGCATTTATGCGAGAAAGGGGGACCACCCTCTAAGCCTAAGTATTCCTCAATGACCGATAGCGTACAAGTACCATGAAGGAAAGGTGAAAAGAACTGCAATGCACGCACTCTCTCGCTCGTCTCTGCTCTCAATTTCGTATTTCAAAAGATATTTCAAGTACCTCGGTCTTTGGTTAGCATCTGCCTTAGCCTGCTAAATGTGCCTTTCGGGTTAGCAAGTCTACTGTTTGAGCCTTAGCTTTCTAAATACCCCATTCGCAGCATTGGTAGAGCGCGGCCTTGACGTAATTATTTGCATGGTCTTTCTTTCGCGAATTTGGGCAGTGGGAGTAGAGCGTGCACCGCGGCCAAAGAGGGTATTTTTCTTCGTCGTGTTCTTTTTATGGAAATCAGAGGCCAAGGAACCATTCCTCGTCGTGTTCTTTATATAGAAATCAGCGGCCGAAGAGGGTATTTTTCCTCGTCGTGTTCTTTATATGGAAATCAGAGGCCAAGGAACCATTCCCTTGACTCGTACTGATGAGAATTTGACTCCACAAGAAATTGAACAAAAAGCTGCAGAATTAGCCTATTTCTTGCGAGTAGCAATTGAAGTATTTTGAAATGAAGAATGAATGTTTTCCCAGCATGAGGGAAGGAACTTGCTAATTTCTTTTTAATTTAATCTACAAGCTCAATTTTTTAATAGAGATAGGCATTCGTACCAAAAGAGGGGTCTAAATCGATTATAGACTATCTGGGATGGTTTTTGATATCGATCATAAACCATCTATGTGTCATGACATGCACATGCTCACGCATGTGTTCTATGCCGCGGGCGGGCACACATACCCGTGTAGCACGTTACGCACACACGTTTTTAACCCGCCCGTATATACGAGCGTGTTCTTAAACCGCTCGCACCCGCATACGCGGGCAAGCGCGGGCCCGTGTTCTTAACTCGCATGCAAACCATTTCTTCTGACTCTTTTTCAAATTCGATAAATGTTGGTGGATCATATATTTCATTATAGTTATATGATTCAGAGTATCATTTCCTATCTGATCCCTTTGAAGCCGAAGATCAACTGGACGGATCTCTATGTTATGTTCCAAGACCGCCGGAGCCGCCGTTGGACCAATCATTCACCAGGGCCGCATCCCTGCGGATGCCAGGTTCTTTTTAGCGAGGAGATGGAAATCGATCTGGAGGACAAGTGGGCGCACGTCCGCGACATAGTTCGCGTGCGCCCGCGCTACGCGTGCGTGTGTTATGCGCGTGTGCGTGTTCTATTTCGTGGACGGGCGCGTATACGCTCGCGCGACTAAAGAACATGTGTACGTACGCACGCGGTATTAAGTACACGCATATGCGCTTACGCGCTTGCGTGGTATAAGAACATGTACGCCTTGCGCGCTAGCCGTGTATCACGGACTTGACTCCTTTCTAAGAGGATCAAATGATGCTCAACCAGCAGGTACTATTAAGCCCATGGCATGTCGCTATAGGACTAGGCTCCCATTTCTATGTATGTCTTTTGAAATTCATTCTTTCTTGTTCTACTGGTGTGAATGACGCGCCTCTTTGAACGATTCTAGGTTCACTTCAAGTTCCGCCGACTAATGACGTATACAATACTTGAATTATCGATGTAGATGCTACATAGTTGGTTCTCATCCTTCAGAGACTACGAGAGTAATTGGAGTATCCGTTGACAAAAGGATCACCCTAAGATGATCATCTTATGGCTATTGAGAACGAATCAAATCAGATGGTTCTATTTTTCAATCTTTCTGACTTGCTCCTACGGAACCAAGGTCGAAAGATTGAAAAAGTCGTTCACAACCACTGATGAAGGATTCCTCGAAAAGTTCAAATCGGAGTTTCCTTAGGTAGCCACCGACCCACAGTTATCCTTAAACGTCTGTGCTTGGTGGAGAAGAAGCGAACTAGGGTACGCTCGCTTGCTGTCTTGTTCTCTGCCGTGGACTGGGGCTATTTCTTTAGTGTAATATAGTAGGATATGTGATTTTTTTCGAACACAAATAAAAGAACTGTTATGCATGCGGATACATTATATCTGCATAAATGCATGTGTCCCACTACTGGAACTATGCTATTACTGGGTCTTCTTTGAAGCGTAAATGCATTATGACGGAGGAAATACGGAGCTTAATCACATATGAAATACCTCTTTTATCAGTCTTCCTGTGAATAAAGAAAGTGGCGAATCAAGCTTGAGCAATTCTCTTATTCTGCCTCTGTCCATTCTTCGAGCGAATTAGTCGTCTCGCATTTTTTACTCGGATGGACCTCTTACTCAGCGCTCGAGTTTCGAAGAGATGGGCCTTGAGCTTGTGATTGGATGCCCTGATCCCGGAGGAGCTGAAGAAGAATTAACAGCTAGTAAAAAAAAGCTAGCCACTAATTTCATAATTCTATTTCGGTCCCTTACTGGTGCGCAGCGGGAGAAGAAGGGTCATCGAAAGGATCTCGGATGACTCACCAAAGCACAAAAGCCAGGATCTTTCAGAAAATGGATTCCTATTTGAAGAGTGAATAACCTCATAGATAAGCTCACACTAACCCATCAATTTTGGAGCCAATTCAGGATTTTCCTTGGGAGGTATAGGGAATACGGATGATCGGATCCGCAGGGACCATGATTGGGAATTGTTTGACCTTTTTTCCATCTCACTTCTACTGTTTGAATTGGATTTGTGTATGACCAAGTTGGCCGCAATCTGAGCGGTACCATCCATCCTACCCTACCACCTATAGGGGGCCGTCCGTCCTACAGCCGCCCGAAGAGGAACTGCAATGATCTTGAATAGGGCTCCTATAGCGATAGATAGAATCCCCATAATAAGAACACGCTCGCGTATGCGGGCGAGTTAATAACGTTTGCACGTAATGTGCTACACGGGTATGTGTGCCCGCCCGCAGCATAGAACACATGCGTGAGCATGTACATGTCATGACACATAGATGGTTTATGATTACTCGAACGGCTACTCAACAGAAAATGAAAGCTTTGGTTTTCTCTCATCGAGATAGGGGAAGACAAAAAGGGATTTTCATCGTTTACATGTGTGCGTACGCACGCGGTATTAAGTACACGTGTATACGCTTACGCGCTCGCGTGGTATAAGAACATGCACGCCTTGCGCGCTAGCCGTGTGTGCGGGTGTGCCCGCGTTATAGTACACGCATGCATGTGTCATGACACATACATGCATTATGATCGATCGATAAATCGTTCTCTTTCTAGTTGCTCTGGAACAATTAGAAGATTCTCTGGTTGTTTCGATATGTATCTTTCTACCTGTAATAGGGGTTGGTATTTATCCTAATTTCGTTCTCTCGCTATCAGTTGACAAGGTACAAGCTATCCTATCTAATTATTTTCATAGAAATCCATGCTTAACACATGCTTCAACGTCTTCATTTTCAATCAAACTACCCTCGTGCGTACGTGCGCGTAGCAGAGTTACTGGCAGGAAGGCTCAGAGGGAGGGCAGCCCCTGTTAGCCCCAAAGCTATGTTTTTAAGGGTCCGGTCTTCGCGCGCGCGTCCGCGACATAGTTTGTGTGTGCCTGCGCGTGTGTATGTACGCTTGCGCGCGGTTAAAGTACATGCGTGCGTACGCATGCCAGTTAAGAACACGGGCCCGTGCTTGCCCGTGTCTTTATGGCCAAATAATGGTGTTTCTTGATTTGGACTTAAGATAGTAATGTAGTAGTGTGCGACTATTAGTAAAGGGCAAGTCGGAGTTCCTGGCAATGAAAGAACGAGGATTGAGGTTTGAAACAAGAAGACAAAGAGAACCGGTATAAAGATCCCCATTGAGGCATAATCCAAATGATCATATCATCTTTTTTGTTTTCCACAAATAATTGAAATTCCATTTCTTGATCTCTATTTTCAATTTTTGGAAATTTATGAAATTCTTCTGCCAAGCCCCGATTAATGAACCTACAAAATCCCTCAAATTGTATCTGACTAAATCCAGGTATTGTGGACATTCCCTCATTTCCATTACGGAGCATCTTAATCTTAAGTTTCCTCTTTACTGAAAAAATACCATTAAAAACAGCGGTATTTGCTAGCAACAACATAATGGAGGCAATCAATCAATATAGATTGATCCGAAATCTGATTCAAATCCAATATAGCACCTATGGGTACATAAGAAAGATATTGAATTTTGCTTGAACCATTGATGGATGAAGATGAAAAAAAAAGAATATAAATAGTTAGGAAATAAAATGGACTTTTTATTGGGGATAGAGGGACTTGAACCCTCACGATTTCTAAAGTCGACGGATTTTCCTTTTACTATAAATTTCATTGTTGTCGGTATTGACATGTAGAATGGGACTCTCTCTTTATTCTCTTTTGATTAATTCATTTTTCAAAAGATCTATCAAACTCTGGAATGAATGATTTGATCACTGAACGTAATTATCTTGAATATATCAACCATTTCTTTATTTTCCGATCGCCTGGAAGGGACAAAAGAAACATCTTATTTTTTCTTCAAAAATTTCTGATCTCTAGTGGATTTCTCAGTAGGATTCGAACCCATATGAAGTTCTGGCCATCTGTCAGAGAAAAAAAAAACGAATTGATCTTGTAGGATTCCCAAAAAATTCTTCGATTTCTTCCGGAAGCAGATGATTATTCATATGCTTCTCATGTTCCACAAAAAGCCCAGAAGGTTGAGCAATGTGAATTAAGAGATGCTCGGAAACCATGGTGCGAGACTATGAAAGCGTCCTTTTTCTTTACTTGGTTCGGCCAGATCTTTTTCCTTATTCTCCGTAGTTCCCAATTGGTATTTGGATCCAGTCTAAGAAAAAGCTTCTGAGCTGGTGCTCATCGATGAATTTTGATTCTCTTTCGCGCTTTTGAAAGGGCGGTTGTTGTGGGTTGCTTTGACTTGGATTAGAAGAAGAATGGGATCCGTAGGTTTTTGTGAAAGGGATGCTCTTATCATGCATGTTATTGCTGATATGATAAGAAAAACCTTCCTTTCGGCGCCTCTATTTGATTGATGTCGATTCATCCACACTTCCATTCCTTGCAGAGGAAAGCTAACTACTTGTTGGCTGGGAGCAATCAGGTAAGTTTTAGTACGGGTGTAGCGAGCTCTTAGCGAGCGGCTAAACAGGGTAGGAGGGTCCAGGGGGGAAACCATTCTCCCATACAGTGTCATAAGATATCTGCCATAAAACCCTTAGGGTTATGGCAGAGAGAGTATAGCGAGTCCGACGAGCGGCTAAAGAAGGATTCACTGGGGCTTACCCCGTGAAGACCAATACTGCTATTAAAAACTGAGCTTGTAAGATGTTCTATGGGTATAAACTATTCAACGTCCAAAACTCTAATTTTATGGATTCTGGACCGCAAGAACTATTTGTTTCGATAGTGTAAATTGGCCAAGGGGGAGGCCCCATGACTTGTGGAGAAACCACGATTCCTTCTTTGAAATATATCCCTTCCATCGAAACCCTGTCTCAATTGGTCGAGTTCTTGATACTTTACTTAAGGATCAGGAATATGGATCGTTAGAAAGATTAGAACAGAACGAATGAGAAACATATAAATAGAGCAAAAAAAATGATTTTTTCTCTTTATTTATACGGATCAGACATTTCTGTTTCTGTAGGACGAATTTATTATATCATACTCATAATGCGGTACATTTTTTGGGCCGAGCTGGATTTGAACCAGTGTAGACATATCGCCAACGAATTACTGTCTATCTGCTTCAATCAAGGAATAATTCCTTCCTGAGAAAGAATCCAGTAGCTTTCCAACGGTTGCAAGCAAGCAAGCCAGTCAGAAGCAAAGGAGCCAAGCAAGGCAAACCGTTTTGTTGAAAAAAATGAGACTTCTCCAACGGTGGTGTCGGCCTTTACGAATGATCGTCCTTTTGTGGAGATCCTAATCCCTGCAAGGGGCCCTACGCTTAAGGCAGTTGGTTTAGGTGTGATCATTCAATTATTCTCGAGTTAGTTCATTCAACGTCAACAGTTTGAAATATAACAACGATGTGACAACATGGTTGGACCCCGTAAACCCAATAAGGGATTGGTTTGGCCCCTTAGGTACTATTGCACCTAAAATAGTGAATTTTTATTCATCTTTTCATTTAATAACTCATAATCAGATCTTGTTAAATAAATACTTCTCTTCGTCGGTGACACCCGCTTCAAAAGAAGGGATTCTTCATACACTTGGCATGGAGACCTTTGGTGGTCTGCTTTCACTGTCCCACTCTGTGGTGCAAGCCACATTAGCTGTGCTTGGGATGATTTTAGGCGCGGCGTATTCCCTTTTGCTATATAATTGTGCGGTTTCTGGGAATTTAAAATCCGATTTCCTCCATAAATTCTCCGATCCAAATGGCAGAGAAGTTTCTATAAGAATCCAAGATATGTTGGGCATCAGTGCAACTAGGAGTGAAGATTCATTCATATAAAGGAAAGTCAGTCCCCAGGAAAAAGACAAGCAAGAAAGCCCTCACATAGTAAAGAAGGAAGTGGTCATAGAAAAAATCCAACGAAGAATAATAGAATTGAATGAAAGATACCACAAAGTGGTAGAATCAACGGAATCGTAAATGATCCACATAAAATACTTATAATCTAATATAGAGGAAATGAAAACTAGATTAAACTAAAATAGAGAATGTCTACACAAAACAAAGCGCTACTTTGTCCCCAGGGATCCACCACGGGTTGGGTTTGAGAGCCGTGTGATGGGTGACTATCCAGCACGGTTCGGAGAGCACTTGTATGTAGTCTGTGCTTGTGAATGGAAGCCCCCGGGGCATATGCAACTATCCGGCAAGATGCTTGGATAAGTAAGGCGACTGGAGGGAGCTTTGAATTCTCCTTGAGAGTACCGAATGAACCATGTGGTACATTAATCACTCTCTTTGCCCATTTAGCTGCTTAAGTAACCACTGATAAAATCTGTACCCGAGAGGGATATTGCGGAGTTTTTGCCGCCAAATTTGTACCTGAGAGGGATATTGCGGATATCTCCCCGACCGCTAAAAGCCGAATGAGGTCCGAGGTGGGTTCTCGGATCCGTAGCATGTCGACTCCTGACTTTCAGCTTTGTCAGTTAAATAGAGTTACGCCAATCGACCGTAAGATAAAATCGGAAATAACCCCTGTTTCATACTACTATCTCGATATAAAATCTCATGTTAAGAAAAACAATAATGGATTGTTCATATCGAACTCGAAGTGCCATGCTATTATTACTTATTTTTCATATTCGATAGAGTACTCGGCTTTTAAGTACGACTATGATCTTTTACACATTTTTGGATGAAGCAACGAATTCGTCCAGACTATTGGTAGAGTCAATGAGACCGCGAATGATCCTGAAAGGTGATGAATAGAAAAAATAGCATGTCGTAATAATAAGAAAAAAATCGAATTTTTTATTTCGTATATTCTTCTATTTTAGTAGTCCGGTTCGGAGGGCGGGGATATCCCGACCCTACTATCATTATGCCTTTGCAATGTTACTTGGTTCAACTCTATTTGTGACCTTTTCTTGTATGTGGGACTCTCTATCTTCTTGGGTAGATTCTAGATCGTCTTTCATTTTCATAGTGAGTTGTTTTGGAATAGCGATATGGACTAAATGTCCTGTCCAAGCCAAGGAACTTACTCCGAATAGTCCTGACAAATGATGATTGAGACGGGATTCGGCATTTTTAAATCACGAAATGCTCGGTTTCCATTTTGGTTGTAGGTATAACCAGCCCGCTATTAAAGATATGGCAGATCATGAAATCGGTTATTTTTGTTTCTAGATTAACAGTCTTAATTTCATTAAGTATTCGTCCAGCCCTAACGGCTACCAGAACACTTAAAGGCAAAGTCAAACCCGTTGTTTAGAGATTAGTAGGTCCATCTTTTTTTGAGTGCTCTTAAAGAAAGACTGCCACCTCGTATCCAGCGAAGCGACCGGTCCTTCTCTCCTGCATGGAAGCTCTTTTCTTGTTTAAGAAAGAGCGTGTGGTCAGGATTTGCCTGAACAGAAGGCGACCGTGCCGGGAGGTGAGATTACTTTTTTTATTTGAAAAAGCCGAAACTAAACTCAAATTAAGATATACTTCACACCCACCCAATCTCGATGAAAAAATGAAAACGGATTGCAACTACATCAACAACATCTATTCCTGACGTGAACGGCCGCTTTCTTGGAACTAATTCATAGAGGCTTAGTGTTATTATAAACAAATAGAACAAGCGTGTGATGGACTGTCGTCATCATATAACTCGTTGTTCTAAGCACTGCCATTAGACTTTCTTTGTATTTATTTTCGAGGGGAAAACTCTTTCTATCCTTATGAAATCAAAGGATTTCTTTTTCTGTTATCCCTTGACCCTTTCTATGTCAAAGCAAAGCCTTGATCGTGCTTTCTTTCATTTTCCATACAATCTGTATCGAACCTTCTTTATACGAATAAAGAACTGAACTTCGGGTCGAAGAGAAAGAAAAAGAACTTTGGCTTTCTCCTATTCCGGATATATGCTTTCAGTTCTGCGTTCCGTTTTTACCCATGTCAACATTTCTTATCGAAGTTATTATATCAGCAACAGCGTCTCTACCCATGACGAATTTTTATTCTTGTTGCTTCCTAATTTTGATATAATCAACATGTTTTTTTGCTTGAATTATTCCATTTTTCAAAGTATATGCGTGAGACACAATCTACTAATTTGATCTATTTCAGATATCCTACTATAACTATATCATAATTTCATCTACTAGGGGGTTGGTATTTATCCTGATTTCGTTCTCTCGCTATCAGTTGACAAGGTACAAGCTATCCTATCTAATTATTTTCATAGATAGTTTTCATTAATGAGATAGAAAGCAAAGTCTTATATATAATTCTTTCATTTTGAGTTCAACAATTCGTATACATTAATACGGAAATCTTATCCATTTATAGATGGAACTTCGACAGCAGCTTGGTCTAGAGAAAAGTTGTGAGCATTACGTTCATGCATTACTTCCATACCAAGGTTAGCACGATTAATGATATCAACCCAAGTGTTAATAACACGACCTTGACTATCAACTACAGATTGGTTGAAATTGAATCCATTTAGGTTGCTGGAAAGTGATGGATACCTAGCCCCTGTTTGCTCAAAAGATGACCTAGCAGATGACCGGCCCATTCTTATGGTTAACTCCTGTCACGATGAATTAAACTCCGCTCCATGCCCCGCTGCTTATCAATCACATCGTCAAAACTACATAGAGCATCAAGGGGGTCCTTTCTTTAAGGCTTGCCCCTACTCAACTTTCTATTGCAAATGCCAAAGCACCAAGAGCGGCAACTCCAAGTTCTTTCATACCCTCCGCTCAGGGAAAAGAGCTAACTGCTGCGGGAGAGGCAAGAGGGGCCGTGGTGGTGGCAGAGGAGGCGCGTAGCATTTTTGCTGGTGTTGAGAGTCGCTCTGCGTCCAGTATTGGTCTTTAATCACAAGTATCCTTGTTGAATCATAATTTATAGAGCAATATCTGTAGGGGAGCTGTAAGGTTGACTCATGTCTAGTGTTGCGTACCGTTATTCTTCTTTTCTTTTGACTGACTTACTTTGACAGCTATCCATCTCCAACTTGAAAAGCAGCGCAGCTCAAGTGATTAAAGTTATACGTACGTATAGTTGACTATAGTGTAATGTGTTAAATAATAAACCAAAATCCCCTATACGGTTGGTTACAAAAGCTTTTTGACAAGCACTTGCTGCAACGGATCGCGTGAACCAAAAACCTATTAATAAATACGAACACATTCCCACAAGTTCCCAAAAAATATAAATTTGTATTAAATTGGAACTAGTAACTAATCCCAACATAGAAATATTAAAAAAATCATATAAGCAAAAAATCTCAAATATCCCTGTTGATATATATATATATAGTGTTATTGGGCTTTAGTCCCACATTGGCTAGAATGATAGGAGAGGAGGCTAGCCTCTCATATATATATGTTGTTATTCCATTCACAATAAACTTACTTCAAGTCTCAACATGGTATCAGAGCCTAAAATTGCTTAGAATACCGTCAGAGACCCCTCCTCTCCACAAACCCTAACCCTAATCTCATCCTCTTTCCCTTCCTCCACGCCGCCGCTGCCGCCCGCTGCCGCTGCAGCTGCCGCCGCTGCCGCTGCAGCTGCTGCCGCCGCTGCTGCTGCTGCTGCAGCCGCCGCGCCGCCGCCGCCGCTGCTGCTGCAGCCGCCGCGCCGCCGCCGCCGCTGCCGCGCTGCTGCTGTTGCTGTGCCGCTGTTGCGGCTGCAACTGCTGCTGCTGCTGCCGTGGTTGCCTCCGAGCACACCACTTTTAGGGCACCTACGTTGTAGGTCAGCCTGAATTAGGGCACCTACGCTGTAGGTCAGCCTGCACACCACTTTTAGGGCACCTACGCTGTAGGTCAGCCTGAAAATTGCTGTACCGTTTTTTTTGCGGGTACAAGATTCACGCTTGTTCTTGAGATCAATCTCAAGGAGATGCCTATAATCCCTAGATCCGATGAAATCAGACATATTCGGATTTAGGAGAGGACGGCAAGGACGAGCGTGAGTCGTGGAGCAAGTGTGAAGTGATCGAGAAGAAGCATCGATGGAGGAGATTCTCAAGAAGCTGGATGCTGACGATGTGGCGACATTGCTGAAGTTGATAAAGGTGTCGGCTGGTGAAAGCACGACACGAGCACCGCCAAAGTTGGAACTACCCTCCATCGATCTGAAGTTGGATGGACCAGCCACCTATTTGAGTTGGTCACGGCGGGTGAGAAGAACCCTTGCAGGTAAGAACCTGGAGGGATTCTTGACAGGCGAGAAGACAGAGCCGGAAGAAGGCTCGACAGGACGCGACGAGTGGAAATCCACTCATATGGTGATTTATATCTGGCTTCTCAACTCCTTAGTCCAGTCTATTGCTTCCACAGTAGATGGCATTGAGATGGTGAAAGACGTATGGGAGAAATTGAGAAGAACCTATGATGGCATAGGTAACAATCTACGGATCTTCCAGATAAAAGGGGAGATCGACGACACCGTACAAGGCGAGAAGACGGTGCAGGAGTACGCTACGGAGTTGGAACGTCTCTGGCTGGATTATGATCACCATTCCAAACGGGCAAGCTGCGGGGACCCAAAGTGCAAGGAGAGACAGGTGTGTCTGTAGGAGAGGACGATGAAATTCCTTAAGGGACTGACTGCAGCATTCACACAGAGGACAGCCTTACTCCTCGCCCAGCCAGAGATCCCTAGTCTCGAGGGGGCTATCTCAGCCATGATCCAGGAGGAGACGCGGATCAGATTACAGACAGGGACAGGCGCATCATCGACAGGTGCTTTACCCGAAGTGAAGTCAGCACTAGCAGCTACCGGTTCGGGGGATACAGGATCCAAGGGAGAGCTCTGGCAACAGAATCGGCAGTGCTACAACTGTGGTGAGATGGGGCACCATCGATATGCTTGTACCAAACCACCTAAGGAGGGAGACTCAGGTGGTGGACGTGGACGAGGATATGCTGGACGTGGACGTGGTCGAGGAGGCCGACGAGGTGGTCGAGGAGGCTATCGGGCAAACCTGCTGGTGGCAGATGGGAATGGAGGAGCTGACGGCGCCTTTACTGAAGAGGATCAGGCGCTACTGGACCTGCTGGAGAGAAAGCAAAAAGCGTCAATCGAAGGAGACAGGAGGAGCGGAGCAGAGGAGGCATCCACTCCATTCTTCAGAGGCAACGCCGCTATGTATGCCCATCCATCAGAAGGTACTGACGAGTCTCACGCTCTTGCATCTATGTCTTCCCTTAAAATGTCAGACTGGATTATCGACTCAGGAGCATCTCGGCATGTGACCGGAAATGCTAGTAAGTTTTCCTCGTACACTCACCTAGCATCGACAGACACCATTCAGACTGCGGATGGTACTTTCCAACCAGTGGTCGGTAAGGGTACTGTTAATTGTACGGGTTCAGTAAGGTTATCCAATGTTTTGCATGCTCCATCCTTCCCTGTCAGTCTCTTGTCTATTAGTTCTATAATTCTCCAACTAAAATGCATTGTTTCTTTTGATATTCCTAAGGTGATCTTCCAGGAGAAAGGGACGGGACGAAGACTTGGGACTGGCACTTGGCATGATGGACTGTGGTACCTAGATCAAGACGGACTGGACTCAGCATTGGTGTCTATGGCAGAGAAGGCTGGAATGGAGGAGCTGCAGCAGAGGACTGAAGACACTTTGATACTTCATCATAGGAGGATGGGGCATTCTTCCTTTGATACTCTAAATAAGTTGTATCCAGATATGTATGCAAAATCAAATAAAAGGAAATTAGTATGTGATGCATGTGAGTTAGGAAAACTTACTAGGAGTTCATATGTTGGAAATGGTCATAAGAGTTCTTCAGTCTTTGAGGTAGTTCATTCTGATGTTTGGGGCCCATGTGCTGCTAACACTATGAATGGGTATAAGTATTTTATTTCGTTTATCGATTGTGCATCTCGTGTCACCTGGCTGTATTTGATGAAGAACAAAAGTGATGTATTTGCTTGTTTTCGGGACTTTCATAAATATGTCCAGACTCAGTATAATGCAGTGGTGAAGATACTGAGATCTGACAATGGGACGGAGTATACCAATAGGACACTTGCAGAGTACTTGTCAGCACATGGAATACAGCATCAGACCTCTTGTGCATATACACCAGCACAAAATGGAGTAGCAGAAAGGAAGAACCGACATCTTCTGGAGACCGCAAGAAGTATGATGATCGACATGAATGTCCCACAACACCTATGGGGATATGCGGTGTTGACAGCAGCTCAACTTATAAACAGGATGCCTTCAAAAGTCCTGGGATGGAAGTCTCCATGTGAAGTATTACAAGGTAATAATAGTGGAATACTTCCACTAAAGGTGTTTGGATGTGTGTGTTTTGTGAAGGACAACAGACCATTCGTTGGAAAACTTGACCCTAGAGCAGTCAAGTGCATCTTCGTGGGCTACTCAGCAACTCAGAAGGGGTATGTATGCTGGAGTCCAGTAGAGAAGAAGAAATTTGTTAGTATGGACGTCCACTTCCGGGAGCATGAGCCATATTACCGCCAGGATGGAACTTCGTATAACACGCCTCATACTACAAGTATAAGGCGAGAGGGGGAGATAGAGAACTTGGAGAATCTGGTGGTAACCGATTTAGAAGTTTGGCATAGAGACACGGTTGAGGGGGAACATGAAGGTGAAGCGGAACAGAGGGAGGAGACGAGAAGTGTTACACCTACGGCTCAGGGGGAGTTACTGACCTACAACAGGAGAAACAACAAGCAGACTACAGGACCAGTACCTACAGTGTCAGTGCCAAGTCCCTTGCCTGCGCCTGTCCCAACTCCTGAGACACCTACACCACCATCCTCCTCATCTACACCACCACCCTCCTCAGGTGATATCGTTCCTCCGATGTCTCCCATACCACTACCTACACGAAGGACTACTCGTAGCAATGCGGGAAATCCTCCGGACAGATATGGTTGGGATCTTGCTAAGTTTGTTTCTTATGATCATATATCTTCTTCTCATGGAGCATTTATAGCATCTTTGGATAGTATTACTGTACCTAACAATTGGCAGGTTGCCAAGAACGATCCAAAGTGGAAAGCGGCAATGCACGAGGAGTTGGGAGCTCTTGAGAAGAACCACACTTGGGAGCTGGTGAGACTGCCAGAAGGGAAAAGAGCAGTTGGATGTAAATGGGTTTTTACTGTGAAACAGAACCCAGATGGACAGGTTGAGCGCTATAAAGCTCGACTGGTGGCAAAAGGATACAGTCAGACGTACGGCATTGACTATGACGAGACCTTTGCACCAGTGGCGAAGATGAGCACTGTCAGGACCTTGATCTCCCTGGCAGCCAATGGAGGGTGGAGGCTACACCAACTGGATGTGAAGAATGCATTTCTTCATGGAGATCTAGTAGAGGAGGTATACATGGAGATACCACCAGGATTCGGCACAAAACAGACAGAAGGCAAGGTCTGCAGACTGAAGAAGTCTCTCTATGGACTGAAGCAGTCTCCTCGGGCATGGTTTGACAGGTTCAGGAGAGCAATGATAGGGATGGGATATCAGCAGATCAATGCTGATCACACTGTCTTCTTCAGACGGAGTGGAGGCCATATCACCATGCTTGCAGTATATGTAGATGATATGATTATCACAGGCAATGATGAGCAGGAGATCGCCCAACTCAAAGTAAAACTTGGCAAGGAGTTCGAGGTGAAAGATCTTGGCCCTCTTCGATACTTCCTTGGGATTGAGATTGCTCGAGATAATGAGGGAATCGTTCTTTCTCAAAGGAAGTACGCACTGGACCTGCTTACGGAAACAGGGATGATGGGATGTAAACCAGCTACGACACCGATAGACCAGAAGTTTAAACTGGATGCTGAAGCTGGAGAACCAGTTGACCGGGATAGATATCAGAGATTGGTGGGCAAGTTAATCTACTTAAGCCACACTCGACCTGATATCAGCTTTGCGGTAAGTGTAGTAAGCCGCTACATGCATGACCCCCGGAAGGGTCACATGGACGCAGTGTACCAGATTCTGAGGTACTTGAAGGGAGCCCCCGGGAAGGGACTGATCTTCAGAAGAAATAATCATGTAGGCATTGAGGGCTATTGTGATTCTGACTGGGCTAGCTGTGCTGACGACAGGAGATCCACATCTGGATACTGCATATTTGTAGGAGGCAACTTGGTCTCCTGGAGGAGTAAGAAGCAGTCAGTAGTGGCCAGATCAACAGCTGAAGCAGAGTATAGAGCTATGGCCTTGGGAGTCACAGAACTGTTGTGGTTGAAGAATATGCTGACGGAGCTAAAGCTGGACCAGGGAGCAAAGATGAAGCTATGGTGTGACAACCAGTCAGCTATTAATATTGCCAACAATCCAGTGCAGCATGACAGGACCAAACATATTGAGATTGACAGATTCTTCATCAAAGAAAAACTGAATAAAGGAGAACTAGAGCTGGGCTATGTTCCAACCAAAGATCAGGTAGCAGACGGACTGACAAAGGGGCTTAGTTCTATCAACATGATGAGAGGATGTGACAAGATGGGCTTAGTGAATATCTTTCGCCCATCTTGAGGGGGAGTGTTGATATATATATATATAGTGTTATTGGGCTTTAGTCCCACATTGGCTAGAATGATAGGAGAGGAGGCTAGCCTCTCCTATATATATGTTGTTATTCCATTCACAATAAACTTACTTCAAGTCTCAACAATCCCTGATCTGGGGAATCGTGGGACATCATTACCTAGCATTTCTCTCTAGTCACATAGCTTCAAATCAAAGTCGAATTCAACTAACAAATTCATTCAGAACTCACATGACCCTACCCTTCACGTACTGGGCGGGCCTCCCTCTCCTTGACAGTCGAGTGTCTAAAGACCCTCTCACTTCAGCGAACGTCATACCTGATACCATTCCCTTGACCCTTTCTATGTCAAAGCAACGCCTTGATCGTGCTTTCCTTCATTTTCCATACAATCTGTATCGAACCTTCTTTATACAAATAAAGAACTGAACTTCGGGTCGAAGAGAAAGAAAAAGAACTTTGGCTTCCTCATATTCCGGATATATGCTTTCAGTTCCGCGTTTTTGTTGCATCCCTAGCAGGAGATCTCTTGCATTGAAGTCCTCAGAGCCCCCCTGATCGTGGTTGAAAGATTTCGGGTCTGCATAGCCATTCTTTATTTGTATCTTCGAAAAAGAAATGTGGAATTTCTCATTTTGACGGTCCAGCTTTAATAACTCCTTTGATCCAAGACTGTTAGTAATGACTTCCCGCAAAGGAAAGGAAAAGCATATATATAATAATATAATCGAACTTTCTTTTTATGTTTTTTATGTTATTTAATAATCAAAGAATATCAATCTTGGGGTAAATAGTTTATACTATTTATGTTTACTTCAACTTTATTCTTGTACATAGGGAATGAGATTTTATCTTCTTACTGCAAATTTGGAAGCAGTTTTATTTTACTCAGATGACTATCTGGTTTAATTTATCGAACCTAATAATGAATAAAAAAATGCAAATATTAATTCAATATATTCAACTCCCTTGACTCGTACTGATGAGAATTTGACTCCACGAGAAATTGAACAAAAAGCTGCAGAATTAGCCTATCTTGCGAGTACCAATTGAAGTATTTTGAAATGAAGAATAAATGTTTTCCCAGCATGAGGGAAGGAACTTGCTAATTTCCTTTTAATTTAATACAACTGAAGTTTCTTCAGAATATTCATTGGTAAGAGTGTCGAAAATGAGGTAGTCACTCGGTCATACAGGAATTGGCAATTCAGTGAGTCATTCTATGAGTTTTCATAGTAAGGATAGTTTAACAAAGCAAGCGGATCATCAAGCATTTCCCTAAGCCGATTCGCCAACTAATTCATATCCAACTTATTCGCCCACATATGATCTTTCTCACGAAACGAGTCTCACGAATCTGAGACAGAATGAGGGCATTGGTCTAAGTTGAAAATGAGGTGTTCGAAGCCCATGTGTTAAGCACGAACTTCGATGCATTCATTTTCAAACTTAAATACCGGAACAGCGAATAGCACAGATGCTCCGTGCAGTGTAGGACGTCGGTCGATTGGCGTAACTCTATTTAACTAACAGAAAAAGACTGATTGAACGAGATATGCCATGCCTACATTAAGATTTAAAACGTGTCGTCTACTTCCAAGAAATGTTCGAAACAAAGAACTTTCTCGAATACAACGCCGCACTCACTGAATTGCTAATTCCTGCATGACCGAGTGACTACCTCATTTTTGACACTCTTACCACTAGAACGAGTAAATCCCCTTCTTCTTTTTCTTTCAGTTTCTTAGTGAAAATTAATACTCCATAGATAGTTCGAATTAAGGTTCAAAATATCGGTATCGATATCGGTATCGGACATTTTGTATGAGTATCGGTATCGGAAGTATCGGCGGTATCGGCGGTATCGGATCGGAGTATCGGATTTTTGGTATCGGCAGTATCGGCAATATTAAATAGTTAGTAAAAAAAATTAGAATTTTTTAAACATATTTAAGCATTATTTAAATATTTTAACTTTTTTAATTATTATAATTTATTATTCGTACTAATTACTATGTCATTAATTGATTAAATAATTATTTAAAAAAATCAGAATTTTTTTAAACATATATCGGATTTTTGGTATTCGGTAGTATCGGCAGTTTTTTTTAAGTTTTTTTAAACATAGTCATCCTTTGTGATTGGTTTAACTGCGATATATAAGATTACAACTTTTCTTCATTTTCGTATTTTTAGTTTAAATTTTACTATGTTATTAATTGATTATTCGTACTAATTGAATCTTGTATTGTTTTATTACTACAGGTTCAAATTTTGACGAATTAAGAAGCATAAAGGGAGGCACAAGAGATTAGAAGCAATGCAAATGGCTGGACGAGACAAAAGTCACAAGACCCATTATTATATAATTAATAATTATATTTGTTCAGACATTTTTAAAATTTATGTAAATAAAAAATTATTTATAATTTTATATCTAGAATTTTAGTTTTATGCATTATTACAAATGGTTACAATATAATCCATGATCCAATTATTTTGTTTCAAAATATACAGAAATAAAATTAGCTACATGATTTATTTTGAATTTAAAATTTCAACAAAAAATACTTGGCCAGAAAAATTCATTGGGACTCTGGCATATCCCTTTCTTTTTATTTTATGAATAAAAATCTTTTACAATATGTATGAAGTACATGTCATAAAGTGTACAAATAAAAGAATGAATACAA
This sequence comes from Iris pallida, assembly GCA_029216955.1. Taxonomy (NCBI): domain Eukaryota; kingdom Viridiplantae; phylum Streptophyta; class Magnoliopsida; order Asparagales; family Iridaceae; genus Iris; species Iris pallida. Next base: position 13,029,785 of record JANAVB010008998.1, read on the forward strand.
AAAATGAGTATAAAAAATGAATACAAATATATCACTAAAATGGTTCGTAATTATCGTAATCGTCCCGATATGGTTGTTGGTTATAAGGATAGTAGAGATTGATATCTGTATTATTGAAAAAACTTGTCATGTTGAGGCCATCAAATGTAGAAGGTTGTTCTGCGGCTTCTGCCTCTAGAGTATTGTATGGATAATAACTTGTAAATGAACTATCATATGTGGTGTTGTAATTGTCCGAAGGAGTAGGCACATCATGATAGCTAGATCCTCCAGCATATACATCATCCATACGGTCCTCTCTAGGTTGATGATCACTTGACCAGTCTCCAGAGTATTCATGTGACTGGTCTCCAGGATTTTCATAGTTATGTGACTGGTAAACACCATTCGGGAGTGTAGCTCTATCTCCTCCACTATCAGTACTGTCGTCTTTATCGCTGTCGACCTGTCGAGATGGTACATTTGGTATTTTCTTTCTTTTTTCAGGCCTTCGAGCATTTACGGCAGTATCTTGTGGATCGATATCCAAGTTATCATCTAACCATTCATTCTCTCTACCATCCAAAACTGGTGCTACTTTTTTTCTAGTCCAAGCTGTGAGTGGATCTTGATCGTGAAATATCTCATCCAAATCTATAACATTTTGATTATCTCCTGATCTTTGTACATTTCGAACCCTCAATCTCATATTATAATGGACGAAAACCAGTTTTTCTAGTCTCGCCGTTGTAAGTCTATTGCGGGGACGAGTATAGATGAGAGAAAATGTTGTCCAGTTCCTTTCACAATTGGAGGAGGACACCGTTTTGACTCAGGATGCGCACAGCTAATCGAGTCAAATTTGGAGCATCCTTCCTAGCATATATGGACCACCACTCAGCTACAAAAGTAATAAAATATGTTAGTTTCTATAAATATTTAACTTTACCTAATAAATATTTTGAAGTATTAAGTTATTAACTATTACTACCAGGGAGACATCGAGTTACAGCACTTTGAAATTGATTTGAACCGAATGCACCAGTTTTCAATCGGAACCTTTTCGCATACAAAGTGATATTACACAAGTTATGACATTAAATATTAAATATTTTAAAGATGAAAAATTCAATATCAAATAATAGTTACCTCTCTGTTTATATTGAGGAGTGTTTCATTGTCATTCAACATTCTATTAACGACGCTGTGGAAGCCATTTAGCACCTCATCGTCGTTTACAACATCATTAGCATATTGGTACTTGGGATTCAAAAGTAACCTACAAAATAAAGAACTAGTTTAAAATCCCTATAAGCATTATAAAAGATATTTTTAAGGGTATTCATTTTATAGAGTACTTACCGGCTGCATGAATCTCTATACAATGTGCTGCACAAGGAGTCCAGTATAAGTTTTTTCTCACCTGCACACAAACATATAAATAATAAATATAATACAGCTTTATTTAAATTAATAAAAATTTAGTATAAGTGTGTTCTCACCCCCATTAACTTTACTTCCGCCGCCTTGTAGCTGGAGCCATTGTCAGTAACTATTTGGACGACCCTTTTTTCTCCAATTTGATCTACAACTTCATTCATCAGTCCAAATATGTAATTACTATCTTTGTATTTGTCAGATGCATCTACAGATTTAAGAAATATGGTTCCTTGTGGAGAATATACAAGAAAGTTAATGATGCATTTTCTGTTCTGAGTACTCCATCCATCGCACATAATTGTGCACCCATATTCATCCCAATATTTATGAAAGGATTTCAAGTACTCCTCTATGTCATTTATTTCCATATCTAAGTATGTATTAGATATCTCATAAGGAGTTGGACCTTTCACTCTACTCCCACAAGCTGCTATGCTGTCTATCATCGGTTGGTAATGTGGACTTTTGGCAGCATTGAATGGTATATTATTATATATAAATTTTTTTTCTATAAATCTTCCTATATGCTCTTTAGCAGTCTTTATTCCCTTAAGGGCACCCTTTATTTTGGGTTGTTTGTACCTTGTTTTCTTAGGACATAGGGTCCATACTCCTTCCCCCCACCTCTGGAATATTTCTCACCTCCTCCCCACGATAGGCGACCGACTTTGATCGGGCTCCTAAGTCGGACCCCTGCTAGACCCTCCTCCTTCTCCCCTACACTCCAACGACTACTCCATTGTGCATCTGCATGTTCCTCCTACTTTTTCTCAGGTCCCTTCTAAGGTCCGCGTATTCGTCAGCATCATCTTCTTCTTCTGAGGAATCTCCTTGACGAGCTGTTCTTCCCACCCTCCTCCTCACTAGTTGCTTTCTTCGGTCGGCTATTAATTTATCTTTTTGTTTACCCTCGATAAGCAACAACATTTCCTTCTTGTCTCAAGTGGTACTTCAGGACATGATGCTATGTTTCCTTTAATACCAGCTAAGTATTGTTTGAGACGAGTAACTCCTCCGTCCACTTTTTTTTCCACAATAATTGCATGCACCTTCCTCCTA
>JANAVB010008998.1:13032275-13154775 GCA_029216955.1 Iris pallida
ACGTGCCTTGCACGTTTTTATTTTTTAATTAGTTTAGAAAGACTCTTTAGGAAGACCAAAGGGTAGTCTTCCTAATTACTAAGTTGTCCTTATTAAAATTAATGAACTATTTTTAATTAGTATAAGTATGTAAGGGTATTTTTGGAATTCAAAAGTTTCACCATCTAAGTTTTCCTATTATATAGTAGATAGATTAATGAACTATTTTTAATAGTATAAGTATGTAAGGGTATTTTTGGAATTCAAAAGTTCACCATCTAAGTTTTCCTATTATATAGTAGAATAGATATATTTTTTTTTTCTTATATATATATATATATATATATATATATATATATATTATATATATATATATATATATATATATATTTTGTTCTTATATATATATATATATATATATATATATATATATATATATATATATATATATATATATATAGCTTCATACATATGTAAGATATAAATACTTCCGTGCCATATTAAACACAAAAGTTGAATTGAGCTGCTGGTTGGTGGTGGAACTCTTGTGTGCTGAGTTTGGTAGCACTCGGTTCGAGCGTTTATTTACGCAGTTCTCTTTTTTTTAATCCTATATGTAACGGTTGGGAGGAGAGAGAAATTTCAGATCTGAAATTTTTCTCTCCCCCTCTCCGCCGCCAGCTCCGAACTCGGGGCCGCCTCCACCGCCTCTCTCCTCCACCGGGTCAAAGGAGATAGGGAGGAGAGAGGCCACCGCTCTCTTGCCATCCACCACTCCTCCAACGGCAGCGGCGAAGGCGGATGCAGCGACTGCGAAGGTGGCGACTGCGGAGGCGACGACGGCGAAGTCGACCTCGGTGAAGGCGACGGCAAAGGGAACAACCTTCGAGGTAAGTTCTGCACAATTTATTCTTCAAAATATTTTTTTTGTGGTGGTTGTTTGATGCTTTGATCGGCCATTTTGGATCAATTTATAGAAATTTCGTATGAACTGTGTGAATTTTTGCATTATTGGATTCTCTGTTTGATTTGACCTAAAGTAAAGCTTGCTTTTTTTTGTCGGAGATTCTTCGTGCTTTGTCTGGAGTGGACGCTAAAAATGTTAGGGTTTCGATTCGTATCGGCCGGTATCGGCCGGTATCGGTCGGTATCGGACTGTATCGGCCCGATACGAACCGATCCAATAGCTTTTACTGTGTTCTCGACCGATACCGATAATTTGCCTGCGTTTCGGATTGGTCAGCGCCGAATTCGATCCGATACGGCCGATACGTATCGGTATCGGCCGATACTTTAAACCTTGGTTCGAATTGTATAGGAACAATAATCAATTTTAGCGCAAATTGTTTGTAGGGGAACCCTACCTTCTCTGATCCATTCAACATGTGCAATTTCTTTTCCGTCGATACGCCCTGCGATTTGCACTTGAATTCCTTTTGTATCTGTTTGCTCCACCACTTCACTTTCACTTAGGCCCGGGCCAAGTCAGTGAGGGGATCCTGTCGGGCTCCTTCCCACCCAAAAAAAAATCCCTCTTTAGCCGCTCGTCGGACTCGCTACACTCTCTCTGCCATAATCCTAAGGGTTTTATGGCAGATATCTTATGACACTGTATGGGGGAATGGTTTCCCCCTGGACCCCCCTTCCCTGTTTAGCCGCTCGCTAAGAGCTCGCTACACCCGTACTAAAACTTACCTGATTAGCTGCAGGAGCTACATTTTATTAGCTGCATCTTTGTCGCTTCGCTCCGTCGGTCGACTTCTGTCCGGCATGTCCGAACAGTACGCGCATGCATATCTTACTGGACGGAAAGGCTCAGAGGGAGGCCGGCCCCTGTTAGGGAGCTTACCTATGTTTTTGTGGTTATTTAGGGTCCGATCTTCGCGCGCGCGTCCGTGACATAGTTCGCGTGCGCCCGCGCTACGCGTGCGTGTGTTATGTGCGTGTGCGTGTTCTATGTCGCGGACGGGCACATATGCGCTCGCGCGACTAAAGAACACGTGTGCATACGCACGCGGTATTAAGTACATGCGTCTGTGCATTTCCCTTATGCATGCAGCCGCTCCACTAATGTGAATAGGTTATACAGAAGGGTGGGTTGGTTATATACTTTTATGCGCCTTCCTTCTTCGAACCTTTTGGTATGTATTGCCCCCTAACTATAGATCAGATCCACCGAACGAGAAACTCAATTCCGTACTGCTGCTGAGTCGTCGTTCTTATCCACCTCAAGGATTCGTGGAATTTCAGTTTCCCAATGGCTGGTGAAAGTGAAATAGGAGACCTCAAGCTGCCATACTTGACTAGAACCGAAGGAAGATCTCTCACACCTATAAGCGGGCAATCCGGCAATGGAAACTAGATGTCAACGAGCGGCACATAATTAAAATTGTATGCGTGTACTATATCACATGCGCACGCGTTACGCGTGCACCCGTTCTTGATATCGCACGCGCGCGCGTGAACAGCCCCCCCTTTCCCCCTCGTTCTTACCGGGCCTCGAAAGCACGTTGGGACGAGGGAAAGGGGCTTACCCGGACCAAGAGATTTCACGGTCTGCTATTCGAAAAGCATTTTCGCACATTCTTGTTTCTCGGGGCACGCAAAGTGACCATTTTGTCCAGGCCCTACTATTTCTTCTAGGATAGAAAGAGTATGATTCTTCTCTGACATTGTCGTTTGATAGGATAGCACTTTTCGAAGAAAATAGGAATATGAGTCAAAATCAAAGCTCGATGACTACGCTTGCCAATGTTGTCTAAAATGGCGATGGAATCTCAATCTTTAAGAAAAAAGAATTTCTGAATTATAAGACATACTCTACCTTCTAGCGCAAATAGTAGTTTACCTGCCTTGCTCGGACTCTCTTCCTTACTGCGCTGAGATTGTTATAGTATGGTTTAACCTGAACCTGAAAAGTACTCTGCCGAGGTTATTATATTAAGTTTATTGTGTATCGTACAATAAACGAAGATAATTTGTGTCTGCACTCCGGGTAAAAATACGGGCACTCTATAATTCTATTTTGCTCTCTATCTTCCTTTCACAGAAAAAAGAAAGATAATAAATAAAATGAAATATTAATAATAAAAATGAATGGTTGGGGCTGTATATCAACGGTCAATCCCGGTAGAAGGTTCCGTCGGAATAATTTTTTATTTGTTCAAAAAAAAGAGAGTGCGGGAAAAAATGACAAGAAGATATTGGAACATCAATTTAGAAGAGATGATGGAAGCCGAAGAATGTCAAATCTGAGTTCAAAAAGAATAGCAAAATAATAATAATAATAAAATAGAAAAATAATGACTAATATCATAATAAAATAGCAAAATAATAATAATAAAAAAATAGAAAAATAATGACTAATATCACTGATCTAGGATATTGGGTATCTTTTGTGACTGAGAAAAACAAAGTTTTGGTTTTATTTATAGTTATCTTTTTCATACAATTTATCTTCCTCATATATCTTTTTCTAGAAATACATGTCCTACCGAGACAGAATTTGTAACTTGCTATCCTCTTGCCTAGCAGGCAAAGATTTACCTCTATGGAAAGACTGATTCATTCGGATCGACTTGAGGGTCCAACTCCATTGCATTGCCAGAATCCATGTTGTATATTTGAAGCAGTCGACCTCCTTGCTTCTCTTCCATAAGAAATGAAACAAAAGATACGGTAGAACTAGAAAAGTTATTGTATGAGGTCTACTTTGGCTAATAATCTTCTCTCTCTGTCATTGGTCCAAGGTCAGCTCTTGTCTATGGAACTGAGCTCCTCTCTTGGGGCACTAATCTCTCTCTTCTCCTTATCTATGTTATAGCATTGTATTAGGAATCGAAAGCACGCCCCTAAGCCAGAAAGCTGTCAGTAGTCACTCTCCTTTAGCTTCCGCTCGCCTTCTATTCACTATTTCTTTTAGGGCCGGATCCTGCATTACTACCAGTCCAATTGGTGAATGCCACCCGCAATGCCACCACTAGGTTTGCTAATGAATTTCCCTTCACTATATCACCAAGTTCGGTTGCACCCGAAGGGCCTGATTTCTGCTCGTTCCACGCATCTTTGGAAGATATCTCGAGAAAAGGTTTTTGCACCTCTCTCTCCTATATGTACTCCACCTTATCTGAAGTATCCCAATGGTGTCAGACCGTCGCCTTCTTGGTAAAAGGGAGGATAATCGCTTTGATCTTTTGTTTCGGAGAAATAAGTGGCTCACAAGGAATAGAAAGCCAGATTCCCTATTTGATTTTTGAATTCCTAAAATAAAAGTAAACAAGTTTTCCATAGTAGACAGGAAGGAAGAAAGCGGGCAAATCCACTAATTCCTCATCCTCAAATCAGGCCTTCCCGGGTATGGTATTGTCTCAACAAATACATAATTTAGGAGTAAAGTGTTGATACACCAAATACACTCCAGTTCTAGTCTTTAAGAGCAATCTTGAGTCTATGAAGTTTGTAATGAAGTGCATTCATGGGAGTGCCCAATGCAGGTTGACCCCAAGAATGAGACACAAATGTGAGAAAGTCCTCATGTTGTGTCCATATTCTAAGGAACTTGAAAGTGGAAGGGGATCTAGACTTGGGGGTGTGATTGATGAGGAGAGGAGAGTGGTCAGAGTTCTAAGCGATCTTCTCGTAGGCGTCATCCCCCAATTGAATCGGGGGATCGAATTGATTATAGAAACATGAGTTTAATTAGTCGATTTATTAGTGAACAAGGAAAAATATTATCGACGGGTGAATAAATTGACCTATTCACAACCGCAAAAACAATGATCCTCGAATCCCCAGCCTGAAGTTCGACAAATTTGAACTTAGGAACCTCCTCTAAGACATATCAACAAACACATAGTAAGCGGATCGAATAAGAATAGTTCAGAGTTAATTGATTTTAATGGATTGATTAGAAGGAAAACAAGTTCGAATTAAAAGAATAGGAAAGCAAAATCGAGTCAAAATTAGGAAAGAAAAAGATGTGAAGTTATTGTTATCCGAAGAACCTCGGTATGATCCCGTCGAATTGAAAAAGCACAGGAACGATCACCGTCGACCACGAATCGACGATGAACTGACTGAGTTTTGGTGAAGATCCGTGCGATACCCCTCGCACGACAATGAACTTACAAAAGTCCCAACCTCCAAGATCGAAGATGCGCTGTGGTGATGACAGCCCCTTTCTGCACTAACCTCCAGACACTAATGGCTACATGATCCCTTCCTTCTTCTTCTTTGATGGGTTCGCACGAAAGTGCTCTCCCTATAAAGAAACCGTCGATGCTCCGGTCGAACAGCCGGTCGTTCTTCTCCCGGTCATGGTCCGGAGTTGCTCGGTTCCTGGTCTTCAAGAAGGTAGACTACCTCTAGCTCGCCTGTGTCGCCATTGCGTTCTTCCATGTCATCATCCTCTTCAAGGCCTTCTTCATTGGCTACATCTTGGAGAGCCTGGCCGTAGGCGATCCCAATGGCGGGGGGCTACTGGTGGAGATTGCTAGTTTGGAGTTTTGTGAAGGGACAGACATGGAACATGGTAGAGAAAAAGAGAAAGGAAGAAGAGAAAAAGTAGAAAAAATGGGAAAGGAGAGAAGACGAGGCAGCTGCAGTGCCTAAAATTTAGGAAAGACTAGTAAAATGAAAAAATGTGTAGGAAATAAAATTTGGGACAACACTTTAAAAGTGTTGTGTTTAGTATATAATAATATACGACATTTTAAAGTGGTGGTAGAAGTGTCGTTGAATTTATATTTACAATATTTTTGAAAATGTGTCATAGATGATAAATATTTAACTACAATGACATGTTTTAGTAGAGTGTCATCACTAAGTAAAATTAATGACACTTATTTAGAAAGTGTCGTAAAGAATGTGTTGTTATTAACCTATTTTGTTGTAGTGATGAGAGGAGACAATTCCCTGAAAGTTGTGAGACTACGATCTTGCATGGGACACTAAGAGATAAATATAGTAAGATATACAATCATACAATTGGCCTATGCTGTGATGATTTTCCTTATTCTAGCAGGCTCTTAATAGTACCCGAAACCTAAGTGCTATTAAGATCTGTCCTGTATGGACCACCATAAAAATGTGTCACGACCTGCATCCGCTTGATTGGGTACAAATCGTGCTACGTCCAGCCTTCGCTGTTGTGAGCAGCGGTAGTTAGCCATCTAAACCTCATGAATCATCAAAGGTAAGATAAATTGATCTTTCATCACAACAACTGGAATGTACAAGCAAATCCCAACCGCAAAAATTACCACAGAGTCAACTATCAGTGTTTTAGTACATCATATATTTGCTAACTCTTCCGAAGACAAATTTGGTAACCATATCCTCAAAATAATAATACAATTCATACATTTGTCTCATCAAAATCATCTAATACATCAAAAGCAATCTATATCTAATCTTCTAGAATCTTTTAGGAGTCGTCATCTAATCCAATGTTGTTCTCATGCCCTGGTCTAATATGTCAATGATCCAGTCAGAAAAGGAGTAAAGTACAATATAACTCAACCGTACTCAACAACATGATGCAATAATATATAAAATAGCAAGGGTAAGTAGCAAGCAGACTGAAAAGTACCTAAAATTATGTACTAGCTACGCGAAACACTACTAAAATCTGCTCAATTGGCGACATAAATTTAGTGACGTTCGATTAACGTCGCTAAATTGTGTTCATTAGCGACGTTTTATTGAAATGTCGCTAATAGTCGCTACTAGCGACGAAATAAGCGACGTAACAACGACGTATATTAATTACATGAGCAAGTCGTCGCGAAATGTCGCTCTGACGTCGCTAATAGCGACTAATTTAGCGACGGTAGTATTAGTGTCGCTAAATTCTAATTATATTCCCCTCCAACGATTCATTTTCCCATATTTTACTCTCTCACTCTCTCTCTCTCCTCCCCCTCCGACGCTCTCACTTTCTCCGGCAACTCTCACTCTCTTCGGCGACTCTCCTCCCTCTCCGGTACGTGACTCTCCTCCTCCCTCTCTCTCTCCGGCTATTTTGGTTGTTGGTGGTTGGGGGGGTACGGGTGGCTCGGGGGGAGGTGAAGGGGGGATGCGGGTGGTTGGGGGTGAGTGGGGGGTGGCTGGAGGGTAGGGCAGGGGGGACAAGGGCGGCTGGAGGAGGGGAGCTAGGGTTAGGGTTAGGGTTAGGGTTCGGGTTCATTTCCTCCCATTTTACTCTCTCACTTTCTCTCCTCCCCCTCCGGTGCTCTCACTCTCTCCGGCGACTCTCCTCCCTCTCCGGTGCGTGGTACTCTTTCCCTCCCTCCCTCTCTCTCTCTCTCCGACTATTTTGGTTGTTGGTGGTTGGAGGGTGCGCGTGGCTCGGGGGGAGGGGCGGGGGGGATGCGGATGGTTCGGGGGTAAGTGGGGGGTGGCTGGGGGGTGGGGCAGGGGGGACGAGGGCGGCTGGAGGAGGGGAGCTAGGGGTAGGGTTCGGGTTAGGGGTGGGTATGTATGGACGGCTGGGGGCGGCTGGGGGAGGGGAGGGTTAGGGTTCGGGTTAGGGGTGGTGTAGGGGGGGCTTGGTCAGGGGCACCGATAGTGCCAAAAAATCTGATAATTTAGTAATAATTATTTGTTTTTCGACATCGAAAAATGTGATACTCCGATTCAAACGTACCGATAGTGCCGATATTTGTAACAAGTAGTTTTGTTGGTTGGTTAATTGGTAACATGGTGATCGGGACATATAGTCCCTGTAGCCATTCAACTGGCGAGGCAGAAACTATGGTACAACATGGTGATCAGGACATAGTCCCTGCAGCCATTCAACTGGCGAGGCAGAAACTATGTAGCCTAGATAAAGTTGACTGTCCTCCGACCCTCATTTTGCGACAATGATGATATGACAACCTATCACTATATCTTATATAGTAGTAGATGATGTCTTAGTATTACATTATGTGAGTTTATCTTGATTCTGTTACATTATTCAGATACTAGATACGATAAGAACATATACTACACCATATGTACAGAACATAGATGATTCACACTAATGTATGCTAGAATGAATTTTGGGATGTGTTCTGAGCCATCCTTTCTCACACTTGGCAAAAAATTAAATTTTCTGTACTTTATCTGCTTTCGAAAATGTACTCAAATTACATGATGGTTCCTTTAGTTAGCTTGCTTATGTTACAATTATATTATTTGTGAATATCGATCTTACCAGATGGCACCCATGACCCGAGGTGCGGTACGTCGTTTGAGGGAAACAGTGAATGCTGAGGTGGCTCCTCCTACTGTTAAGGAGAAAGTGGCACCGGTAGCTAGTGAGACCGGGAATTCTATTCATACAGCACTTGCAATGGACTACATCTCTCATGCCACCGTCGATCCCACTTATTCGAGGTGGTTACGTGATCGTATCACTGAGCGTTTGCGTGAGCTGCGTGGTTCTCATTAGCTATTAGTACTTATTTGTATTGGACTATTTGTATTGGGTTGTTTTTGTATTAGACTATTTGTATTGGACTACGTATGAATTAGTACTGTGTCAATCTCTGGATTGTATTGGACTACGACATGGTGATCAGGACATAGTCCCTGCAGCCATTCGACTGGTGAGGCAAAAACTATGTAGCCGTAGATGAAGTTGACTGTCCTCCGACCCTCATCCCTCGACAATGATGATACGACAACCTATCACTATATCTTATATAGTAGTAGATGATATTTTAGTATTATATTATGTGAGTTCATCTTGATTCTGTTACATTCTTCAGATACTAGATACTAGATTCGATAAGAACGTATACTACACCATATGTACAGAACATAGATGATTCACACTAATGTATGCTAGAGTGAATTTTGGGTTGTGTTCTGAGCTATCCGTTCTCACACTTAAAACACATATGAATTAGAACTGTGTGTCAATCTTTGTTTTTGTATTTTCGGCGAACCCGGGGATTGGATTCTGTATTTTGTATTTTAGATTTTGTATTTTGGCTCCAGCTCCAGCTCCATTTGCATAAATCTACGGTACGACATGGTGATCAGGACATAGTCCTTGCAGCCATTCGACTGGTGAGGCAGAAACTATGTAGCCGTAGATAAAGTTGACTGTCCTCCGACCCTCATCCCTCGGCAATGATGATATGACAACCTATCACTATATCTTATATAGTAGTAGATGATGTCTTATATAGTAGTAGATGATGTCTTATATAGTAGTAGATGACTGTCCTCCGACCCTCATCCCTCGTAATGGAAAAATATGCCGTCTTGAACTTCATAAAGAAATATAAGATTACTACATAGGAGGAAAGAGTTGGGAGGATTATGTCAAAATACACGGCTTAGAAAATTATGACATGTTAGTCTTTCGACACCGTGGTAACATGGTTGTCACATTAAGGGTCTTTGACAAGGTGACATGTTGTGAAAAGATATATCCTTATAGTTCTCCTACGGATATTGAAAAAAAACTCTGTACTTCCTCCAGGTCATGCCGCCGGCTGTGTTGCTTCCCCCTCCTCTTCCTGCCCACTTCTTCTCCCCCGACTCTACACTTGAGCTGGATATCATGTGGCCGAGAGAGTCAAATAAGGAGAAGGGAAGTAGGGAGGAGCAGATGGGTCCAGAGCCATGGTGGAGGAGAGGAGAAGGAAGAGGCTTGATCAGAACGGAGGAATGGATGGATGGAAGAGAACTAGAAAGCACTGATCCTTCCTGTTTGTGAGAACTGTAAAAAGTAAGAAAGGAGAGGGGTTTTTTGATTTTTGCGTTCATCATCATTAGAGGGAGCAGCACTGAAAAAGTTGTGACGTTGATAGCATGAGAAAGGGAGAGGGGGAATGGAGGGAGGGAAGTGGCTGCATGCCTTTAGCTCACTCGAGCATTATTTGTATCTCCAATGTCGTTTTATTACTCCTATTACAATTTTGACACGGAGGAAGTCCCCGTCGTCAAACATGAGCGGTATTTACATTTTGGATTCCCTTTTTTTTAATTTTTTTCAATTATTGACGTTTATATTTGTCGCTAAAATATAGCGACGAAAATAAAGGTCACTAAAAACGTCGCTAAATTATTGACGTGGCAAACAATCTGATGCTACCTCATTGTCGCAAGAACGTCGCTAATGTGTCGCTAATCGGCGACCACTTAAAAATGTCACAAATAACACCGCAAATTAGCGACGTTATAAACGTCGCTAAATAACGTCGTCGTAGCGACGTTTAGCAACGTTTTCTCGATTAGCGACATGCTTTTTTCCGTCGTTTATGAAACGTCGCTGAAAACGTCGCTAAATTAAATTAGCAACGTTTTGGCCGAGTTTAGCGACGTTTTGTAACGTCGCTAATCTGACAAATTTTTGTAGTTAAACATGTGCAGTAGAACATCATTGAGCATGTAGGGGCTATCATAAATAAGACATAATGTAAAAGATATGCTAGCAGTCACGTAGTAGATAAGGCATATCATGAATATTATGCTAGCAGAAAAGCAAGTAGGGATAAGGTATAATACAATGATATGGTAGTAGTCACGTAAGAGATGAGGCATATCATATACATTATACTAGCAGTCAAGTAATAGTAGACATAAGGCATAGCACAATGATATGCTAGCAGTCAAGCAAGTAGAGATAAGGTATAATGTAATGATATGCTAGAAGTTATGTAATAGATAAGGCATATCATGTACATTATACTAGCATTCAAGTATAATATAAGGCATATCATATGCGTTAGCATTTAAGTAATTGTCCAAGGCTTGGGTAAGATACATGCTGCATGATCGTTCTTCCTCCCGACACGACACAACAGACATGCAAGCAAGTAAGAAATACGAAAACATGTCAAGCAAGTGAGTGTAAACATGCATGTAAAGTAAACATGCATGTAAAGTTGCTAAGTAAAATTGAGGTACAAGTACTTGCCTTTACCGGAAGATGATGACGTCTCTAAATCACCTAATAAAATAATGGAAGAGCATTAGATATTATTCTAAAGGAATTCCTAAATTCAGCTAAGGTTTTCTTTTCCTAACTAACCCTTAATATCTTTATTTATCTATCCCATGGATACTTTATCAACTAACTAATATCTAAATATTACCCTAACTAAATCACATATGGTTTTTTAATCCTCATGGACAATCCCACTGCTGGCTCATCCCACTGCTAATCCATAAAACAAAACTTAAAACCAAATATTTCCAACAATTCTTCTCTTTAATTGAAGCCCATCAAACCAGCCCAGAAACTAGGCCCACTAATCCCTACTCTCTCCACAGAAGAGAGATCATTAAGAAGAGAAAAGTTGAGAGACTTTTGATTACACGAAAGATGAGGGGATCACCTCGGGCGTAGCAGAGCGGCGACAGCGACGCTGGAGGGTGATCGTCGACGGGTAGGAAAACGTCGGTGCATAGTAGCTCAGGGAGACCCGGGAGAGGTCGAGTCGGCTGGATCTGATGGCGTAGAGGTGGCTCGACTCCAGCGTGTCCAAGGAGTAGCGACTAGATCTTGTCGGAGGTCACGGAGGTAGTGATGATGGCGATGATGCCATAATGACATTGAGGAGGAACATGGGTCGAAAGAAGTGCTGCTCTCACGATCAAATCTGGGTCGAGGGAAGCACTCTCGTCACGAAAGGTGGCTAGCTGAGCAGGCGAAGGCCGTGCGAGGAGGATCACCGGTGAGGCCAAGAAGAAGGAGGCGGTGGTTCTTGGTGACGACTACGATGGTCTCGGCGACACATGTGGTGGTCGGGTACTCCTCGAAGATGTGGTTCTAAGCAGCAAAGCTCCGGGTGGCTAGGGTTTCTCGGCTGTGGTGCATGCGACACCGGTAGAGGAGGTACTGTCGGTGGATCTGGTCGATAGGGTAGTCCCGGTGCTGGTGGTGGATCGGCCAGTGGTTGGTGAAGCTGGAAACTACGTCGGGGTCGGTGAGGGATGTTCTTGATGGTAGCGAGGACTCCGACAGCGGCGGTGTCTGAATGAGGATGATGACACCGCGGCTATCAGCCGAGAATGGTCGGACACGACATGGCTAGGGTTAGGATAGGGTTTGGGTGGTGAATGTGTCCCGTGTCCTGTAGACACAGTAGATCAGGACACAAATTAGTGTATTGGAAATTTATTGGACGTGTCCGTGTCCTCGGGGTTTGACCCAAGGACACGGAGAATTTGTGGGTTTGGATAGGAAGATTGTGTCGTATCGGACGCAAAATGTAATTATAATAAGTAGAAGATCTAATAAAATATGAAGATGGACATGCCGACATGACAAGACATGGTCATGCTAAGTAGGAAATTGGAATGATTAAACTAATAAATATTAGGGGTATTTATAGGCGTAATTAGGAAGATACTAGAATGTTAAACATATGGGCTATGATGGAATATTCTAGATTCAAAGCACTAATCCCCAATTAATTAAGGGATTCTAGAATATTTTTACTTAATCCTAATGGCTAGGCATTCCACCATTGACTCATAGACAATTACTAATAAACCTATTCCCTTTCCTAATATTTACAACTATGTCATTCCCTAATTAGAAACTTCTAAAAAATTGCTAATGGTTGCCATTCCCTAATTAGGAACTTCTAGGAAATTGCTAATGGTTGCCATCCCACTCTAACTATTTACGACTTTGCCATTCCTATTCATAATCTTCCAAATAATAATTACCAATAAAATAATAAATAAAAGTAGGAATTTGGGAAGATAATAATCAGGATTTTGAAAAAAATAAATAAAAATTACAATTTTGAAAATTAGGGGGTTACACATTATGTATGTCGTCGATGACTCACGACTTCCCTTGAATTGTACAAATGAAGATGTACATGTTTCATCTTGAGTTGGCTGCACCCCTTGATCTTTTTTTTGGCTTCGAACTGCTAAAATCAATGTTACTCTGTTAGGATTTGGTAAATCACCAATTACCAAAACTGAATTTGTAGAACGACCCCCACTTGGAGATCGACTAACTATTATGGAATCGATAGAATGACCCTCAAACTTTGATGCACCTCCATTCGCCGCTTTGTCTGACGAACCAAATCTTTCGTATTCTCCAAATTATGTCGAAGAACCTTCTTAGCAAGTTCCAAACAAAACACACACTCCTGTCGGATATCCCTCGAGTAGTCGTCCGATTCTTATGGCCTACCTATATATATATATATATATATATATATATATATATATATATATATATATACTCGAGCTACTTTTTACCGTTTAGAGTTGGAAATGAAGGATTGAACGAATAAAATAGCTCAGTGTAAAAAAATTACCAACTGGCTCGTCGACGACGACCGACAGTGCTCGTCTCTAGAAAAGAGACTCGCAGCTCCGATCTATTACACACGACCATAGTATCGAAAAGCAGCTGTCGAAGAATGCTCAATGTAGGCGAAGGTCCACCCGACTATGATGGAATGAAGGGAATGTCAACGTTCAACCACACTCGAGCCTAAATTCAATCGGAGCTGATGGAGATCAAAGCAGCTCATCTAAGATGTCATGCTATGTCGGAAAGGATTCGACCACTGGTGCTAGAGCTCAAGCCCTGCCATGGTGAGGTCAAAGATGAAGCAAGCTCCACCAATCTTGATCGAAGAAAAAATAGTTACAATGCCCGCACACTACGATCGGACACGCTAAGCATACTTAACAAACTCCTACGAGTCTATTACCAGTGAGTATATTCAATCTCTCTGGCAATGCCTCGAACTCTAATCCAAAGCGTGTCATAAATCATGTATATACAAAAGAATAGGAAGCTCCCAAATCAAATAAAGCTACTACAGGAAAAGATGCATCAAAAATGGTAGATGCTACATGTTACCTGATGCCATTACCTCCTCTAGAGATAAAGTGAAATTACTGCCCATGACCCTACTAGACTCCCTGTTGCTGTAAGCACCCTAATTTTTAGGATTATTTTATTTTATTTTATATAATTTTTATATATTAAAGTATATTTTATATTTAAATTTTGATTATAAATATACTTTGTCGTAGCTTTGATTTTTGAAACGTAGCATTAGCCAAATTTTCGAAACAAGTTCCATATTCGTGTTCTAGACGAGTCCACCTTCGTTTAGGCATATCATATCTTACTCAAACGTGTTCCCTTGTATTATATTTTTTTAGATTATTTTGTATAAGGTACCAGGTTTAGTACCTAATTAGACTTATGTTACTGGTTTATCAATTTTAGACTTTGGTACTCGAATTTTTTAGTGACACATTTTAGTGATAAAATTGGACTTATCAATAATGAAATAAGTCTTTTAGTGACGAATGTTCGTCACTAAATTTGTAATCCCCCTAAAATTTTGGAGGATTTTTTTCTATTATTTTTAAATTCATAAATGTATTATTTTGAATTATTATTTATTTATAAATATAGCCTTAGTCATGCCTAATTGTTGTTATGCATACTAACTATAGACAACACGGTACGACTATTGCGGTCAAGTGCCTTGACGAGTCAATTAGTAGTACGTGTCAATAGATTTATTTCATTTGAACATCTATGTTTCACTTAACAAAATGTGCCTGAAAATTGGCTTTTGAAAATAAAAAGAAAAAAATTACAAGAAGTACAAATTGTTCTGGGAAGTATTGCTATGGAAGTCTGATCTGAAGGCGATCACTTTGTTCCTTGGACCATACGATGATGATGAAGATCACTGCTAGAAGATGAACAACTGGAAGAACTAAGTCACCAGAAAGGTATCGACGCACTTGGGCACTGATGGCGAGGTCGAATGCTTTCCTGCTTTGCTTCACTCTGTTCTGGAAGAAAGGTTGAAGAAGAATGCTCTCGGGGGATCAAAGTTTCTGGGCTCTGATCTCTATGTATTCTCCTCTGTCTCTGCTTGTCCTTTTATATGAGAAAAATAAGTCTATTTATAGACTTGGCTTTTTGTGCGTAAAACTCAGCAAAAGTTCTTTCTTTACGCTAATAACTGCCACCCATGACTGAAGTCATCCTCTACATACGTTGACACGTGTCCAATGATTTCAATAAGAATAGGATGCACGTACACACGTTCTTCGAAATGTGTGGCATGAAAACTACGTAGGCAAACGACGTTCCAAACTAATCAGAAAGGATAGGGCGTAAAAACAACCCAAATATACCCTGAGCGTAAAGCAGTAGACTAGGCGTAAAATAGCCCTAAAATGGACTTTCCGTTTAAAGTGGTTGATAAAACAACCTTGAGCGTAAAGGTAGCCCAAATAAACTTTATGCACACGTCAACTTTGAGCGTAAAAAGGCTCATATAGTATTCATGCGTAAAAGAAGCCATCTTGTGAGCGTAAAAGTAGCTCAGTCCATATACTAAACGACAAATATGGATTTTTGTGTAAAACAAATCCCTTCGAATCCTGAGTTATACGCCGTCAGTAGATCTTTATGTCAGACCCATTATTATTTTGCATTAAATGCATGATTTGACAATTTGTCTCTGCCTGTCCCTGGCGTAAAAATGGTTGGCGTGTCCCTGGCGTAAAGCAGCTGATCCGTCCTTGCCTTTTGACTCAGTCTATAAAACACACATTTTTTTACGCTCCTACAAGACCCCCTTCAAAGTTTTCGGAATTTGAAAAGATTTCAAGAATTTCGAAATACTTTGAACATGAAAAGTCAAGAAATAGTGCCAGTCAATATTCAACCGTCACAATAAATTTTCTTTCGAAACATTCGAACGCCTCTTCATTTCCCCAAGTTGCATTAATAATGATCAGTTTCCCATAAGGAATATGAAGAGTTGATTTGATTGTATATTTAAGAAGAAGTTCTTTATTCTTACTTTTCATCCTTATACTGTCATGGCACCGAAGAAAGAGACTAACAAAGAAAAGGCTCCGAGCTCCGGGATTGACATAGAGACGGAGGTCGAGCGAGCACGTAACTTTCTAGAGTGCTTTGGACTGACTCCAGCAATCTTCGGTCGTATAAATGGTGGTCCCTCAACTGCGTACGAAGGATCAGGTGATGCAGAAGCATTCCTCAATCTGATGCGTCGTTCCGGGATCCACAACATGCACGAGTTAGGTGCCTCCCTTCGTCAGCCCAACGAAGGAGAGAAGAAAAAATAATATTTTATGTAGAAGTGTCATCTATGCATTATGACGCTTCAACTTATCTATAGGGGCCTACTCCCTTTTTTATAAGAATAAAATCTTAATATTGATTTCAACTTTGTTCGAGTGGTGTATTGGTATATAGAATTGTTCTATACCTCTTTTAACTGCATCAATGGTTGTTCATTCCCAAGAGAAACAAAACAACACGTGGCAACCGTCTTGTTTTACGAGCGCCTTTTATTAGGATCTTTCCCGAAATAAGCTAACGCCAACCGTTTCTTCGACCCTTTATAAATAGATGAGTTGAAGAATGTTTTATGTTTTCCCATTTTCATTCTCATCTTTTCTCTCTAAAGATAGCTATTTGCAAGATTTCATTCTCCAATAAGAGATTGATAATGACGATGCTTTCCAACGTCGTTCCTCTGTACGCCCGGTCATCAAACATCGATTCAACTACTCTTAGAGCCGAACCATCTGATCTTGATGGTAAGTTTGATTCATAAAACAATCTTCTATCTTTGAGCTTTTTGTTGAAAACAGATACCTATCTTTAATAGATAAGGCACGCCCACTGAAAATGAGCGCAAATCCTTGACAGATAAGGAGTGCATGAGACACAAGTGCAAAGGCGTAAAGCATCGTAGATAAGGTGCACACTGGCGTAAAAATTCGGGCGTAAAGCCTTGTAGATAAGGTGCACATGAAACACTGGCATAAAGCCTTTGTAGATTAAGTACACATGAAATACTGGAGTAAAACCTTGGGCGTAAAGCCTTGTTGATAAGGTACACATGAAATACTGGCATAAAACCTTGTAGATTAAGTGCACATGAAACACTGGCGTAAAATCTTGTAGATAAGGTACGTCTGTTGAAGACAAAACAAGGTGCGTAAGCATCTATTTTTTAGTTTTAATTGGCTAATCTGCGTCCGATGATACTTCTGTTTAAAATAATTTTTCTCTGCTGTCTCCTGCAGAAGTTTGGTTGAAGAACTTTTCCAGAACCGGTATTGGCGACTTGGATGCTGTGAGGAGCATTCTTCTGACATCAACATCAGGGAGCTCATGCGCTTTTGACGCGCAAATCAGACAACTCAGAACTCATCGTGGGATAAAAGGGTCTTCCTCAGATGGTAGGAAGAGCCTTTATACACGAAAAGTTGGATGGTGGAGTCAACTCTATCCCAATAAATTGGGTAGTAGAGTTCCTTTCATAGCAGAACTAGGAATCGTATCCCAATGCTGGATATATTCCTATCTCTTCTGAAGGGCCGCCATTTCTCCACCAATTATATTGGCAGCAGCGTATCTTCGGGCTGCCATACTCTGGGATTCTCCTCTCGTCTGAGAGAGAAGACCAGAGTTAATTCCTACTGTTCTGGTCACCATTGAGGCTCAAACAGCAAGGAATTGACACCAACAACGAATCCGATGAAGAAGATCCGAAGAAGAAATAGATCTCGATTAGGTCATCGTTGTTGTATAGAATGAAAATCCAAGATGTAATAGATTTCCATTATGATTTGTAAGAAGGTCTAAGAAATGTAATAGACTTTTATAAAGTGAGAATGGAAATGACAAGTCTTCTAAACTCATTAATTTGTATCTATCCAGAGGTAATATAGACATGAATGAAATCTTGTTTCCTTTTTCAGAGTATACAATACTATCAGAGATAATATGGACATGATAGATTGCAACAACTCAAAGAAAACTAGATTAATATCTATTCAGAGGCCAAATGGACATGATAAATAGGAAATACAAGCAGATTTAATATTTATTCAGAGGTCATGATAACATGATAAATAATAAATCCAACTTTTTATACCAACTGGTAAGATAAAAAAATTCTCTCTGAAGAGACAAGTTACCAGCTTAACCAAACATTAGTAGCTGGGGAAATAAGAAGACAGATGTCATAGAGGATACATACCAATATTGATAAAAGAATGAATGAACCAACGTATCTTTTGGAAAACGAAAAGTCGATTCAATTCCACAAAATGGATGAATCTGATGTAGTGAATGGACGGGTCTTTTCGGGAATAAAAAGTTGTTTTTAATTTTTAAAGACCGGTTCATTAATAGATCTCTCCTATAAATAGGTGAGAACTCTTTGTAACATTTCATTCTTATTTCCAATCCTCTATCGGAAATGTCTTCCAAGGATGTGCAGCAAAAGAATGAAGTCTCCATGAAGGTTGAGGACGTCATCGAGACGCGTCCCGTTGAGCCAATTGTGTCAGACCCAACCAAAATAGGCGAAAGTTCTTCTACGCCCAAGCCACCACAAGACATCCTCACTTTCTTAGTAGAGCCAGGGAAAACTCCTGAGAAAGAAGTACTGAGGATGGCTGCCTACAAATTTTTTATGAACTCAGGCAACGATGCCTTTGATGCATTGGCTGACTATGTATTCAATAAGGAAGGCAGTGGTCCTCACCCTTAATCCTTTGTTCAGAACAAAAATAAAAGAACTTTTATTTTCATTCTATTTTTTTTATACATAGTACTTCTTAAGAAATTTGCTATTAATCGGCATCATGAGTAGATCTCCATTGGGCTTTGATAACCGATAGGCGTCATTAGAAAACACGGACTCAATTACATAAGGACCTTCCCATTTTGCTTGGAATTTCCCTTTGCTTTTGTGAGTCATCACCATCGGTCTTCGAACAGCTAATACCAGCTCGCCAACCTTGAATACCCTCTCTTTAACTTTACGGTTGAAAGTTCGAGATATATGGGGGGCTTGATATAGCTCAATATGCTGTTGTGCTTGAAGAAGTTTTTCGTCCAATCCTTCAAGTTCTTGGAGTCGTAAGCGATCATTATTCTCTATAGTTAGCTCATTAGCAATGGCTATTCGAAAAGATGGAATCTGGATTTCCAATGGAAGGACAGCCTTACATCCATAAACTAGTGAGAATGGTGTAAAACCAGTAGGAGTTCGAACTGTTGTTCGATAAGCCCATAAACATTCTCCAAGTTTCTTATTCCAATCACGTTTATTAGAAGAGACAAACTTTTTGAAAAGTTTAATGATCGTCTTGTTGAAAGCTTCGGCTAAACCATTAGCAACTGGATTATAAGCTGTAGAAGCCAAATTTTGAATTCGATTCTTATCACAGAACCGATAAAATGCCTGACTGGCAAATTGTGGTCCATTGTCATGAATTATCCGTCGAGGAATCCCGAAATGATAAATGACATGGTGTTTAATGAAGCTGATCACATTAGATGTTTTTACCTCAATAAGGGGAACTGCTTCTGCCCACTTAGAAAAGTAATCGGTTATAGCCAATATAAACCAATGTCCTTTGACAGAAGGAAGATTAATCGGACCAATGATATCCTTATCCTAAGCTTCGAAGGGCCAAGAAGCTGCTGTAGGATGTAGAAATTCAGAAGGTTGGTGAATAACGTCAGTATGAATCTGACATGCTTTACATCTTTTGGCTTAATCTACAACATCTGCTATCATGGAAGGCCAATAATACCCTATTCTTTGAATGCGGTCCTGTAACTTTGGACCTGGCTGATGAGCACCACAGACACTATCATGAGCCTCACGGAGTGTCTGTTTAGCTTCACTTTCTGAAAGACAGCGCAGCAAGAGTCCATCGTATGAACGACGATATAACATATGTAAAGACAAATCATAGTAAAATTGAAATGATTGTCTCTTGATTGGTGCAGCTTCTTTTAGATCTTCAGGTAAAATCCCATGAACCACATAGTCAATGAATGGACTTCTCTAATCCTTCTGCTGGGAACTTGACTCTGTAGTATAACTTTGTTAATACAGATTATTCTTGACACAGAATAAGTCTCGGTCCAACAAAGTAATGGTATTTTATCTTCGAATTGGAACAGCTAAGTCTGCAGCTAAGCTAGCAAGAGCATCAGCTTCCACATTCTGAGAACGTGGTATGAATTCGATGAAGAATCCTTTGAATGAAAAGATCAACTCGATTACCACTTGATGATAAGGGATGAGATCAGGATTTCTGACTTCATAAGTTCCTCTAACTTGATTAACAATTAGTTGAGAGACTCCATAAGCTTCTAGGAACTCAATATCCAATTGCTTTGCTACTTGGAGCCCAATCAGCAAAGTATTGTATTCTGCTACATTGTTAGAGCATGGCTCATTGAGAGAGTAGGCACGATATATGACCATTTTATCAGGAGAAACTAAGGCGATTCCTACTCCAGAAATGATATTACCTTTAGGTCCAACCCGTGATGCTCTATCAAAATATAATTGCCAGATGTCATCCCTCAAAGTCATGTTGCAATCCACGACTTCATCTGGAATATCCTCATATAACTTCGATATTTTAGGTATAGGGTGAGTAGCTAAGAAATCAGCTAATGCTTGACCCTTCACTGATTTTTGAGGTACATAAACCATGTCATAAGGAGTGAGCAACATCGCCCAGGTAGCTAACCTAGAGTTAAGAATGTTTGGTTTTCTCATCAATACCCGAATGAGATTTATTCTAGAAATAACATGAATAGTTTGTCCTGTCACATAATGTCTTGTCTTTTGGACAGCAAAAACTAAGGCCAGACATTCCTTTTCTACAGGAGTATACCTGTGTTCAGCCCCAACCATCATTCGGCTAAGATAATAAATCGCTTGTTTATGCCCCATATCACTTTTTTGTGCAAGAAAAGCACCAAGTGAATGATCCAAAGCTCGAACATATAGCAAAAATGGTCTTCCTACCACTGGAGGTACCAGAACAGGTGGATTTGTAAGGTATTGTTTGATATCATTGAAGGCTTTCTGACACGCTTCATCCCAAACAAATGATACACCCATCTTTAATGGACGGGAGAAAGGTTGACATCTCCCTGAGAGATTAGATATAAATCTCCTGATATAAGCAACGTGACCCTGAAAGCCACGGAGTTCTTTCAGATTACGAGGAGGACGTATTTCAAGAATTGCTTTAACCTTATCAGGATCAACATGGATACCCTGAGAAGTAATGACAAATCCTAAAAACTTGCCACTGGAAACCCCCAAAAAAGACTTAGTAGGATTCATTTTCAATTGATGTTGACGCATCAAATCAAATACTGTCTTCAAGTCTTGAATGTGATCATCTTTTGATCGACTCTTGACAGCAATGTCATCTACGTAACATTCAACTGTCTTCTGTAGATGTTCTTGAAAGATGTTGCTCATAGCCCGTTGATACGTGGCACCGGTATTTTTAAGACCAAATGGCATAACCGTATAGCAGTAAACCCTAAGAGGTGTACGAAAAGCAGTATGCTTCTCATCTTCTGGATGCATTTTAATTTGATTATATCCTGAGAATCCATCCATGAAAGACATACGTTCAAAACCGCATGTATTGTCTATCATGACGTCGGTAATCGAAAGTAAAAATTCATCCTTTGGACAAGATGCATTAAGATCTCGAAAATCTATGCAAACTCGGACTTTTCCGTTCTTCTTGATAACATGAACAATATTGGCAACCCAATCGGGGTGTTGTTCTTCACGAACAAAGCCACATGTGATCAGCTTTTTGACTTCTGCCTCAATTGCATCCATCATATCTGGTCGAAAACGCCGTTGCTGTTGTTTTACGGGCTTGGCATTAGGAAGAATATTAAGTTTATGAGTAGCAACTTTAGGATCTAGACCTGGCATATCCTCATAACTCCTTGCAAAAATATTAATATATTCTTTGATCAGTTTTATCAACTCTTTATTTTTATTTTCAGAAAGGTTTTTACTGATGAATATTGGTTTAGGCGTAGTTCCATCTCCAACATCAATCTGGACAATCTCGTCCTCTGTAGGTGGTTGTCGTTGTTCAAAACGAAGTTCTCATTGAGTATCCATCTGTTGAGCCCAAGGATCATTCTCAAATGTTTCAGATTCACCATCAGTTTGAACCATGTTTACTGAGAATATTTGTTCAGATTCATCATAATAACCTCTTCTAACACACGAGGAGTGAGATGTATCAGATTCGATGAATTGGATTTCTTCCGAATCTGATGATTGTGAAGAGCTAGAGGAGAATTCTTCTTGAATATCGTCATTAAACATATGGGACGGATCATATCCCAACCCATGACGAGTTTTCTGATAAAATGGATCACCACTTAATGGTAATCGTCTACCCTTGCCTTGATTAAGACCTTACATAGTCTTCAAATCATATCCCATATTCTGGATAATCTTGAGAGATTGTTGACTATATTAGTCAATTCGAATTCTTCCTTTATCTTTATCTCTCGGATCATCTATCTGAGCAACAGGGATATTTCTAGCCAGGCCAAACACAATTTGACGCTTGTTTTTCTTATCAGACGGAATCAGGAAATTAGATTCCTCGTGACGTCTATAAGTTACACAAGCTTGCGATGAAGCGGCTACAGGAAGAAGATAGGGAGAAGATGTTAGGAACCTCTGAGCATAAGGTCCAACATCGACATGAGGAGGAAAAGAATTTTCCTTATTGTCAATGTATAGGGTTTCCTCTGTATCTATGTCGTCTTTATATTGATGACTTTGATTATCAGAAGATAAAGTTATTCTTTCAACAAATTTGACAGCTATATACTCAAAAAGGAAATCTTCATTGATATCAAAAAGTATAAAATGATCAATATTTACATCATTTACAATTTGACTACTACGCTTCGGATTGATCATTAATGGACCATCATCCATCTTCTGCGTAGAGTTGCCAAGATTAACGATCAATGGTGGCTCTGGATCATTCGTACGAAAAGTACGCCCTTTGACCTTGATCACAAGAGGTTGAACTTGGCTTTTAGCAGGAACATTCACTGATTCCTCAGATGAAGCTTGAGTTATTCCTTTAACCTTGATCATCAGAGGTTGATTGTTGACAGGTTGGGGTTGAATTCGCCCTTTGACTTTAATTTTCAAAGGTTGCTCTTCTGGTGAATCTTCATTAATAGACTGATCTTCGGCAAATAATCGATCTTCAGCCATGTCTGATATCTCCTTTACATGTTCTTGTTTGTAGAGCCTCGAATCAGAAAAATAGGCTTCGACACCCTTGAAAGGATTGATATCAGCAAACTCAGTCTTTACAACCCCTTGGAAATCCACATACTTGAAGCATTGGTGAAGAGTTGAAGGCACGATGTTATGCTTATGTAACCACGGTCTTCCAAGAAGGATATTATAGGATACGTCTGAATTAATAACATAGAATGTTGCCATCGTTCGAAGATCACCAATCTGGATTTTCAGACGAATTTTCCCCAGTGGTTTACTCTTTCCAGAGTTGAATCCAACGATTGTGGTACTAGTGTAAGTTAAGTCACTAGTAGGAATCCTCAACGGTCTTAGCATACTTTGAAGAATTATGCTAATGGAAGACCCAGGATCAATATAAATCCTGTCAACTTCAATGGATTCAATATACCCAGTATAGCACAAAGGCCTGTCATGCTTGTTATGCTTCAACAGCATATCTTCTTGTGTAAAGGTAATATTAGGAATCACCTCCATCACACTATGACATTGTGGGCATGACACTGGTATATTATCAGGAGTCTTGAGTTGAGCTAAGCAAGAGTCAGCTTGCAGCAAAGCTTCACTCAAGGTTTTGCGACTTTCTTTAGAAAGGCGAAGCAACTCGAATATAGATAGTCTAGCCGGAGTATTAGCTAGCTGGGTTAGAATATCAAATTTATAGGGTTTTATCACCACCCCCTGACTAGAAGTAGACTTCAATGGGACGTCAAAGCGTACTGCTTTCTGTTTCTCCTTTTCAGCCACAGATGGTTTAGCAGGAACAGGAGATGGTTGAGTTGGTGGTGTTTCAACATTCTCTGCATCTTTGGAGGATCCCTCATAATCTTTGTGGTACTCTTTCCCAGATCTTGTACCAGCAAAGGTTTCTTCTTCAGACTCAGAAGAAGGAAGTACCATATTGCAAGATTTAGTCTTCCTTCCCTTAGCCTTCTTCTTACGAGGATTGTTATGAGGAACCTCAGAACCCAATCCAACAGTGGACTTTTAACTTTGAATTTGTAAAGAAAGTCATATTCCTTTATCATAATTCAAACCTTCTGCCTTTTGAAAGTCATAACCCATCTTCTTCATGAGAAGGATAGATTGCTGACTGTACAAGTGAGTGGGCAGCGAACTTTTAACAGGTGGTTCAACAGAGGAAGAAGAAGAGATCTCTGTAACTACAGGAGAATGAGGAATAGAAGTCTCTGTAGCTACGGGAGAAGAAAGATTTGGGATACGAGGAAAAATCTCTACAGCAGCTTTTTTATAAGAAGCGAAGACTTGTTGTGCCCTGTAAAAGGGAACACTATTCATGGCTAGCCACTGCTGATGCGTAAGCTTGAGCTTTGTATGAGGAGCCAGACTTGGAGGGCATATGCTCAATCCTCTCAGTCTATCTTCCAAAGGACTGCCATCCCATAAATGATCCAAATCATCAGGATCTGGAATAACATGAAAAATCATGTTGCAGGTTTTGACTTTATTACCTTTCTTAGATTTTGAAGTTTTACCTTCATCTTCCATTTCAGGTACTAAGTCAGGATGTACCCACATAATTTCACCATTCTTTAATGTAAGAGGCAACAATCCTTTATTTTCTGCCCTGGCAGGCGGGATATTCATAATTTTCATCGTCGCCTTGAAATTGGAACAATTCCATCTAGTATTTGTTGAGAAGAAAAATCTCCAAATTGAAGAGAAACCATATTGGTTGTGACCGTATGCTCATCGTTAGTTAAAGAGGTGGCATTGGCATTAATCCGCTCCCGGATTTTCTTCTTTAGGACATAACAAGCCCTGGTAGGATGATTGATGTATCTGTGATAGATACAATATTTGGGGTTGTCAGTCAGATTCATCTCATTAGGCCTCTTTGGCTCCGGGATCTGGAGTTTACCACTCTTTACCAGACATTAGAATATCCCTGGGATATCACTCTCATCAAAAGAATATTCTTCTTTTGGCTTAGAAGACTCCTGATTATTCGGCGTCATTTTGTTTTTAGAAAGATTAACCATAAGGGTGTCCTTTCCTTTCACATTACGATTGCCAGAATTATTACCAGGATTACCTTTCTTTCCCATATCCTATGAGGCAAAGATCATTCCATGTTCACGAGCCAACCTACTATTGGTCTCGGCACAAACTGCTACTATAATAAACGAGGCCCAATCTGTGAATTGGGAACCCGTGAAGACAGCAATGGATGGTCGTAGATTCATCTTGCATGTATCAATTAACGCTGAATCTGGCATACCAGGACGCATCTTTAGAGTCGCCTGTCGAAAACGTTTAATGAACGTCTGAGTATCTTCTTTCTCCTTTTATTTAATTTCTATTAAGGAGGACATGTTCATGTCCATACCTCCTTCATAGAAGCGAGAGAGAAATATTGCCTTAAATTTGTCAAAAGATGAAATATAATTGTCGGGTAAACTACGATACCAATCGTAAGCTGAACCCGTCAAGCACCCAATGAACACTCGAGTGAAAAGAGCATCATTTCTGTAGATGTACAGTCATAATATCAAAGTAATTGATATACTGACTAGGTGAAGCCTTTCCATCAAACAACACCATTGATTGTGGCTTAAATTTCGGTAGAAAGGGTACATCATTCCAATGAGGAGGATAAGGTTGCATAATCCCTAACCTCTGGAGCTGATCCTTGTGCTTCAAAACTTCAAACTGTGCTTTGAGCTCACGCACTGCTTGAATAGCTTCGCTGGTTTGAGGAAGCACATTTGATTGAATGGTTGTTGGATGTACCGTAACCCCCTCCGGAGATGGTACATCTTCTGGAATGATAGGATCTGGAGATGCAGAATTTTGGTTAACAGCAGGCTCTTGAATATTCAAAGGTATATCAGCCCCTTGACCATCTTTAGTTTGTGCTGCTATCTGCACCGGTGTTACCACTGCCGGTTGAACAGTTTGTTGAGCCGTTATTATCTGGTGCATGCTTTGCATCATGTTAAGCATGTCTTTCAGTGATTGCTCAACGGCAGTAAGACGTTGTTCTGTATTAGCAGATGACGTCTCTGGTTTATCTCCAATAGCGTAGGATTCAACCTCTCTTGAAGATATAGAGGGATTAGTATAGAGGTATGAATCAACACTATCAGTTTTAGACTCAAAAGATTGAGTACCCCCAGCTTCTGAATCAGAAGTTTGCAACTGTCTTTGTCTTCGAGATCGAATATTCTGATATACTCCTTCAAAGGAATCAAGAAGTCTGTTGAATTGTTGTTGTCCTGGAGTTTGGGATGTGTTCCGTCTAGGACGTCATCCTTTGTTGGTATGAGATGCCATGTTGACTGATGCATATGACAACTCATCATCTTGTTGTTGAGGCACATTAAAATTTAACCGATCAAAAACTGATCGTTTAGAAATCGAACAACAACATTTAATTACAATCTGGTGACACTCACAATGATGATTTTCTTGAGGGAGTGTCACGGGAGATTGTCTATTTTTACGCTTTTGCATTAGCAATTCGCGTAAATCAGAAGGAGTAGATGAAGTAGTCTTCTTTATTACATTTGGAATAGAAAAACGTTTAGTCCCTTGTGTATAAAGAAGATTACTGGCTACATTCGCAGAACCAAACTGTACATTTTTACGTGCTTGGAGTTGCACACGTAAATCCTGAGATTTTTGAGCACGAAGGACTCCATTTTCATTGCGTGTAATTTATAAATTTGGTACCTTGCGTACAGCAGTGTAAGAAGGTTGTTGGTTGAAAACAGAAGTTTTACCAACTATGTTTTTAGGCTTCATGCGTGTAGGTACATTCACTCTAGATACAGAAGCATCATTGTGAATTTTATCTACACTGTCACAGACATGAGATTTACCTTTACGCGTAGAGCGCAAAACATGAGTATCTGCCACATCATAGACGGAAGATTTTCCTTTACGTGTAGAACGTAAATTTTGTGTGTCTACCGCGTCACAGACGGGAGACTTATTGTTACGTTCAGAACGTAAGGCATTGGAGTCTGCCACGTCACAGACGGAAGACACGTTTTACGCCCAGGACATAAAACCTGATTTTTATGCTCAGGTCGTAAAACTTGATTTTTACGCCCAGAGCGTAACACTGGAGAGTCTGCCACGTTACAAACGGGAGACTTATGTTTATGCGCATGGCGTATCACCGAAGTAGAGACTGCCTCATCACAGATGGGAGTTTCTACAACAGGAGTAGGAAGGATTCCTTGGTCTACAGAGACAGTAGGGAGATCCGAGGATGCTTTGGATTTAGGAACCCAAACTTTTCGCGCCTTCCGCGATTTCTGAACATTGGAGCAGCGAGTGCTACCCCCAGTCCGGAGCATTTCTTCATAGGCAGTCTGGTCGAAGTGCACAACCATAGTCTTCTTTGTCGATCCAATCGACACATCATCGTATTGAGCAATTGCCTCCTCGTCAGAGGAGAAGGTCGTCCCCAGTAGAGTCGCCATTTTGTTTCACTTAACAAAATGTGCCTGAAAATTGGCTTTTGAAAATAAAACGATAAAAGTACAAGAAGTACAAATTGTTTTGGGAAGTATTGCTATGGAAGTCTGATCTGAAGGCGATCACTTTGTTCCTTGGACCATACGATGATGATGAAGATCACTGCTAGAAGATGAACAACTGGAAGAACTAAGTCACTAGAAAGGTATCGACGCACTTGGGCACTGATGGCGAGGTCGAATGCTTTCCTGCTTTGCTTTACTCTGTTCTGGAAGAAAGGTTGAAGAAGAATGCTCTCGGGGGATTAAAGTTTCTGGGCTCTGATCTCTATGTATTCTCCTCTGTCTCTGCTTGTCCTTTTATATGAGAAAAATAAGTCTATTTATAGACTTGGCTTTTTGTGCGTAAAACTCAGCAAAAGTTCTGTCTTTACGCTAATAACTGTCACCCATGACTGAAGTCATCCTCTACATACGTTGACACGTGTCCCATGATTTCAATAAGAATATGATGCACGTACACACGTTCTTTGAAATGTATGGCATAAAAACCACGTAGGCAAACCACGTTCCAAACTAATCAGAAAGGATAGGGCGTAAAAATAACCCAAATATACCCTGAGCGTAAAGCAGTAGACTAGGCGTAAAATAGCCCTAAAATGGACTTCCCGCGTAAAGTGGTTGATAAAACAACCTTGAGCGTAAAGGTAGCCCAAATAAACTTTATGCACACATCAACTTTGAGCGTAAAAAGGCTCATATAGTATTCATGTGTAAAAGAAGCCATCTTGTGAGCATAAAAGTAGCTCAGTCCACATACTAAACGACAAATATGGATTTCTGTGTAAAACAAATCCCTTCGAATCCTGTGTTATACGCCGTCAGTAGATCTTTATGTCAGACCCATTATTACTTTGCATTAAATGCATGATTTGATAATTTGTCTCTACCTGTCCCTGGCGTAAAAATAGTTGGCGTGTCCCTGGCGTAAAGCAGCTGATCCGTCCTTGCCTTTTGACTCAGTCTATAAAACACACATTTTTTTACGCTCCTACAATCTAGTTATTTAATTTTGCTAAATCATATCATAGTCATCCTTCCATGTTTAATATTTAATTATTAAATTAACTATCTAATTAGTTTAGTTTTGAAAAGTTTGATAATATTAATATATGTTTATAAAATAATACTAGTAGGAGTATGTGCCTCCCCAATTAGCATGACTCTACTAATTTGTAGTTTATGTAAATTATTAATATTATTGCTATTATTATTGTTATTGCTATTATCTTATTATCATTAATTTTATTAAAAGTATTTTGGACTCTGTGATTAAACTAAATAGTAGATGATATATATAAGTAAATTTTTCCTAAAACTAGGAAAAGTGCCACCAAGATTTCTTGTTATTTTATGATTATTTATTTTTAAATTAATTTTTGTACAGATTTTATTTTGGTAATTACCAAGTTCCTTTAGGTTTTAAAAATAAATAAATAAAATAAAAAATAAAAACCACTGTTCCCGATAAGGGGGAACAGTTTGCAGCCGAGCCCCGGGGGGAGCCCGTAATCCGTGCGAGAAGGGGAACTCTCCCAAATACAAATCAGCGCCCTTATAAAACCCATTACAGCCGAACCCCCAAACCCTAGCCATTCTCGACCATGTACACAGCGCCACCACCCCGACTAACCCTGAAGTGCGTGCTCGCCACCCCGACGCCGCATGAGGTGCCGGAGTTTGCCACGGCCACCTGCGACACGCCGGACAGGGCACAGCGGACAGCAACAGCCGCTTGAGACCCAACTGCGAGGTATCCTTCTTCCCGATCCCTTTTCTTCTCGCGTACTAAATCATTTTCGATTCCGTTGGATCCTCTAGAAACCCTACATGGCCATCTCAAATTCCCATAAAGGGGATTCAAATATTATTGTGCGACCAGTCCGAGAAATCGACATAGAATCGAAGAAAAAACAGTCTAAAATGTCACCTAAAAACTAGTGCAATACCCTCCTTTGGAAGGCAAAATTTTGTCTATTCCCCGACTGTATCGAAAATCTGTTTGAACAGGTTTGATAACAACATATACCATATAGAAACCCAACTTGTAATTTTATTTTCCATTGATTAATCTGTTAGTAATTCACTTTCAAAGTTTAGCGAAAAACTATCTTAAAAATATTAAAATTTAGAAAAATCTCCCCGATACTACGTGCGTTTCGCCAAATCGGGCGACGTGGTCACGAACCAAAATCATCGAAAGGTGTGTATCGACTTCGCGGACGTGTGGGCCTTTACGGAATTCAAATTGGTTGTATGTGCACGATGAATTTGACACGTATCCGTCGAAATTCATTGTATCGACCTCTTTGCAAATTCCCTAATTACTTTGTGCACGTTCGTCGAATCGAAACAAAACTTGCGCTAGCGAGACCGTATCATTTTTCTGGTCTTGTATGCCAAGTTTGGTCCGATTCTGAGAAGGTCGACTGGAACACCTATTTGGCGGGCCCGCGACCCGCTCTAATGGGCAAAATTATGCACGGCCCACTGAAATCCAACGTTGGACATACAGTTGGGTTCGTCTCCTTAAATCGGATCCTTAGACACGTAGTTTGACGACTTTAGAGACAGTAGGTTCTGGCATAAATTTTGGTGCAAAATGGGTCCAACGACAGACACCGTTTTGACCCGAAATTACGATTTTGTCCCTGTTCCAAAATTAGATTTTTGGACAGGCATTTCTAAGAAATATCTTATATTTTGAACATGTTCGTGGTGTTTATTTCAGCATCCGAGGACATATGCGGGATTTGGCTTTCATCGCTTCACTATTCTGATGGTTCTTGAGCTATTGGACGTCGCTCTTTTGCACACAACCTCAGGCAAGATACCATGCCACCTTTACTTCTTACATTAGCTGCATTTATTTGTTCAGTTATTGTATACTTTTTGTACTTTTATTTCCAGTTATTTATTTTTTTCTTACATGTGGACCTAGAGCTAAGGGACTATTGTCAATTTGGTATGTCTCATTAACTTGTCACGATTGTACACGAGTTGTGTGTGAGTTATGAGTAACATATAGAGATAACTTGTGTGTTGGTTGATCCCCCGTGCGCATGCGTTGGAAATAACTGTCAGTAGATGTATGTTAGAAGACTTGACAGTTATTAGGTATAAAACAGTATTGTGGAAACGACATGTGTTGGTGTGTCGTGGTTACGATGCATGTATAGTATCATTGGGGGGAGAGGACAGCTATTAGTGTAGGGGCTACATTTACTTTTACACATATTTTGGGATGATAGCGACTCGGATGAGCATTACTTACTATCCCGGGGACGATAGCAACTCAGATGAGGGCTACTTACTGCCCATGGCCGATAGTGACCCGGACGAGCGCTACTTACTGCCACTCTTTATTTACTCTGTTGATCCTATAGTCCCTGCGTAGAACATTGTCCTCAAAGTGTATATCACATAGACGGTTAGGGGACCAGTTGTGTTGTAGTCTTATAGTGTTTACAATTACAGTTATGTGGCATGTTCTTTATGTATCTTGTTACGTCCCTCTGAGGACATGGTTATCTCTCCAGGTGTGTTTTGTGACTTCCTATAGGTGCTCTAGCTAAGGCCATGACTTGCGCTCTATTCCATCGAGATGTTGCTTTTGGATCGTCATTCCCTTCGCTCGACCAAAACACTTTCTTTGTATATTTCTTTCCTATTTAAATTAGTTGGTAGTGGATTTGTCTCCGCCCAATATTTTGTACAATGACACTTATAAGTTGATTATATGACATATTTATTAGTAGATGAGATTAGTTTCATGGTTACTACCTTTTACAGCTTATGTGTACATACGAGGGTTCCATCTATTGGAGTATACTTCGTATGTATACAGCTGACATGTCCACGTACCTAGTCTCAAATATTTTGGGACCGGGGCGTTACAAATTTATCGTTAAAAAGTTTGAGTACCCAAATTTTAAAACAGACAAGTCCAGTACCCAAAGTCTAATTAGATACTAGACCTGGTACTGTTACACAAAATAATTCAATTTTTTTCTTGCACAACTTTAGGGTCAAAATAAATATTTTAGCCTTTATGTAAAATTTAATATATTTTCCAATTCCGATTGGGGACCCGAACCCGATCCAAACTTTTCGACCCAATATACAGTTTTGACCTATTTTAAGTCTACTACACATACGTCGATAGTTTCCACTCAATTGAGTTCTCATGTGCTATTTATTTTCAACACACAAGATCCAATTATTAGACTTTCGGAGCCTATTTCGATTCAATAAATCATACCAACCCAAAACTAGTCCAACTAGCCTTGATAAAGCATATACTAGGTTGCCATAACCTATTAGGACTAATTTAGATAGATTTTATTTAGGTTTGTACAACCAAATAGGCTTAAACCCAATCAAATCATTCATTTCCTTTTCTGAAAATAATTCAAATATTTTGATGTATAATCTTGCATATCTTTTAAATCTCTATCAAATCTCAACAAATTCCAAAAAAACAAATTTATAATAAATCCCAACCCTTAAAACATTAATTTTTTTATATTTTAAATTAGTGGACGGCCCCTGCCACATCTCGAAACCCATCCAAACCGAGCGCCCCTCCTATTTTCTTTTCTATTTTTGCTCTTTCCTTTTCATCCGACAGAAATCAAACTTCTAGACCACCTCCAAACCTTCTACCACCTTCACCTCGAGCCTAAGACACCCCCAACAAGCAGCACCTTCCGAGGAGCCATGAAGCCCCGTTTGGTCGGTAGAAGGCATGGAAGGCACCCAAAGTAGATCGAACTTGTGCTGTATTCGTCACAGCAGGCAGGCTGACTTGTACACGAGGTTTCATATACTTTTTGATGTTTGTTTCTTGTGAAACCAAAACTAACACGAAACCATGTGTGTCTATTTTCATCTCCAATTGGCCACCCACGTGGTTCCGTACGGTTTATCTGAGGCGTCCAGTTTGCTATAGAGTGTCCAAACTGAACCAATTCTTTTGCGTGAGAGTTTTCGGCGATTCCGGAGCACTTCAACCTCTCAAATATTTTTTGATAATATTCTAGGCATCCTAATCTTTCTATTCCATATATTTTTGTGCCACTTGGTTGAGGTTTAACAGATTAATAAAATCTATGTTCGTCGTATTGTTGTCAGATCACCGAGAAACATACGATCTACTTGTCTTTTTGGACTCGGATCTTAATGGAACTTTTCAAAATTAAATGTTGTGTATATTTTATTATGAAATCCATATTCTAATATATTTTACATAAGTTTTTTAGATTTATTATTTGTTTAAATTATTTGTTTCGGGTACGAAAATATTACACAAGTTGGTGACTATTGACGTCGGATCAATATGAGACTTGCGTACCTATTTTTCTATGAATAAAATGGAATAAATATTATTATAAATTATATTTCAGTATTTTTTAAGAAATAAATAACATATTTTTATGATATAAAAATATTACTTTATTGGGTAGATTTAATGCTATATATGTTAGATTGAGTTGGATAGCTAATGTGACTAGTTTGGTATATAAATATTATTGGTATATATATGGGAAGTCCATATATGGTATGTCATAGATGTATTATTATTGGTGGATGTATATTCTAGGAGAAAGTGACGAAATGACGGAGGATATCAGAGTTGGACTGCAATACGCACAGTTGTAGGGGACCTACAAGTGTACCTCGCCAAGTTTTCAGTACATGTTCCTTTCTTTGATATATTTTCTTGTTTCTATCTTCGTATATATCATGACGTTGGAATAGTTGGTACTTAGCGTCCGATTAGTATTCAGATGCCAATGTCTATTTATAGTTATCGATTATCGACACTATGCATGACGATGTTAAATCCGTGTCCATTAACACGATGGACCACAACACATAGACAAGATGGATGATGATGATATGATATGGAGTCTGACTTGGGGTGAGCATCGGTATAATCGGTCGATATTTGGTCAATTTTTTTATATTTATTTTTAATCGGTATTTAAAAAAGCAATATCAATATCGTACCATTAGAATCAATTTTTTTTGGTTTCTATCAAATTGGTATTCGATCGATTTTGTTCGTTATCGATATTCTATCAATTAACATTTGATCAATAATCACATTTAATATTATAGAACCCCTTAACCTAGAAATTCATATTTTTTTAAAGCATTAAATTTTAATACAAGCCTCTTCCAACAAAACAATTAATCAAATTTATTTGAACAATACGTAACAAGTCACAAATATCTAAAAACGAGCTTAAAAGATCAAACACGATCACTAAGTTTAATCCTTAGTATAAGTTTAAGTACACCAGAATTTACTTCAAAATTCTAAGAAAACACAAAAACATAAGCTTAAAATATCAAGAGCTTAATTCTTAGCGTTCTTAACAAAACTCCAAGTCTAAAATAAATCCATTTTAAGGTCTAAGAAACTGATTCTAAACCAAAACAAAGATAAAAATGAAAATGAGTAGCATAAAATTAATCATGAAAAATCCATTTTTGTATGGTATTACACTTAAAAACATTACCACTACTATTATACCATATTTTAATCGGTTCGACAATTCGGTATCAGGGCATAATTTCGGTTCAGTTTTTCGATATAATTTTAATTGGCATTCGTTCAGTTTTTCGGTAGCGTTCGGTATTTGCTCACCCCTAAGTCTGACATGAGATATTCGTGGGTATGGACTCTGTGATAGCATGTAGTACTAGCTCGTATGACTTTTATTGGTAAATGATTCATACTTGACTGACTAGATAGTTCTAGAGCATGGGGTGAGGAGGACTCAACCGAAATATCCGGTCATCTAGACTCGTGATCATGCTTCCATATTTAGGACTTATTTTCGTGTGCCTCGATCTCGGTAGCAGTGCCTTGTAGTTGTTTGCTCGTTTGCCCATCGGTATTACAACATAGTGCCAGGGTTGATTGCCTATACGGCTGGGCCTGGTATTAGGATTGTCCTCAACTGCATTTTGTACTTAGATGGTCATGGTAGTTACCATTTATTATATATATTTTCTTTTTACTGTACTCGACATGTATATTATGTACCTTGCTATGTCCCCTGAGGACCTTGTGATCTCTCCAAGTTGTTGCTGAGATGGCTTATAGAATAGTTGGTGATTGACGGTTACATCTACAAGATTTTATGTATATATGTATTGGTTGATGTTTTTATCATATTCCTTCGACTTTACATTTAATTTTCCCTGACTTTACTCTGCTATTATAGCCTAGTTTTAGAAGCTTTTTTTCTTTATCATGAGCTTGTTCAGACAATTGTATTAAGGTCTGGCCAACTTTATTATATATTATCTTTCTTGGTATTTTATTCTTTTGGAATCAGGTGTATTACTGTTTGATCAGCATTGGTACACTTGGATCTCACTTGAGATGATATCCTGTAGATTAAGATATAGTTGGACTTGCTAGATATAGTTAGATTTGACCTCCAGACAGCTTATACGTATTCGAGCTGGGTTGGAGTCTACTTGATACGTATCTCGTATGTTTACGTATCCTGGTCCTACGTATTTTGGAACTGAGATGTTACATATTTTTTGTTGGCCAATGCAAGTCAAGTTACCCATTTGGGTTATGTTACTGTACCGAACGGGCTGCGATAAAATAGTATATTAGGATCTCAATCCACAATTGCTTTCAAAATTCTTTTGATTTCCTATATTGCCATTGGAACTCAAAAATTGCATTCGATCATCTTTCTTGAACTCCTTACCATAAATTCTTGTCTTTTTCTATTTTGGAAGGACGAATGCTCGTGCTTGACACTCATTAGATTGTATTTTATCATCTATACTACTATATAATGCCAAAAGTTAGGCTTCACCGTGAAAGTTTTCTGTCCAAAAATATCCTTACTT
The DNA here is from genome assembly GCA_029216955.1 of Iris pallida. Lineage (NCBI taxonomy): Eukaryota > Viridiplantae > Streptophyta > Magnoliopsida > Asparagales > Iridaceae > Iris > Iris pallida. The sequence goes on from JANAVB010008998.1 coordinate 13,067,794, forward strand.
ATATTTACTAATTAAAAAGATTACTTAAATTAATAGGGGTAACTAGGTAATTACGAGAGATGTCTTTTGGTCTTTCCAAATAGTATTATATGCATGTATAAAATAATACAATAATAGTAGTATAATAATAAGTTTAGAATGATTAATATTGATGACTTTTAGTCTTCCTAATAATAATATACTACTATTATTTGCTCTTTCAGGTAGAATAAAATATGTGCAACGAACGTGTACATATACTAGTATAATATAAGGTAATTTTTAGAACCTCTTAAGCGGGATTGATTGTTTAAGCTAATAGGGGTAGGATAGACGTCTCTATTAGATAGACCGAGTGGATTAAATTGGCAGTATAGAATTCATATAGGCGACTTAATTTAATGAGAGACTCTAGGAGCAATGGACTGCAACCATTCTATAATTTTACCTATTATTAGATAGAGATATGGTAGAAGTATAGCACAGTTTAATTTGGTTTCGTAAGGAAGATTAGATTGGGTTCTCAATCGAAATGAATGGAGTAACTTGGAAGAATATCTGATAGAATTTCAGAATTAGATACGATTTCTTAGTTAGAGTGTGATCACCCATTTGGAAGACTATAGTGGAAGGATTCGAAAGTCTTGTTAAGAATAGAATGAACCCATAAGCACTGTACTTAATATAGATATAGAACCTTATAGAAATTCTATGGTTGCATCGAGGCAGACGAAGTATCACTTGAACAATGTAGAAATCATGATAGTAGGCATAGGTCAAGAAATAGAGTTACGCTGGACAGTGGCCCGAAAAACCTTACTAGGAAGAATCCTATTAAAAGGATACGAGATGATAAGATATACCGTAGTATCGATCTTGGGATATAGTGTCACGACCCGCACCCTGATTAGGGGCACGAGAATGTGGGTACGTCCAGCCTACGTCACAGTGTCGGTGGTAGAACGCTGTATAGGTCATCTACAACATCTAACATCTAACATTTAACAACAAGATATATAAACCTGTCATCTCCTTACGGAGGTATAACATAACATCTCAACTCTATATCTCAAACACAAGTCTAAGAAAGATAGAGCATGATATGGAATCAGATAAAAGAAAGAAACTGAATATAAATAGAGTTATCACACCACACAAAGTAGATGTCCAACACAAATAGATACAAGACCTGAAATATAACTAAGTCACAACTAATAATCGGAACAATCCGATAAACTGAAAACTATAAACACTAGACTAGACTAGGCACCCTCTACTGAGCTAGATGCTCCTCAGGCTCCTGAAGGTCACCCTCATGTGTCCCATAGAAGGTAGGACAGTCACCATCATCATCTGTAATATTTTCAATAGGTCCAGTCAGGACAGGAACGAGCACAATACATCTCACGCAGTTCATATCATGTTGGGAAATATAAAGTATGCAAAGAGTAAGATACATGGACTGTAAAGAATATATATAAAAACGAGAGAGATTTGATAACTGGAAATATCTATATATATGATAAGTAAGAACTGTAGGTAACCTGTGATTTAGAGCATGAGATGGTTATATAAACGGCTTAGGACAATGCAAGGGTAACTCCATCTTACGTGAGTGTACCGTGGACATATACATGATTTCACAAGATTTTACAAGATGGGATTTTGATCACATAACCATTTCCTACTCACCCTCTCCAATTAATACACAACGATCCAGTCAAGTTATGTTACCTTGTATAAGAGGTTTTTATCATGTTTGCTCACGTGATCATGAGAGTACAAGATTGCACAAGAGTATACATGAAAGTGGTGTACATGAAATACAAGATATTTGTGAAAAGCACATGACAACTGTATCTAATGTACCCCGAGGGAGATAACATCGCATGACAAGATTCATATAGTACCAATCCGTGATAATGACATGACAACATCATGCAAAGTAATCTAGAGCAAGAATATAAGTTCTAACAAGTATGAAATGATCAGAGAATGTACTCGTCTGTCACCCTGTATGACTGAAATGAATAGATGTCCAAACTGGTGTCACAGAGTCCTATTTAGAGTAAAACAGGTCACAATATATCCACAATGGTTAAAATAGAGTATACAATGCGTACTACATGATTATAGGTCAATCTGGTCAAAAGTCAACTCTTGGTTAACTCTGGTCAACTTTAAAAGTCAAACCAGGTCAAACTAGTCAAAGTTAGGTCAACCAATGTCAAACTAGTTAAGGTTTAGTCAAACTTAGCTTAACTAGTCACTTTAGGTTAATCTTAGTCAATTCTAGGTTAATTAGGCCAAGTTTGACCTAAGGTTGACTTTGGTCAACTACCTAAGTCAAGGGTCAATGGTCAAATTAGGGTTAGCCCCTAAGTTGCCATAGGCTAGTGACTATGACCATAGGCTAATTATATTTTTAGGTCACTACACATAGGTTCACATATAGCTATCTATAGGTAAACCTATATCTATGTAATATATATCCAAAGCCCTCTATATACAATTCAATACATATATATATAACTAGTCATATATATTACAACATATACATACACCTTTATATATATATATATATATATATATATATATATATATATATATATATATATATATATATATATAAACCTATATATATAGTGAGAAAGGGAAATAGAGAGAGGGTGTGATGAGAGGGAACAAGGGGTGAAGGGGTGTGATCATGTGCGTGTGAGGGGGTCATGGGAAGGGGTAGTGGTGTGTGTGTGTGTAACAGTGAGAGGGGGGGGGGGTTCTCAGAATATCTGAGAACAACACAAACACATACACACACAATACATGCATACACACACATATCTATATACCTACATACACATATATGTATACAATCTCACACTTACATACACATATATATACATATGTACATATATATACAGTGTATATACAGACAAATATACACATAGATATATAATAAAATCAATTTAAAATTCATTTTGGAAAAACTGGAAATAACCCAGAATTGGGTTTACAGTGCAGTGTATCAAGAAATTGGGAATACCCCAAATCGAAACCAAAAACCTAACCAATACCCACAAACAGTGGTTGGTAACCCTAGCCCCATGTGTGTACGTGTCGTGAGTGTCCATGGGAGTCCACCACGACACGACACAATGTGTCCAGGAGTTAAAATACCAAATCGGGTAATACAGTCTGTGCACTGTCTCGTGCACGTGTTCACCTAGGTCTAGGACACGACACAGGGGTCCAAGTGTCTCGTGGTCGTGTTCCTAAGTTCGCCTAGGGTTGGTCTAGGGTTAGGATAGCCTATCTCGTGTCCACGTCTCCTCACGTGTCGACACGAGACCCGTATCAGTCGAGAAAACTCGACTGATACACGCGGTTTAGCACCGCGTCGTGCATTGGTTCACGTGTCTCGTGGACACGACACGAGCTACGTGGGGCCTCTTGGTCATGTCCACGTGTAGCCCACGTATTGGGCTACAATCTCGTGTCAACACAAGGTGTGCACAACGTGTCCAGAGTCGACACGACTCACACAGTGCACAACAGTGTTCGTGTCCAATTTGGACACGGACACGACACAGTTTTATGCTCAGTCAGATGGTTTCGTGTCCTACAAGTCTAGGGATACCCAAAAATGTATTTTGTTTTATAAAACACTAACGTTTATTCCTAAGTGGCATTTCACCAAACACTGTTTTTCAACCTTGGATACGTGTCCGATACGGACACCAAACCACATTCCTACCAACCAAACATGGCCTATAGGTCCATGGTACCTAGATGCATGCAACCCCGAAGAGAATCACAATATTAATAGGGTTTTGAGGGTGTTCACCTATTGAGTGAAAACTCAAGAAACAAGGTTTTGGGGGGGGTGTCCTGTTCGATTGATGATGCCAAAAGCTTGTGTAACCTGGCTAGCTAGCCTCCCTTAGCATCCTCAATAGTAGGGGGTTCCAATGCAAGAAATTTGGCTCAATTTGGAGCTAAAATGGTGAAGTTATGAGGTTGTGAAGGTAGAGGGAAAAACTAGGTTTTTGGTAGTATGAAAATGGGCATGAATGAAGGGGGGGTGTACATATAGGAAGAGGGCATGGTAGGGGGTGCCCTTGGCCTGCCATGGCAAGGGGGGTGTCCTCTTGCCTTCCTTCATGGTGAAGGTATGGACTTTCATGCCAAAGTAATAGATCTTTTGAGGTTTTCAAGGAAAATAGCTAATATGTAAATATCTTAGATATTTTCCTACCTTGACTAATATGTAATATCCATCCTCTAGTCTCTAGGTTAGTGTCTAACCTCTAGATTAGGGTAAACTAGGTTAGGGGCTCTCATGACAATAATTAAATAATAATAATTCACATAAATCCAATAATTCCAATAATTTCTAGATAATTACCAAAATACCCCTTAGGCTAAAAAGCCCTAACTTGATGTTCTAAACCTACGGCTAGGCTCATATGATCATGGTTAGTCTCTAGGTTAAAAAATCTCTAAGGTTGCACTAGCAAAACTTCAAAATCACAAGTCGTGGTTTTAAATAGTTTTAAATTAACTAAAAATCACCAAAAATCATAATATAGTTTAAATATTATTATTAAATAATTATAATTACAAAATTTCAAAATTATCCTCATTTTAGAAACTGGGTGCTACAAATCTACCCTCCTTAGAAAAATTTCGTCCTCGAAATTAGAATGGTCATACTCCTTCTAGGTCAAACACCCCAACAATCACTGTCTCAAACATACAGTCCGATAATCATATACGTCTGCCCAAAATCATGATACTCGGAATCTTCGTCATGCTAGTGACCAAGGCTACGATATTCACAGAGTCCTCGACTAAGGTGCATACCTCTAGAATCATGGTATTTAAAATTTTTGCATTGCCGCATGCCTGGCTGCGAAAACCTTAAATTCCCACACCCGAGAAATACGTCCAAACTCCGACTATATGTCCTCACTATGCCAGCTAACATGACTATAGAAGACTCTAGATCCCATAATCGAGACGACCTAGCCCATACGACTTATCTTAGAAGAAATAATTCATAATGAAATATCCGAACAAAATTTATCAACTACAAGGAACAGATAGAATCGAATTTCAGGACAGTTATAAGGAGGCAAATACGAAAATGGAATTGAAAAGATTGGAACCTGCAATCAGCTCTCCCTCTGCATGTGCATCCTCGACTGCCATAGCGAAAGCTCGCCCCTGCTGGCCTCCCTTAGCCTGTTGCTGATGCTGGGCAAATCTCTGCTGCTGAGTCTGCAACGGTGGTCCCGTTTGCTGCCCTGTCGGAGCCTTAGCTTCTACTGCTGCCTGAGCCAATCGTGCCAAGTTCTTGGGACACTCCCTCAACTGATGCTCTGCTACCACAAAGCAAACACAGGCCCTGCCTCTTCCTACAGTCGTCCCATCCGTGACCTTGCTTCTTACAAAAGTTACATATAGTGTACTATTGCTGCCTGGGTGCCTGCTGGTGAAGTACATGTCCCTGGCCCTGAAATGGCTGCTAAACTGGCCTCTGCTGTATGTGAGGGCGCTTGGCTGGCACTGCACTAGAACTAGCCCTAAGGCATCACTGCCCCTCTTCGGCTTGAGGCCAAAGTCCTTCTCTGCCATCTGCACATCCATCTATATCTGATCGAACGTCGCGTCACGGCGACCCGAGGTGCGGGTGCGTACTGCATGAATAAGTCCCCTACGAAACTTGCGAGCCTTCTGCCCCTCATCCTGGATCATATCGAGAGCGAACCTGCTAAGGCGGAAGAACTCTGCTGCATACTCGTCCACCGACGAGTTCTCCTGCACTAGACCCACGAACTGGCCCTCCAATGCTGTAAGAGCCACGTCCGGGAAGAACTTCTCCTTGAAGAGCCTCCGAAAGTCCTTCCATGATAACCCTCTTACCGATGCACGAGGATCCATACGGTACCATGTCAGCACGATATCGAAGAATCGGCTGGCTGCGGCTGAAACCTAAAGTCCTCTAGGAAGCTCTGCCAGCTCTATACTCCGTTGCACGTCCTCTAGCCAGTCGTCTGCATAAAGGATGCCCTCCATGCCCGTGAAGTCCCTGGAGCTCATCTTCCTAAAGTCTAATATTGTCCCTGGCCTAGACTGCTGCTGGTACGGCTGCTGGCCGGTAGGGCCCTGCACCGTACCCGGTACCACTCTCTCCACGGCTGCCAGTACAAGCTGATGCAAGCTCTCCATACTCTGTCTCAGCATCTCAGTCTGGCGGTGTGATGCCTCCATCTGGCGCTGCGATGCCTCTACCTGGGCTCGCTGTGTCTCCATCATCTGCTGAAGGAGTAGGAACATGTGGTGTGTCTCCGTCGGTATCGGAGGTGGTGGTGGCAGTATCTTTGGAACAACGACTGAAACCCTCTAGGGTGGAGGTGGTAGACCTCCCTGTGCAATTGCCAGGGCCTCCGGGATAGTGGAATCACTGGGGGCAGTCTCGTGAACCTCCTCCTCAGCCTGGTCAGATCTCTCGGGCAAGCTACTCGATCCAGTGGCCTGCGGGTGCGTCTTCATCATCCTGGAGACGAATTGAAGCAAAGAGATCAATATGGCACATGAGAAGATATTATCAAAGAAGGACAGTTAATTTAATACAAGGAGAGTCATCATGATAATCAAAAGATTGAAAATTTTCCTAGGTGTGATTGAGAAATTCTAGTAGTAATAACTAGGACCAAATTTCTAATAGCAGGCTCGTAGCAGCACTCTAAGTCGAGCACCACTATAAAAAATTGTACTAGTTGCGACTCTAACTCTTGACCTGCATGGGCCACCACAAAAATGTGTCACGACCCGCACCCTGATTAGGGGCACGAGAACGTGGGTACGTCCAGCCTACGCCGCAGTGTCGACGGTAGAACGCTGTATAGGTCATCTATAACATCTAACATCTAACATCTAACATCTAACATCTAACAACAAGATATATAAACCTGTCATCTCCGCACGGAGGTATAACATAACATCTCAACTCTATATCTCAAACACAAGTCTAGGAAAGATAGAGCATGATATGGAATCAGATAAAAGGAAAAAACTGAATATAAATAGAGTTATCACACCACACAAAGTAGATGTCCAACACAAATAGATACAAGACCTGAAATATAACTAAGTCACAACTAACAATCGGAACAATCCGATACAACTGAAAACTATAAACACTAGACTAGACTAGGCACCCTCTACTGAGCTAGATGCTCCTCAGGCTCCTGAAGGTCGCCCTCATGTGTCCCATAGAAGGTAGGACAGTTACCATCATCATCTGTAATATTTTTAATAGGTCTAGTCAGGACAGGAACGAGCACAATACATCTCACACAGTTCATATCATGTTGGGAAATATAAAGCATGCAAAAAGTAAGATACATGGACTGTAAAGAATATATATAAAAACGAGAGAGATTTGATAACTGAAAATATCTATATATATGATAAGTAAGAACTGTAGGTAACCTATGATTTAGAGCATGAGATGGTTATATAAACGGGTTAGGACAATGCAAGGGTAACTCCATCATACGTGAGTGTACCTTGGACATATACATGATTTCACAAGATTTCATAAGATGGGATTTTGATCACATAACCATTTCCTACTCACCCTCCCCAATTAATACACAACGATCCAGTCAAGTTACGTTACCTTGTACAAGAGGTTTTTATCATGTTTGCTCACATGATCATGAAAGTACAAGATTGCACAAGAGTATACATGAAAGTGGTGTACATGAAATACAAGATGTTTGTGAAAAGCACATGACAACTGTATCTAATACATCCCGAGGGAGATAACATCGCATGACAAGATCCATATAGTACCAATCCGTGATAATGACATGACAGCATCATGCAAAGTAATCTAGAGCAAGAATATAAGTCCTAACAAGTATGAAATAATCAGAGAATGTACTAGCTTGTCATCCTGTATGATTGATATGAATAGATGTCCGAACTGGTGTCACGAAGTCCTATTTAGAGTAAAATAGGTCACAATATATCCACAATGGTGAAAATAGAGTATACAATGCATACTACATGATTCTAGGTCAATCTGGTCAAAAGTCAACTCTTGGTCAACTCTGGTCAACTTTAAAAGTCAAACCAGGTCAAACTAGTCAAAGTTAGGTCAACCAATGTCAAACTAGTTAAGGTTTAGCCAAACTTAGCTTAACTAGTCACTTTAGGTTAATCTTAGCCAATTCTAGTTAATTAGGCCAAGTTTGACCTAAGGTTGACTTTGGTCAACTACCTAAGTCAAGGGTCATTGGTCAAATTTGGGTTAGCCCCTAAGTGGCCATAGGCTAGTGACTATGACCATAGGCTAATATTTCTAGGTCACTACACATAGGTTCACATATAGCTATCTATAGGTAAACCTACATCTATGTAATATATATCCATAGCCCTCTATATACGATTCAATACATATATATATAACTAGTCATATATATTACAACATATACATACACCTTTTTATATATATATATATATATATATATATATATATATATATATATATATATATATATATATATATATATAAACCTATATATATAGTGAGAAAGGGAAATAGAGAGAGGGTGTGATGAGAGGGAACAAGGAGTGAAGGGGTGTGATCATGTGTGTGTGAGGGGGTCATGGGAAGGGGTAGTGGTGTGCGTGTGTGTAATAGTGAGAGGGGGGGGTTCTCAGAATTTCTGAGAACCACACAAACACATACACACACAATACATGCATACACACACATATCTATATACCTACATACACATATATGTATAGACTCTCAAACTTACATACACATATATATACATATGTACATATATATACAGTATATATACAAAATATATATATATATATATATACAGTGTATATATAGACAAATATACACATAGATATATAATAAAATCAATTCAAAATTCATTTTGGAAAAACTGGAAATAACCCAGAATTGGGTTTACTGTGCAGTGTATCAAGAAATTGGGAATACCCCAAATCGAAACCAAAAACCTAACCAATACCCACAAACAGTGGTTGGTAACCCTAGCCCCATGTGTGTACGTGTCGTGAGTGTCCATGGGAGTCCACCACGACACGACACAATGTGTCCAGGAGTTAAAATACCAAATCGGGTAACACAGTCTGTGCACTGTCTCGTGCACGTGTTCACCTAGGTCTAGGACACGACACAGGTGTCCAAGTGTCTCGTAGTCGTGTTCCTAGGTTCGCCTAGGGTTGGTCTAGGTTTAGGATAGCCTGTCTCGTGTCCACGTCTCCTCACGTGTCGACACGAGACCCGTATCAGTCGAAAAAACTCGACTGATACACGCGGTTTAGCACCGCGTCGTGCAGTGGTTCACGTGTCTCGTGGACACGACACGAGCCACATGGGGCCTCTTGGTCATGTCCATGTGTAGCCCACGTATTGGGCTACATACTCGTGTCAACACGAGGTGTCCACAACGTGTCCAGAGTCGACACGACTCGCGTGTCAGTGAGGAAAAATGTGTTGGTGCAGTACAATGCATGACCCGTGCGAACATGTTTTCGTGTCCGATACGACTCGAAAAGTTGTGAGACTCGAGGGGGGCCTGTCAGAGGTTGCCCCCACCTCTGTGCCAAGTGGCACGTGTCCACGTGTCAAGAACAGGAAGGAAATAGGATCGGGTAGCAGGGAATAGTGCACTGTGTGTGCACAGCAGTGTTCGTGTCCAATTTGGACACGGACACGACACAGTTTTATGCTCAGTCAGATGGTTTCGTGTCCTACAAGTCTAGGGATACCCAAAAATGTATTTTGTTTTACAAAACACTAACTTTTATTCCTAAGTGGCATTTCACCAAACACAGTTTTTCAACCTTGGATACGTGTCCGATACGGACACCAAACCACATCCCTACCTACCAAACATGGCCTATAGGTCCATGGTACCTAGATGCATGCAACCCCGAAGAGAATCATAATATTAAAAGGGTTTTGAGGGTGTTTACCAATTGAGTAAAAACTCAAGAAACAAGGTTTTAGGGGGGTGTCCTGTTCGATTAATGATGCCAAAAGCTTGTGTAACCTGGCTAGCTAGCCTTCCTTAGCATCCTCAACAGTAGGGGGTTCTAATGCAAAAATTTGGCTCAATTTGGAGCTAAAATGGTGAAGTTATGAGGTTGTGAAGGTAGAGGGAAAAACTAGGTTTTTGGTAGTACGAAAATGGACATGAATGAAGGGGGGTGTACATATAGGAAGGGGGCATGGTTGGGGGTGCCCTTGGCCTGCCATGGCAAGGGGGGGGTATCCTCTTGCCTTCCTTCATGGTGAAGGTATGGACTTTCATGCCAAAGTAATAGATCTTTTGAGGTTTTCAAGGAAAATAGCTAATATGTAAATATCTTAGATATTTTCCTACCTTGACTAATATGTAATATCCATCCTCTAGTCTCTAGGTTAGTGTCTAACCTCTAGATTAGGGTAAACTAGGTTAGGGACGCTCATGACAATAATTAAATAATAATAATTCACATAAATCCAATAATTCCAATAATTTCTAGTAAATTACCAAAATACCCCTTAGGCTAAAAAGCCCTAACTTGATGTTCTAAACCTACGGCTAGGCTCATATGATCATGGTTAGTCTCTAGGTTAAGAAATCTCTAAGGTTGCACTAGCAAAACATCAAAATCACAAGTCGTGGTTTTAAATAGTTTTAAATTAACTAAAAATCACCAAAAATCATAATATGGTTTAAATATCATTATTAAATAATTATAATTATAAAATTTCAAAATTATCCTCATTTTAGAAACTGGGTGCTACATATAGTGTAGAGTGGATAAGACTATGTTAGACTAGACATGCCTCATTATCGAGTAGATAATCATAGAAGGGTTAGACGTACTGGTAAGTATTGTATAGCTCTTATAGACTAGAAAGGATGGATTGTTAATCATATTATTAACGAGATGTGATAGCATAATGATATAGCGTACCCCTTTGAGCTATTCCTAGTTGCGTTAGCATAGTTCTTTATTAGTGAGCATTATTTTAATTTTGAGGGCGAAATTCTTTTAAGGTGGGTAGATTGTAAGCACCCTAATTTTTGAGATTTTTTTATTTTATTTAATGTGATTTTTTATTTATTAAAGTATATTTTATATTTAAATTTTTATTATAAATACACTTCATCATAGCTTTGATTTTTGAAACGTAGCATTAGCCAATTTTTTGAAACAAGTTTCATATTCGTGTTTTAGACGAGTCCACCTTCGTTTAGGCATATCATGTCACACTCAAACATATTCCTTTGTATTATATTTTTTCTTGCACAACTTCAGGGTCAAAATAGTCATTTTAGCCTTTACCATAAAATTCAATGTATTTTCCAATTTCGATTGGGTACCTAGAACCGATCCAAACTTTTTGACCAAATATATAGTTTTGACCTATTTTGATGTTACTATACATATGCAAATAGTGTCCCACTCAATTGAGTTCCTATGTGCTATTTATTTTCAAATGGCTCATAAGGCCCAATTACTATATTTTCGGAGCCTATTTCGGTTCAATAAATCATACCTACCCAAAACTAGTCCAACTAGTCTTGGTAGAGAATATACTAGATTGCCATATCCTATTAGGATTAATTTAGATAGATTTTATTTAGATTTTGTACAACCAAATAGGCTTAAAACCAATCAAACACTACAAAATTACAGCTAATTAGCGACGGAAATATCCGTCGCTAACCTAACTTACCCTTCGCTATTTAGTAATACCGACGGAATATCGAAGGAAATGAGACATCTTTAGATTAATTGTCGCTAAATATCCGTCGGTGATCTGCCGCTGCAGCGATAACTTATCGATAAATTTGGCAACAATAGCTCACCGACAGATTAGCAACATATTATTTTCGTCGGTAAGACTTGCGACGGATTAGCAACAGAATTTTGTGAAACCACATTTATAATTTTTTAGAAGGTCACCGATGGAAATTTTTGTCAGTAAGACGTCTGATACAATTTTGGGTATCAGACAACACGTTACCGACAGAAATTTCCGTCGGTAATCAGATGGTGGCCTGCAGTAATCCATCGATAATCAGTCGCTAGTCCGTCACTGAGCTTGTCATTCTTTTCAAAATAATTGGTTCTTACAATGCTCAAACTTGTCAATACACACACACACACACACACACACACACATATATATATAATGTTCGACACACACCACTACTAAAATCTGCTCAATTGGTGACATAAATTTAGCGTCGTTTGATTAACAACGCTAAATTATGTTCACTAGCGACATTTTATTGAAACGTCGCTAATAGTCACTACTAGCGACACTACCAAAATACAGTAAATTAGCGACGGACAATTAGCGAAGGAAATATTCAGTCGGCGTTAGCGACGGCTTCGTGGCCGCTCGCCGACGGATTACCGACCACAAGCATTTATATTTTTTATTTTAATTTTAGGGGAGGAAAGGTCGCACATCCATCGCTAGGGTGTCGGAGATATAGCGACGGATCGTTAGTCGTCGCTACGTAGTCGATTATTTGGCGGGAATTGTGTAGAGAATTGGCGGGATATTTCTGCGACTACGTAGCGACGGATATTCAGTCGACAAGTATCAAAAATAGCGACCACCGGGCGACGGATTCTAAGACGTCGCTATTCCGTCACTAAATATACGTTCAAGACTTAAATTTAAACGGCGGGGGAAACTTTTTGCATTCCCCCCAATTTTACTCTCTCTCCTCTCTCTTTCTCTCTCACTCCCGCGGCTTCGATGATCGGCGTCGACGTCATCTCCTCTCTCTCTCCTGAAGGTAATCCCTTCTCTCTCTCTCTCTCTCTCAATTTCTCTCTCTCTCTCTGTCGCGGTGTCGATGTAGGGGCAGCGGGGGCGGCGGGCTTGGGGACATTCGGGGGCTGGGCGGCGGGCTTGGGACGGGGGCGTCGGAAGCTGGGTGGCGGGCTTGGGACGGGGGCGTCGGGGGCTGGGCGGCGGGCTTGGGGCGGGGGCGTCGGGGGCTGGGCGACGGGCTTGGGGCGGCGGGCTTTGGTCGAGGGCGGCGGGCTTTGGTCGGGGGCGGCGGGGGGCTTTACATCTCAAATTCATCTGAGTTTATATATTGGCTAAATAATATGTTATCCATATTGGGTGTTATCCATTAGTTTGGTGGTATTTGGATTAGTAAATATGAATATGGATGTATATATCTATACATCTAACTGTGATATCAGTTGTGTACTTCTATATAGATGTATCAGTTGTGTGCTTCTATATAGATGTATCAGTTGTGTACTTCTATATTGATGTATATATCTATACATCTAACTGTGATATACATATATATGTATATGTGTGCTTTAGAGAGTGAGGAATGAAGGCAGGCCTACCATGCCTATTAGCATGCAGGACGGCTTGGGGTGTAATGTGTGAGTGTAGACATGGTAGGAATTATAGGTAATTAATGCTAGTGTGACTAGACTAAGGTAGTGCTTGCTAGATAGTACGGACACTCTAGTATCCTAACCAAGTTAATTTTAGACTAGATATTTAGGATATAGCTCCCATATCCCAGAAGTGGACTCTTGCAATTTAGAAATAGATAGGTTGACTCAGTTTGATTAATTGACCTATAATGACTCTAAAACTTGATTTGCTGCTGTAAGCATACAACACTACAAAAATATTTAAGAACTCGTCAAGTTGAACCGTGTATAACATGCTCGACGCTTAAGAGGAATCATTTCGACTTAGTGGACTATCGAAGAATCGGTATCGGACTATCGGTATCGGTATCGGTATCGAACGATCGGACTATCGGTATCGAACTATCGGTATCGCTAGCGGACTATCATACTATCGTACTATCGGTATCGGTATCGCACTATCGGTATCGGACTATCAGTATCGGTATCGGTATCGAACTATCGGTATCGGTATCGGTATCAAGCTATCGGTATCGAACTATTAGTAACAACTGTACTTAGATTTTTCTCTTTTCGAGCTAGAATACCAGCGGATCCACCAGTTACATGATTATATACTAATTCTGTTTAGTTTGTCTTACTATACAGATTTTTACATCCAATCTGTGATGGATCGTTATTTCGTTGATTGTATATGGATGTACAAACGACAACACGAGAGCAGAATAGGTGTGAGTGACGATTTTTAGGCAGGCGTGGAAGTGTTTCTTAAGTATGCCATGAGCAAAGCTTAGTTTATGGACGGTAACAAAATCAAGTGTCCATGTCGTAATTGTCGTAATAGACGTTACGAAGAAGTGGTGAGTGTAAGAGATCATTTGACCCGTAAGGCTTTCGTACGTGATTACGGCCTGTGGTCATCGCAAGGTGAACTATATGCGGAAAGACAGGTTACGAATGCTGCTACTTATGCTTTTGATGATAATGCTGCAGCAGATTTTGTCATCGATGACGACGAATGCTCCGTTGATTATGGAGACGTGCAGAACCTTGCACGAGATATGGTGTACGACGCGGCAGGGCCTACTTTTGATCCGGAGGATCCTAATCCCGAGGCGAAGGAGTTCTATGATATGTTTCAGGATGCTGAAACTTCTTTATATCCTGGTTGTGAGCCACATTCCGTACTGTCAGTGACGATGCAGTTGTTGAACATAAAGTCCGATTTTAACTTGCCACAAACTTGCTATGATCGGATTACACAACTAATGAAGGAGGTATTATCGAAGGAATCAAAAGAGCTTCCAAAAAACTTCTACAAGTCGAAGATGATGGTCCGACAACTGGGACTGGGGTACGACAAGATAGATTGTTGTCGCAACGGATGCATGTTGTACTACAAGGAGAATAAGGATGTAGAAAGTTGCAGCTTCTGTAATACGGATCGTTACAAGGAAGTCAGGGGAAAAGGAAAGTCAAATAGAAAACGACGTCCTTACAAGTATATGCATTACTTGTCGATCACGAAGCACTTGCAAAGGATGTATATGTCTCAGAATACAGCAGAACACATGACGTGGCACAACGAAGAACTTACAAAAGACGATGGAGAATTGTCACATCCTTCGGATGGAGAGGCGTAGAAATATTTTGATTTTTGCCATCCAGATTTTGCTGCAGAGCCTAGAAATGTACGCATGGGGCTATGTTCTGATGGATTCACCCCTTTCGGGCAGTCGGGATCTCAATACTCCTACTGGCCGGTCATTCTGACCCCTTAGAATCTGCCACCATGGATGTGTATGAAGACTCCTTATATGTTCTTGACAGCTATCATACCGGGTCCCAAAAATCCGACGAAGAATATCGATATATATTTACAGCCGTTGGTGGATGAGCTGAAACAGCTGTAGGAGATCGGCGTCACGACCTATAATATTTCCAGGAAACAGAACTTTCAGATGAGAGCTTCACTGATGTGGACAATCAATAATTTTCTCGCATACGGTATGCTGTCGGGATGGAGTACTCACGGCACCCTGTCTTGTCCGATATGCATGCAAAATAGTAAGGCGTTCCGCCTTAAGCATGGAGGAAAAACTTCTTTCTTTGATTGTCATCGTCAATTTCTGCCCGCGAGTCATCCTTGGAGAAAGAACAAGGACGCGTTCAGAGCTGGAAAACAAGAATTTTCTCATCCGCCTGCCAGATTGTCGGAATACGATATTTAGAAAGATGTAAAGGACTTGCCCACTGTAATGGAAGATCCATCGAACAATCGTGTCGATGGGTTCGGACAAACCCATAACTGGACCAAACGGAGTATCTTCTAGGACTTGCCTTATTGGAAAGATAATCTTATAAGGCATAATCTTGATGTTATGCATATCGAAAAGAATGTGTTCGATAATGTCTTCAATACCGTCATGGACATTAAAGGAAAGACGAATGACAATCCAAAAGCAAGACAAGACATTGCCGAGATATACAAGCGTCCTTATCTGAAGTTGATACAAAGGGGAGCTGCTAGACAATTAAGTAAGCCGATAGCACAATACACATTGAGGAAGGAAGATAGATTAATAATCTGCAAGTGGGTATCTACTTTAAGATTTCTCGACGGCTATGTGTCGAATTTGTCTAGATGCGTTGATCTCAATGAACGCAAGCTAACGGGAATGAAGAGTCATGACTGCCACGTGTTTATGAAAAGATTACAGCCCATTGCTTTGAAAGAGTTGTTGCCTTCTGCTGTATGGGTTCCGTTGGCCGAACTATCAATATTTTTTAGGGATATTTGTTCAACTAAGTTGACTGTGCAACACACGGTTGAACTTGAGAAGAAGATTATCTTAACAATTTGCAAGTTGGAAAAAATTTCCTCCTAGCTTCTTCGACAGCATGGAGCATCTACCGATTCATCTAGCATACGAAGCCCGTGTCGGTGCATCTGTTCATTATCGATGGATGTACCCATTTGAAAGGTACATAAAAATCGATATAATTTAAGTTGAATTTTAGTGTGTTTTAAAATTCTTTCTTAATTCTCAAGATAATTTGTCTCTCTAGATACCTACACCATCTAAAGAAGAAAGTTGGCAACAAAGCTCATATAGAGGCTTCGATATGCGAAGCATATCTTATCGAAGAGGTGTCAAACTTCTGCTCCATTTATTTCGATACTCATGTTAAAACAAATCGAAATAGAGCTCAAAGGAATGATGAGGACGTTGAGGATGGAGGAATATTCAATGTAAGGGGCAAGCCTGTTGGGGCTAGTAAAAGACGGTGGTTGACAGACGACGAGTATGATGCCGCTCACCGATATGTCTTGTTAAACTGTGACATACAAGAAGTGAGAGATTTGGAGAAGTAAGTCAGTACACTTACACTCGTTGTAATCTCGAATTTGATGAAGTAAGTGACTACACTTATATATTCTTATTTTCTCTAATAGTGTATTTAGAGATGAAGTCAAAATGAGGACACCCGATATTACCGATGAGGGACTTCAAAGAGAGGTTGATTGTACATTTCTGTCATGGTTTCGCAAATACATAAGTAACTGTGATTATAATTGAGATTATAAATATATAATCTGAAACAGTTAAATTATAAATATTTGTTTACAGGTTTTATTGCCTGAAACAACACTCACTCATAAGAGTGTTCGTTATCTGGCATTGGGACCGAAGAAGCAAATAAAGACTTGGCCAGGCTATGTCGTTAATGGCTACAGGTTTAAGTCAACTCAGAATGCTATAAATATCGAATTTATCAATGACGGCATCAGTACCAAGGATTTTGGTGTTTGCATAAGAGGCACCATCTATGACGACGAGCCGGACTTTGACTATTATGGAGTGCTTCGGGATATTGTAGATTTACAATATATTGGCCCATATGATATGCATATTGTGATGTTCAAATGTGAGTGGTTGAATACGACACCAAATATTGGTTGGAGAATCGATAAACAATTTGGATTCGTCGATATAAATCATCGCAGGAGATATAGAGGGTCTGATACATTTGCGATAGCAAATCAGGCTGTTCAAGTTTACTATACAAGCTACCCAAGGCGTCGTAGAGATCGATTTAACTGGTGGGCAGTATGCAAGATTAAATCTAGAAATACATTCAACGTTGGAGACCTAGCATACCAAGAGGACTAGATCGAAAAGTCCCAATACTTGGGACAACACTCAGATACAATGGATGTTGAAGATATTGTTGAGGAAAATAGAGGAGAGGAAGAGGTTGATACACAAGACTTAGCTGTCAACCAGGGAAGAAAGAGGCATCTTGTTCCAAATATTGAGGAAGAAGAAGAAGGCGAAGAAGAAGAAGAAGAAGGCGAAGAAGAAGAAGAAGAAGAAGAAGAAGAAGAAGAAGAATTTGATGGGGATGAGGATACAGATGAAATCGACGATGAAGATAAGGATGAGGATGAGGATAAGGAGGATGATGATGAAGACGAGGCCGAGGATGAGAAAGAAGACGATGATTAGGTTAAATATTGGTGTATATTAAAAACACTTTCAATTACGTGAATTAAGTTTGACCTCATAAAAGCAATTACGTGAATTCATGTTTTTTTATTCGATTATTTACTTATTGCAGATGGCACTCCTAGTCTTTTTCGTTGCGGCGGTACTCGTCTCCCTACTTGTGGTATATATATTTTAGTTTAGTTTTTTATATCCATTTACACTTTTATATTGTTAATTATGTTTATGTGTTCTATTTACAGGTCATGATAGCAGGCCGTGGTCGTGGTGCTGGTGGTAGTCGTGGTGGTGGTGGTGGTGGTGGTGGTGGTGGCGCGGGTCGTGGTCGTGGTCGTAGTGGTGCCGGTGGTCGTGGTCGCATTCAAAGTTCTCGGGATGTGACCCCATCGAGCGACCCCGACCCGGAGAGTACCCCGGGCACAGACGCATCCCGTCCTCGATCGACCACTTCATCGAGGCATGAGTCCGGATCTGCTAGCGGATCCGTTCCGCTATCGGAACCACCAGCAGCGGATCCACCAGGGGATGCCCCAGTTACTGCACAGTGGGCCCCGGAGTACCCCCAAACTCGGTTCCATCCGATTTCTGGGGAGTACATGCGCAGACCCGCGGATCCTCTGACGGCACCAGAGAGGCCGAGAGGCGAGTTCCGACGAGAGCTATGGCCCGCGGGGACCTCGTAAGTAAATTTAAGATAATTTATTAAATTTCTTTCATTTATTCAAGTTAATAATCCAGTCGTTTCTTCTTTGTAGGTTTTTTCCGTTTAATGTTGGCAGGGCTCTTGGAGAAATTATCAGGGCTAACTTCCACGGTCCCTACCTTAACTTTTCGTCGGTGCCCCTAAACGTGAAGTACGTCTGGCTCGACGAGTTGAGGGTATATATCTATATCTTTTGGTTAATTATTAGTTACTCTTTAATCAACCATTTTTTAAATTACGTGATAATTAAATTTCTATGTTAGACGACGTACTGGTGGCCCCCCATCGCGAGGACGCGATCCGCAGGACCTACAGAAGCGCTGCCTCGAAGAAGATACGGGATATGATTCATGACCTGAAAATAGGGCGTACGAGGTCGAATTGGATCCGGCATGTCACGCCCCAGAACCAGAATGCTGGAGAGCGGGGGCAGACATAGCCAGCTACGTATATTGAAATGGATTCCATCTCGCTATACGGTCACGGCTGTCTAGATACATGAGGGTTTACTACAAGCCAACAGTCTCCTATGGTCATGAACAAGCCTAGTGTCTCAATCACAAGCAAGTAAGTAAATGTTACAAGATGTATGATCATTAAATATACAATAATAAGGCGTCCCAAATATTACATATTCAGCTGATCATGAAGCTAGTCGTTACAAAATGTGAGGACTAGCAAGAGTTTAGTCATACATGATCAACCCTAGGATCTGTCAATCATGTTACAGCCCGTAGGCAGACAGTAAGTAAATACAATCGAGCTAAATAGGTGCTCGTCGGCTAAACGCCTCAAAAGAATATTTTTACAATAAAGTGGGAGAGCAAAAATAAACCCACTCGTTGCCCGGGTTACGTCTGGTGTTCACCATCGGGCTGGAAAAGCGGTGGATCCTCTGGAGCTGCTCCAAAATCTAGCCATACAAAACCAGCTGGGTCAGATCCCAGAAAGAGCAAGTGCCACAAAGGAAGCTTCACTTAGGAACTAAAACCAGCAATCAGCACAAGAGTAAAAATAAAGTAAGAACTGGAAATAAAGAAAACACATCAGGATGATATACGACGAGATAACCATGGAACTTATTCAGATTACCAGGTTACAACCCGTAAACCAAACAAGGACCGGGGTTGTAACCCTTCGTCTGAACAGAACTTGGAATTCTCACCATTTATCGGTAAAATAAATACAAGCATTCTGGTCATGCAGTAGTCGGGAACAGGATCAGGATAAGGCTAGACAGGTTAGACTCCATCCAATCACTTCACGGCCAAGCAAGAACTACGGCTTGATACTTTAACTAACTAGGGTTGTCACAAGCCTAATTACTAACAAGATGCAGTGAGAATCTCCCACAGCCACAAGCCCTGCAGTCCATCCAGGTTACCCAGGTCGAAAGATTAGGGTTGAATTCAGGTGGGTACATCGTCCAAGAAACGCATGTACCCTTAGGTAACTTGAAAGGTGCAACACATGACAGTGTGCTAGAAATGTGCCCTACTCGTCGGCAGGCTACAGATCCCAGGCGCGCCCAGGTAACGGGATTGCCTGTAGCTGGGAAATCTCTTCATGACTAATGTATTAATCTAGTTGTTAACCTTAGTCCATTTTAGTAGGTACTCCTGACCGTGGTACTCAGGAGTCCCCTCCTAGACATGATGCAAGAAAGGGCTGGATTATTTGTACAAGCACAATCACCCACGGTGTCCATGTAATTTATACAGGTCATGTCATGTCAGGTAGCCATCGCAACAGCTTCTCAAGATATATCATGTCAGGTTTATCATGTCAAGTGTTCTTGTCAGGAGTGCGCCATGACGGGCCACTATCAGGTCATGTCAGGTTTTCTTGTCATACCATGTCATGTACAATAGTTATTCCAAACATAATAAAATCAAGTTCATGACAAAAGGCGTAAGGATATAAAATGGACGTAAAATATCTAATAAAATATCAATATTCAGGGCTATAGAAGAGTCATGCGGCTAAGTCATATGCGGCCAGGAATGATCTCATGCGGCTGGGTGAGAACAGCCCATGAGGCTAAGAAGGAGTTCGGGTCCATGCGGCTGGGAAGTGTTGAGATGGGGGTTCATGCGGCTGGCGGGGAACGGGTGCGCATGCGGCTGAAGGGCAGTAACCTATGCGGCTGGGAGTAGGACTAGTTCCCATGCGGCAAGCAGGAAGGAAGGCTCCATGTGGCCAGGATGAATTGGACTCATGCGGCTCTCGGGGTAGGGGCACATGCGGCTAGCGGGGAATCAAGCCTATGCGGTCCGCAAGTACTAGAGCTCATGCGGCTCAAGGAGATAGGCGCATATGCGGCTGAAGGCAAGTGGGACTCCATGCGGCAAGAAGGAACTGAGGACTCATGCGGCCAGGTTCAATTCATATTCATGCGGCCAAGGATGAAGGCAGACTTATGCGGCTGGGAAGCAAGGGCCTCATGCGGTTTTAAGAATAAGACTCAGCCCATGCGGCTAAGAAGTCTCATGCGGCTGAATCACTTGCCGCATGAATTGTCATGCGGTCAAGTCAAGCACTGTTCTTCTTCCCCAAATTTCAGAGAAGAAGAACACCATGAACCCAAGCTTCCAAGCTCCATAAAATCTTCATCCGAAGTCCAAATTCGAACTTCTATAGGTCAAAATGGGGTAGAACAAAATTCTCTACAACATAGAACCATCAAAACTAGGAAATAACAAGATTAAATAGATCAAAACCCAAGAAATCTGAAAATAATGCAAACTTAGATCTACAAGAATCTAGCCATGAAAATTGGAAAAGCAAAGTACTAAAGTGCTTTATAATGTAATAAAGAAGAGAATGGAGCAATAAAATCAGAGTTCCTCCATGAAGCAAGTTGCACTTGCCTAGACCTCTCTCTTCTCTCTCTGGTAGGTAGGGAGTAAATGAGGAAGAAGAAGATGAGATTAATGAAGAGAGAGAAAAGAATGGGCTAATAAATACAATGGTGGTGGTAGGGAGGGGGTTCACATTGGTTCATATTGAACCAAAGAAAACCGAGCCAAGCCGAACCAAGCTAAGAAATAACCAAGCCAAGATACAAGCTAACAAGGAATCATGCAAATACAGGATAAAATACGTACACGTATTCCAGAAATACGTAATACGTACCACAAGCATTACAACTCTACCCACCTTAAAAGAATTCCGTCCTTGGAATTTAATCAAGAGGCTAGAGGAGCAATGACAAGCTACATTAATCACATGCAAGCTATAACTAGGCAGACAATCAATCATGCAAGCAAAGAATCGAAGGTATGAGGCATAAGAAAGATATTATACCTCACGAGTCAAACAAGTCCGGATATCGTGATCGGATATCATCCTCACGCTCCCACGTTGACTCACCCAAAGAGTGATGACCCCAAGCAACTCGGACTAACTTGATAGTCTTGTTCTTGAGGGTCTTCTCTCTTCGGTCCAATATAGACACGAGCCTCTCCTCATACGAAAGGTTGGTACCAACAACCAATTCTGAATGATCCAGGATATGGCTCGGGTCTGGGATATACCGTCGTAATTGGGATATATGGAACACGTCATGCACCTCACTTAGCGACGGCGGAAGAGCGAGACGATAGGATACATCTCCTACTCGCTCCAGAATGTCTAACGGTCCTATATACCTAGGACTAAGCTTTCCCCGTACGCCGAAACGAATGATGCCACGGTTAGGCGAAATCCTCAGGAATACATGATCGCCGACCGAAAACTCGAGAGGACGCCGACGAGAATCGGCCCAATGGCGCTGGCGATCTTGGGCAACTCTAAGATGATCTTGAACTCTTCTGACCACCTCAACTGTCTGAGCGATCATTTCTGGACCAAGCATTTGTCTCTCTCCAACATCATCCCAGGCTAGCGGGGATCTGCACTTCCTACCATACAGTGCCTCGAATGGTGCCATCTGGATACTGGCCTGGAAACTGTTGTTGTACGAGAATTCTACCAGGTGCAAGTGATCTTCCCATGAACCACCGAAGTCAAGTGTACAGGACCGTAACATATCTTCAAGAGTCTGGATCGTGCGCTCCGACTGGCCATCTGTCTGCGGGTGATATGCTGAACTGAACTGGAGACGAGTTCCCAAACTCTCCTGCAGGCTACGCCAAAAGTGCGACGTAAATCTTGAATCTCGGTCCGAGGTGATACTGACTGGCACTCCGTGCAACCTGACAATCTGCCTGAGGTACATCTCCGCTAGCTGTGCCGTCGACTGACCAACTCTGAATGGAATAAAGTGAGCCACTTTCGTGAGCCGATCAACTATAACCCAGATAGCATCTCTACCAGCTGGGGATCTAGGTAATCCAGTCACGAAATCCATGGTCACATGCTCCCACTTCCATTCTGGAATCGGTAAGGGCTGAAGAAGTCCAGCCGGTCTCTGATGTTCAGCTTTAACTTGTTGGCAAACCAAACACCGAGAGACAAACCGAGCTATCTCCCGCTTTATGCCATTCCACCAGAAGTGCTGACGGATATCTCGGTACATCTTCGTACTACCAGGATGGATGGAATACTGAGAACTGTGCGCCTCAGACATGATCTTCTGCCTGATATCTCCGCTGGGTACACAAAGATGCTTCCCATATCGAAGTGTACCATCCTCATGAATGCATAACTCTGGTCTTCGTCCTGCCTCACACTCTGCTCTGAGTCGCTGAAGCTTGGAATCTGCCGACTGCGCCATCCGGATCCTCTCGACTATAGTGGATTGAACTTGCATGCTGGCCATCAATGCTACACAGGAAGGGAGAACAACTTCTATACCCATCTTCTGAAGATCTGCTAGCAGCTCTGGTTGCGCTGTTAGAAAATAGACTCCGGCTCTCCTGCTCAAAGCATCTGCAACAACATTGGCCTTCCCAGGATGATACTGCAAGTTGACATCATAATCCACAAGAAGCTCCAGCCATCTTCTCTGACGCATGTTAAGATCCTTCTGGGTGAAAACATACTTCAGACTCTTGTGATCGGTGAAAATTTCCACCCTGTCTCCGTACAAGTAGTGCCTCCACAACTTAAGTGCAAACACCACTGCTGCCAGCTCCAAGTCATGGGTTGGGTAATTCCTCTCATGATCACGAAGTTGCCGTGACGCATAAGCTATTACCTTCCCATGCTGCATCAGAACACATCCTAAACCTCTGCCTGAAGCATCACAATATACTGAGAATCCTCCGGTCCCATCTGGAAGCGTGAGAATAGGAGCTGTTATCAGGCCTCGCTTCAACTGCTCAAAAGAACTCTGACACTCTGCTGTCCAAGCAAACTGCGCATCCTTGCGGGTCAACTGCGACAATGGCGTTGAAATTCGAGCAAAATCTGAAACAAATCGTCGGTAGTAGCCGGCCAATCCAAGAAAACTACGAACCTCTACAACTGTGCTGGGCACTGGCCATGACTCAATAGCCACAATCTTCTGGGGATCCACTTCTACTCCTCCTCTGGTGATGATATGACCCAAGTACGAAATACGATCGAGCCAGAACTCGCATTTACTGAACTTGGCATATAACTGGTGCTCTCTAAGAATCTGAAGAACAACTCTGAGATGCTGCTCATGCTCCACCTCACTCTTGCTGTAGACCAGGATGTCGTTTAGGAATACAATCACGAACTGATCCAAATAAGGCATGAAGATGCGATTCATGAGGTCCATGAATGCCGTCGGCGCATTGGTCGCTCCAAAAGGCATAACAAGGAACTCCCAATGCCTATATCTCGATCTAAAAGCTGTCTTCGGGATGTCCTGCTCTCTGACTCTGATCTGATGATAACCTGAGCGTAAATCAATCTTCGAGAATACTGAAGCCCCCTTGAGTTGATCAAACAAGTCATCTATCCTCGGAAGAGGGTATCTGTTCTTGATTGTCACTGAGTTCAAGGTACGATAATCAACACATAACCTGGACGTACCATCCTTCTTTTTCATAAGAAGCATCGGGGCTCCCCAAGGCGATCCACTAGCACGAATGAATCCCTTGGTCCTGAGTTCTTCAATCATCTTGTACAATATCTCCAACTCTGACGGCGCTATCCTGTAGACTCTCTCTGACACTGGGGCTGTCCCGGGAATCAAGTCTATAGTGAACTCGATCTCCCGCTCTAGAGGCATACCTGGAAGCTCTTCTGGAAAAACATCTGGGAACTCATCCACTATCCTGGGCAACTGAACTGCTGCCACTGCCATCCGCAACACTGGAGGAGAAGGCTCAACTGCGCCTCTGGAAAATGAAAACTCTGGCTCTCCTGGAATGCTAAAAACAACCCTACCAACATGGCAGTCTATTCTAGCATACTGGTTCCTCAACCAATCCATCCCTAAGACCACATCATAATCGGCCATCGGGAACTCTATCAATCTAGCGGGAAATTCTCTACCGCTAACTACGATCCGACACGAGGAAAACACTCTATCTACTCCCACAAGTCCGTTACCAGTAAGTATATTGAGCCTTACTGATAATGACTCGGGCTCCAATCCTACCCGGGTCGCGAATCGTGCAGACATAAAAGAATACGATGCACCAGAATCAAATAAAGCTGAAGCTGAAAATGAGTTGACGAGAATAGTACCTGCCACTACCTCACCTGGTGCCAATCCTTCCTCTGCGGTTATCACCATAGCCTGACCGTGCCCTCGGGGTGCTGGTCCCCTCTGCTGAAATCCTCGCTGCCTGCTCTGACTCAAGGCTTGGGCTGGAACATGCTGCTGGGGGTTCTGCTGCTGGAACATCTGGGACTGAGGCGGCAAGGGCCTCGACAATGGGTACTGCTGCTGCTGCAGGACCGGAGCTGGTCCTCTCACCGAAGAGCTGGAAAGGTTGGATGATGATGAACCACCCCTATTCGGGCAGGATCCAACCCTATGGTCTGGTGCTCCACAGGCCAGACACAATCCTTGCGCCCTGCGACATTCGGCCACTACATGGCCTGGCTTCCCACAATGAGAACATCCCACTGCAGAAGACTGCTTCTGCTTCTGCTGCTGCTGAGGGTACGTCGGAGTTGAATGCTGAACCGACGTCACTGAGGCCGCTCGCCTCGGAGCTCCAATAGTCAAAGCCCTGGCTGCCGGGGCTGGTGCTGAAGACTGATTCATCTGGCCGTGAGATCTCTTCCGACCTCCGGTCCTATCCACAATCCTCTGGGAGGTATACTCGTGCCTCCGGGCTGCTCTCAAGACTGCATCAAAAGTCTGATGCTCAAACTGCTCAACTGCTAACAAGATCTCCAGGTGAAGCCCATGCTGGAATCGCTGGGCTCTATCATACTCGGTTGCCACCAAGGTGGGAGCAAACCGACTGAGTCTGGAAAACTCGGCCGCATATCCATCGACCGTCCTGCCTCCTTGCTTCAAGTTAGTAAATCGGGTCTGCAGATCAAACCGAGCCACGGCATCGAAATACTTGGTCTGGAATCTCTCTCTGAACACCGCCCAAGCAATAGGTGCTGCTAATCCAACGGCCTGAGCTGCCCACCAGCTGCGGGCAAGATCTAACAACTGCAGACGCACAACTGCCACCTTCTCGTTCTCTGGAGTCCTGGCTGCTTCTAGAACCACCTCTGTGTCCTGAAGACATGCATCTGCCGCGATAGCATCATCACTACCGTCGAAGAATGGAGGGTTCAAGCGCTTGAAGCTGTTGGCCGTGCTGTTACCCTGATGACCTCCTCGGGTCAAAGCATCCACCACTGCCTGTTGCAAGGCATCTCCACGACGATCTTGAGAAGCTATCAAGGTCCTGACGAGTCTTACTAATGTGCCATCATCAGGTTCGACAAGCCGAACTGGCTGAACTGGGGGCTCTTCTCCAATAGGCTCGACTCTGGAGGCTACTCCGGAGTGTTGGACTTGATCTCCAGGTTGCTGCTGGTCCGTAGGAGGTGCTCCTCCTTGCTGGTCGGTAGGACCACGAACAATGCTGCTGAAGAAGACGACATAGGGAACAATAAGGAAGGACCAGGACAGATCAACGATACAAGCATATGATCAGGACAAGAATCCAGGGATTCAGGAGATACGAGCAGAGATCAAGGACGAATACTGATTGAGACATCTATTCGGTAAACCCTCACATATCTTGATTTACAAGACCTGCATGGGCCACCACTTAAACCATATCACGCCCCAGAACCAGAATACTGGAGAGCGGGGGCAGACATAGCCAGCTACGTATATTGAAATGGATTCCATCTCGCTATACGGTCACGGCTGTCTAGATACATGAGGGTTTACTACAAGCCAACAGTCTCCTATGGTCATGAACAAGCCTAGTGTCTCAATCACAAGCAAGTAAGTAAATATTACAAGATGTATGATCATTAAATATACAATAATAAGGCGTCCCAAATATTACATATTCAGCTGATCATGAAGCTAGTCGTTACAAAATGTGAGGACTAGCAAGAGTTTAGTCATACATGATCAACCCTAGGATCTGTCAATTATGTTACAGCCCGTAGGCAGACAGTAAGTAAATACAATCGAGCTAAACAGGTGCTCGTCAGCTAAACGCCTCAAAAGAATATTTTTACAATAAAGTGGGAGAGCAAAAATAAACCCACTCGTTGCCCGGGTTACGTCTGGTGTTCACCATCGGGCTGGAAAAGCGGTGGATCCTCTGGAGCTGCTCCAAAATCTGGCCATACAAAACCAGCTGGGTCAGATCCCAGAAAGAGCAAGTGCCACAAAGGAAGCTTCACTTAGGAACTAAAACCAGCAATCAGCACAAGAGTAAAAATAAAGTAAGAACTGGAAATAAAGAAAACACATCAGGATGATATACGACGAGATAACCATGGAACTTATTCAGATTACCAGGTTACAACCCGTAAACCAAACAAGGATCGGGGTTGTAACCTTTCGTCTGAACAGAACTTCGAATTCTCACCATTTATCGGTAAAATAAATACAAGCATTCTGGTCATACAGTAGTCTGGAACAGGATCAGGACAAGGCTAGACAGGTTAGACTCCATCCAATCACTTCACGGCCAAGCAAGAACTATGGCTTGATACTTTAACTAACTAGGGTTGTCATAAGCCTAATTACTAACAAGATGCAGTGAGAATCTCCCACAGCCACAAGCCCTGCAGTCCATCCAGGTTACCCAGGTCGAAAGATTAGGGTTGAATTCAGGTGGGTACATCGTCCAAGAAACGCATGTACCCTTAGGTAGCTTGAAAGGTGCAACACATGACAGTGTGCTGGAAATGTGCCCTACTCGTCGGCAGGCTACAGATCCCAGGCGCGCCCAGGTAACGGGATTGCCTGTAGCTGGGAAATCTCTTCATGACTAATGTATTAATCTAGTTGTTAACCTTAGTCCATTTTAGTAGGTACTCCTGACCGTGGTACTCAGGAGTCCCCTCCTAGACATGATGCAAGAAAGGGCTGGATTATTTGTACAAGCACAATCACCCACGGTGTCCATGTAATTTATATAGGTCATGTCATGTCAGGTAGCCATCGCAACAGCTTCTCAAGATATATCATGTCAGGTTTATCATGTCAAGTGTTCTTGTGAGGAGTGCACCACGACGGGCCACTATCAGGTCATGTCAGGTTTTCTTGTCATACCATGTCATGTACAATAGTTATTCTAAACATAATAAAATCAAGTTCATGACAAAAGGCGTAAGGATATAAAATGGACGTAAAATATCTAATAAAATATCAATATTTAGGGCTATAGAAGAGTCATGCGGCTAAGTCATATGCGGCCAGGAATGATCTCATGCGGCTGGGTGAGAACAGCCCATGAGGCTAAGGAGTTCGGGTCCATGCGGCTAGAAAGTGTTGAGATGGGGGTTCATGCGGCTGGCGGGGAACGGGTGCGCATGCGGCTGAAGGGCAGTAACCTATGCGGCTGGGAGTAGGACTAGTTCCCATGCGGCAAGCAGGAAGGAAGGCTCCATGTGGCCAGGATGAATTGGACTCATGCGGCTCTCGGGGTAGGGGCACATGCGGCTAGCGGGGAACCAAGCCTATGCGGTCTGCAAGTACTAGAGCTCATGCGGCTCAAGGAGATAGGCGCATATGCGGCTGAAGGCAAGTGGGACTCCATGCGATAAGAAGGAACTGAGGACTCATGCGGCCAGGTTCAATTCATATTCATGCGGCCAAGGATGAAGGCAGACTTATGCGGCTAGGAAGCAAGGGCCTCATGCGGTTTTAAGAATAAGACTCAGCCCATACGGCTAAGAAGTCTCATGCGGCTGAATCACTTGCCGCATGAATTGTCATGCGGTCAAGTCAAGCACTGTTCTTCTTCCCCAAATTTCAGAGAAGAAGAACACCATGAACCCAAGCTTCCAAGCTCCATAAAATCTTCATCCGAAGTCCAAATTCGAACTTCTATAGGTCAAAATGGGGTAGAACGAAATTCTCTACAACATGGAACCATCAAAACTAGGAAATAATAAGATTAAATAGATCAAAACCCAAGAAATCTGAAAATAATGCAAACTTAGATCTACAAGAATCTAGCCATGAAAATTGGAAAAGCCAAGTACTAAAGTGCTTTATAATGTAGTAAAGAAGAGAATGGAGCAATAAAATCAGAGTTCCTCCATGAAGCAAGTTGCACTTGCCTAGACCTCTCTCTTCTCTCTCTGGTAGGTAGGGAGTAAATGAGGAAGAAGAAGATGAGATTAATGAAGAGAGAGAAAAGAATGGGCTAATAAATACAATGGTGGTGGTAGGTAGGGGGTTCACATTGGTTCATATTGAACCAAAGAAAATCGAGCCAAGCCGAACCAAGCCAAGAAATAACCAAGCCAAGATACAAGCTAACAAGGAATCATGCAAATACAGGATAAAATACGTACACATATTCCAGAAATACGTAATACGGACCACAAGCATTACACGACAGGAGTATTATGAGGACCTCCTAGGTATGATGGATACCCCTGCATACAAGGAGAAATCGGAGAAGGCGAAGGCGAACCGACAGGCCGCGGGCCTTCATACGGGGGGGTCAAGGCCCCACGCAGCGACGCTTGCAGATCTGGTGAGCTACCATAAATTTATTTCACTATCGAATTAGGTATTATTAATTAAAGGAGTTAATTAGGTTCTACAGAAATTTTGTATGCAGGCCCAACGGGCGGTGAAGGAGAGAAGGGCACCAGAATCGGTCACCATGCACGACGTGTTCCAGCATACGCATAAAAGATGAAAGGACGGGAGCTTCGTCGACGAGAGGGCCAAGGAGACTGATGTAAGTACTTATGTTTATGAGATTTACGTTAGAATTAAAAGTATTCGGACTATAACTTAGATAAACTTAGTATTCACACTTAACTTAGTGAAACATAGAATTTATATTACAACTTAGGTAAATCTTATAATATAAACACATTTATTTGATAGGCTGCGTATCGTGAGGCCCTTAGTCGGGCTCAGTTAACTGACACCGAGGATGTCGGTGAAACGACGCCCGCCCGGACGCCCTCTTCTTTGGCCGCTCGCAACGACTTGTTCGTAGATACCGTTGGCGACTTTAAGAAAGGGCTCTTGTACGGACTCGGCTCCCTAGGGCCGTTGCACATGGCGACGCAGAGATTTCCACCGACACCGCCTCCTCCCGTGGCCCCGGCAGACGATGATGTTAGGTCGCAGCTTATGCAGCTGCACGAGGCGGTGTCGTCCTTGCGGGAGCAATTTGCCACATATTTTTTGCCTTCGTCTGCTGCTGTCGGTCCGTCTGCTGATGGTGTTGGTCCATCTTCTACTGGTCCGTCGACTGCTGGTGTCGATCCTTCTTCCGTGGGTCATCTTTCTTTCAACCCTGATGCCCCTGTGGTACCGCCTACGACTGTGACGTCACTTCTAGATCTCATGTCGCCAGAGCAGCTACGTCGACTTCCGAGCAGTGTCTACAACGGCTTGCCGCCGTACCTAGTGGAGGAGTATATTCGTAGGTCGCAGCTGGGATTACCACCACCGGACAATCGACCTCCTCCTTCTTCTTAAAATATTGTATTAAGAAAATTTGGAATATTTGTGAGAGCTTTGGATTAATTGTGCTATAATCGGATTATAGCACCGGATATTATGTTACTCTTCAGGATAATTGATGTTTATTTTCTATTAATTTGGTTTGGTCTGTGATTCTTGGATAATTGGTGTGCATTATATATTTGGTCTATGTGATTGTTGGATAATTGTTGAGCATTATATATTAGTTTGGTTTATGCATATTTTTGTGAACAGGGAAAGTGCTACAATTTTTTTCAAAAAATCTCAGTTAGCGACGGACTAGTGACAGGTTAGCGACGAATATTCCCAGTTTCCGACTGATTTTCGACGGAAGAGCCGTCGCTAACTAGAGATTTGAAACTGTTTTCAGGTAGCGACGGATGATCGACGGAATATCCGTCGACAAGGTTCTGGTGGTATATAGTTCGACGGAATAGCGACGAAATATCCGTCGCCAGGGCAACTGATAATCAGCCACTAATCAGTCGCTCTCGCGATGGCATAGCGACGGACAATCCGTCGACAAGGTTCTGGAAATGCTTGACATTTCCAGAACTATGGCGACGGATAATCAGCCACGAATCAGTCGCTCTCGCGACGGCATAGCGACGGACAATCCGTCGACAAGGTTCTGGAAATGCTTGACATTTCCAGAACCATGGCGACGGATAATCAGCCACTAATCAGTCACTCTGTCGACGGCGTAGCGAAGGATTAGCGACGACTATTCTGTATCCATGGTGCTGGAAATGCTAAGCATTTCCAGAACCTGATCAACGGATTTTTCGTCAGCAAACCGGCGCTAATCCGTCCTTTGTTATCGACGGCGATCGACGGATTAGCGACGGAACGATACACTCTGATACGCTATTACAACGGTTTACCGATGGAACTTTACGTCGCTATTGTCTAAACAGTTCAGTATTTAATACTTGAAATGGACGACAGTCCATCGGAAAGTAGTCGCTAATGCTTCGTATTGTGAAGTCGACATGCCGTCGCTAGTCCGTCGCTTGACGACTACGTAGCGACGGACCGTTATTAGCGACGAGCTGATTGCCGATGGATGTTTTTGGCCAAAACCCGTCAGTGATCGGTCGCTAATAGAAATTCCCGTCGGACTGGCGCCGGATCTGGCCGTCGCTAAATCGACAAATTTTGGTAGTACGACGAAATAAGCGACGTAACAATGACGTATATTAATTACATGAGCTAGTCGTCGCGAAACGTCGCTCTGACGTCGCTAATAGCGACTAATTTAGCGACGGTAGTATTAGCGTCGCTAAATTCTAGTTATATTCCCCTCCAACGATTCATTTCCCGCCATTTTACTCTCTCACTCTCTCTCCTCCCACCCTTCGGTGCTCTCACTCTCTTCAGCGACTCTCACTCTCTCCGGCGACTCTCCTCCCTCTCCGACGACTCTCACTCTCTCCGACGACTCTCCTCCCTCTCCGGTACGTGACTCTCCCCCTCCCTCTCTCACTCTCTCTCTCTCTCTCTCTTTCCGGCTCTTTTGGTTGTTGGTGGTTGGAGGGTACGGGTGGCTCGGAGGGAGGGGCAGGAGGGATACGGGTGGTTGGGGGGTGAGTGGGGGGGGTGGCTGGGGGGTGGGGCAGGGGAGACGAGGGCGGCTGGGGGATGAGAGCTAGGGTTAGGGTTCGGGTTAGGGGTGGGTATGTGGAGGCAAAAGGGAGCGGGGGGGAGGGGGTGGGGGCGGCTGGAGGAGAGGAGCAGGGGGTGGGGGCGGCTGGGGGAGGGGAGCATGGGGGTAGGGACGGCTAGAGGAGGGGAACAGGCGAGGAGGGGAGGGGAGGGGAGGGTTAGGGGTTGGTATGTGTGGGTGGGGAGGAGTGGAGCGGGGGGAGGGGGTGGGGGAGGGGAGCAGGGGGAACGGAGGATTAGGGTTTGGGGTGGTGTTGGGGGGGAGGGGGGCTTGGTCAGGGGCACCGATAGTGCCGAAAAATCTGATAATTTAGTAATAATTATTTGTTTTTCGACACCAAAAAATGTGATACTCCGATTCGAACGCACCGATAGTGCCGATATTTGTAACAAGTTGTTTTGTTGGTTGGTTAATTGGTAACATGGTGATCGGGACATATAGTTTCTGTAGCTATTTGACTGGCGAGGCAGAAACTATGGTACGACATGGTGATCAGGACATAGTCCCTGCGGCCATTCGACTGGCGAGGCAGAAACTATGTAGTCGTAGATAAAGTTGACTGTCCTCCGACCCTCATCCCTCGGCAATGATGATATGACAACCTATCACTATATCTTATATAGTAGTAGATGATGTCTTAGTATTACATTATGTGAGTTCATCTTGATTCTGTTACATTCTTCAGATACTAGATACAATAAGAACATATACTACACCATATATACAGAACATAGATGATTCACACTAATGTATGCTAGAATGAATTTTGGGTTGTGTTCTGAGCCATCCGTTCTCAGACTTGGCAAAAAATTGAATTTTCTGTATTTTATCTGCTACTCAAACGAGATGATGGTTCCTTTAGTTAGCTTGCTTATGTTACAATTATATTATTTGTGAATATCGATCTTACCAGATGCCACCTATGACCTGAGGAGCGGCACGTCGTTTGAGGGAAACAGTGAATACTGAGGTGGCTCCTCCTACTGTTAAGGAGAAAGTGGTACCGGTAGCTAGTGAGACCGGGAGTTCTATTCATCCAACATCGGTAGCTAGTGAGACCGGGAGTTCTATTCATCCAGCACTTGCAATGGACTACATCTCTCCTGCCGCCGTCGATCCCACTTATTCGAGGTAGTTGCGTGATCGTATCACTGAGCGTTTGCGTGAGCTATGTGGTTCTCATTAGCTATTAGTACTTATTTGTATTGGACTATTTGTATTGGGTAATTTTTGTATTAGACTATTTGTATTGGACTACATATATGAATTAGTACTGTGTTAATCTCTGGATTGTATTGGACTACGACATGGTGATCAGGACATAGTCCCTGCAGCCATTCGACTGGCGAGGCAGAAACTATGTAGCCGTAGATAAAGTTGACTATCCTTCGACCCTCATCCCTCGGCAATGATGATATGACAACCTATCACTATATCTTATATAGTAGTAGATGATGTCTTAGTATTACATTATGTGAGTTCATCTTGATTCTGTTACATTCTTCAGATACTAGATACGATAAGAATATATACTATACCATATGTACAGAACATAGATGATTCACACTAATGTATGCTAGAATAAATTTTGGGTTGTGTTCTGAGCCATTCGTCCCTATACTTGGAATTAAGCATGTGAAATATATCGTTGAAGAACATAAAACTTGTGGTCGTTACTGCAGAAAGTGCAGACTAGCATGAACTGACGCACGAAAAGGAGGAGATCAAAGCTATAACAAGTAAAGTTGTGTTTTGGATGTTCTACTCTTGTAAGCTCTTTGTTCACAAAGCAAGATATAATGAATACAGAACAAGTATCGAGTTTATAACTCTTGTAAGCTCTATACTTGAGTTACGAACTCGATACTTGTTTATGTATTCTTTAATTATAGCTTGCTCTGTGAACAAAGAGTTTACAAGAGTTCTTTTTCCAAAGCATAACTTTTCTTGTTCCAGCTTAGAGCTCCTCATTTTCGTACGTTAGTTCATGTCGGTCTTCACTTTCTGCAGTAACTTCCTCCAATTAACCTCCCTCCCTTGGCAATGATGATACGACAGCCTATCTTGATTCTGTTATTATAGTAGATGATGTCTTAGTATTACATTATGTGGGTTCATCTTGATTCTGTTATATCCTTCAGATACTAGATTCGATAAGAACATATACTACACCATATGTACAGAACATAATGATCCACACTAATGTATGCTAGAATAAAATTTGGGTTGTGTTCTGAGCCATCCGTTCTCACACTTAAATCAGATATGAATTAGTACTGTGAGAGCGTCGAAGAGAGTGAGAGCGCCGGAGGGGGGGACGAGAGAGAGTGGGAGAGTAAAATAGGGGGAAATGAGTTGGTGGGGGGAATATAATTAGAATTTAGCGACGTTCATACTAACATCGCTAAATTAGTCGCTATTAGCGACGTCATAGCGACGTTTCGCGACGACTAGCTCATGTAACTATGTAGCCGTAGATGAAGTTGACTGTCCTCCGACCCTCATCCCTCGGCAATGATGATACGACAACCTATCACTATATCTTATATAGTAGTAGATGATGTTTTAGTATTACATTATGTGAGTTCATCTTGATTCTGTTACATTCTTCAGATACTAGATACTAGATTCGATAAGAACATATACTACACCATATGTACAGAACATAGATGATTCACACTAATGTATTCTAGAATGAATTTTGGGTTGTGTTCTGAGCCATCCGTTCTCACACTTAAAACACATATGAATTAGTACTGTGTGTCAATCTTTGTTTTTGTATTTTCGGCGAACCCAGGGATTGGATTCTGTATTTTGTATTTTGGCTCCAGCTCCAGCTCCCGCTCCATTTACATTAATCTAGGGTACGACATGGTGATCATGACATAGTCCCTGCAGCCATTCGACTGGCGAGGCAGAAACTATGTAGTCGTAGATAAAGTTGACTGTCCTTCGACCCTCATCCCTCGTCAATGATGATATGACAACCTATTACTATATCTTATATAGTAGTAGATGATGTCTTAGTATTACATTATGTGAGTTCATCTTGATTCTATTACATTCTTCAGATACTAGATACGATAAGAACATATACTACACCATATGTACAGAACATAGATGATTTACACTAATGTATGCTAGAATAAATTTTGGGTTGTGTTCTGAGCCATCCGTTCTCACACTTGGCAAAAAATCAATTTTTTTGTATTTTATCTGCTTTCGAAAATGTACTTAAACGAGACGGCACCCATTCTCACAGATGGCACCTAAGACTCGAGGATCTCGCTTGAAGGAAGCACATATGGCTGTGAAAGAGGAGGTGGCTCCAGCTCCAGAGGGCAGTTCTACCGAGAGAGCAGATCCAGAAGTAATTCCTAAAGCCGAGGGAGCTGTGAAGGAGGAGGTGGCACCACAGGGCAGTTCCACCGGGAGTTCTAGTCATCCATCTCCTCTGGATATTGATCTGGCTGCCGTGGATCCTACTTATGCGCGCTGGCTGAGGGAGTTCTATCTGCCCCAGCATAGACGAAAGTAGATACATATATTGACTGGATTTGTTTTGATGGATATATCTCATCTGGATATTGTGATGGATATTTGTTTTGATGGATATATCTCCTTTTGGATATTGTGATGGATATTTGTTTTCTTGTGTGTGAAGTATATTGGTATAGCTTGTTGTGTGATACATATTGTGATGTATATTTGTTTATGTGATGTGTGATGCATATTGTAATGTTCCGAGTGGCTTGAGGAGATGACCAATTATTTTTGGTCTATTCTAGATTTTATTGTGCGGGCTTGTCACGCCCCAGAACCAGAATACTGGAGAGCGGGGGAATGACTCAGTCAGCTACGTATTACGGGTAGATGAATACCGTATAATACGATCAATGCTGTCTAAAAGACAAGGGGGTGCATACTACATGAAAGTCTCGCTATGGTCACTTCACATCTATTGTCTCAATCATTCAAACAAGAAGCAATAACAGAGAACATTTAAGATAAAACAATAAGGCGTCCCAAACGCTTAGTCAAAATGTTCTTGAGATCTGGCTTTACAAAACATAGCCAGATGATATAGCAACATATACACAATTATTATCAGCTGCAGTCTGACTTAATTACAATAATATAAAAGTAAGTGCAAGACTATCCGACTAACATGTCGGTGCCAAGCGGCAAAATGTAAAGCAATTTACAAAACGAGCGGAGAAGTAAGGAACCCACTCGAGTCCTCCTGCGATCATTCCTCTAGTATTGACCATCTTGGAGGTAGAAGTAAGCTGAGTCCTCGGGGACCGGCTCTAAATCTGGCCATGCAAAACCAGAGAGGTTAGACCTCTAATAGCAAGTACCGCAAGGAAGCACGATATGAGGAATTTAAACCAGTGAATAAGCGAATATAATAATAGATCTCTGCTTGCTACTGGGATTCACGTAACATCACGACACTTCGAACCAACTTTCCAACCAAACAAGGACAGAAGTTGGCCCGTCATGTCCTAATGCTCTGATCATCTCAGTTAGGTAACAGAATAGGTACAGTACACAAACAAATCAACTTAAACGGCCATCCAACTCCTACGGCTTACTACTGTGAGTCCCAAGTTATCCTGGAATTATGCAATGAGGATTTCTCAGTTCTTACTATAGGCAAGCAAGGCTAGTCTATCCAATCAATCAATTGCGCCAATCATGAATTAGACGAGTCCCAGCGGGACGCCCGTCATCAATATATAATATAGAATAATATAAGCAGATACCGCTCCCTGCCCGTGTGGCAGATTTGCAGTATCTGTGGGAACAAGCCGGCCTGTTGGGCACTAATAGTCCCAAAGAGGGCTGCCATGTAAGAACTCGGGAATCTATTATCTCCATGCAATCATTATTTTATTTAACTTAGTAGCCTCTATGTTAAGTGAAATCCCAATCCGTGGATCATGGTCATTTCAGAATGAGTACTTCCGTACAAAGTACGATATGCTCAACTCTACAACGATATCCGTGCAGTTAGGTTGTAGGTCTTACATAGCGTAATACAACAATTAAAACTAACCACGGAATAATTATGCCTTGACCATAAAGTACACATGCTGCTTTCGTAAAATAAATAAATAAATTGTAGCCTGCATGTATCTATATGTCAATATTCGGGATTGGCCAATCGATTTCAATAGTTCATAGTTGAATGAACGTGTCTTATTCCATTCCATTCAATTCAATAAGACGACTAGCCAGTCTCTTAGTTCCAACTAGGAACGTTTGTCAATTATAAATCAAGATAACAATCAATGTTAATTAATACCAAATTCGGGAAATAAAATCCATCTCATGCGATTGGGAAATAAAAATCTCATGCGGCAGAGAAATATGGTTGATAAATAAATAATCCATGCGGCTGAGAAATAAGATTGGGAAATAATTAATCCATGCGGCTGAGAAATAAGATTGGGAAATAATTAATCCATGCGGCTGAGGAATGAGATTGGGAAATAATTAATCCATGCGGCTGAGAAATGAGATTGGGAAATAATTAATCCATGCGGCTGAGAAATGAGATTCTCATGCGGCTGTGAAATGAGATTGGAAAATAAATAATCCATGCGGCTGAGGAATGAGATTGGGAAATAATTAATCCATGCGGCTGAGGAATGAGATTGGGAAATAATTAATCCATGCGGCTGAGAAATGAGATTGGGAAATAATTAATCCATGCGGCTGAGAAATGAGATTCTCATGCGGCTGTGAAATGAGATTGGGAAATAAATAATCCATGCGGCTGAGGAATGAGATTGGGAAATAATTAATCCATGCGGCTGAGAAATGAGATTCTCATGTGGCTGTGAAATGAGATTGGAAAATAAATAATCCATGCGGCTCAGGAATGAGATGGGGAAATAATTAATCCATGCGACTGAGAAATGAGATTCTCATGCGGCTGTGAAATGAGATTGGGAAATAAATAATCCATGCGGCTGAGGAATGAGATTGGGAAATAATTAATCCATGCGGCTGAGAAATGAGATTGGGAAATAATTAATCCATGCGGCTGAGAAATGAGATTCTCATGCGGCTGTGAAATGAGATTGGAAAATAAATAATCCATGCGGCTGAGGAATGAGATTGGGAAATAATTAATCCATGCAGCTGAGAAATGAGATTCTTATGCGGCTGTGAAATGAGATTGGGAAATAAATAATCCATGCGGCTGAGGAATGAGATTGGAAAATAATTAATCCATGCGGCTGAAAAATGAGATTGGGAAATAATTAATCCATGCGGCTGAGAAATGAGATTCTCATGCGGTTGTGAAATGAGATTGGGAAATAAATAATCCATGCGGCTGAGAAATGAGAGACCCATCTTCTCAGAAAACCTGAGAAGGATGGTCATGGAACCCTTGGTTTCCAAGCTCCATAAAACCTTCACCGTAAGTCCAAATTTGGATTTCCATAGGTCAAAATGGGGTAGAACGAAATTCTCTACAACATGGAACCATCAAAACTTGGAAATAACCATGTTAAATAGATCAAAACCCAAGAAATCCGAAAATACTATAAACTTAGATCTAGAAGAATTTAGCCATAGAAATTGAAAATACCAAGCACTAAAATGTCTTAGAATATTGAGAGAAAGACAATGGAACAACAAAAATGGAGATCCATCAAGAAGCAAGTTGGCACTTGTCTATCTCTTCTAGGTTGGTGGGAGAGTTATGAGGAAGAAGAAGAGTAATGAAGAGAGAGAAAGGGGATGGACTTTTAAATGAAGAAGTGGTGGTAGGTGGGAGTTTATTTCGGTTCATGATGGACCAACATAATTAAACCAATCTGAGCCGAACCCATAGCAAACCTAAAGCAGAGTATAAAAGCAGAAAGTAAAGTGCAGGAATAAAATTGCAAGAAATTAATTAACATGAAATTTAAAGGGATTTAAATACAGAGCAATACATGATAAATACAAAATATTTACATTTAAACAGTACATGTATTCTAAAAATACGTATTCTGGGAATGGGAAGTGACAGGGCTGGTGTTGAGTGGCAAACAATCTGATGCCACCACATCGTCGCAAGAACGTCGCTAATGTGTCGCTAATCGGCAACCACTTGAAAACGTCGTAAATTAGTGACGTTATAGACGTCGCTAAATGACGTCGTCCTAGCGACGTTTTCTCGATTAGCGACACGCTTTTTGTCACGCCCTAGAACCAGAATACTGGAGAGCGGGGGCAGACATAGCTAGCTACGTATATTGAAATGGAAACCACCTCGATATACGATCACGGCTGTCTAGATATGTGAGGGTTTTCTACAAGCCAACAGTCTCTTATGGTCATAAACAAGCCTAGTGTCTCAATCACCACAAGTAAGTAAAGTCGCAAGATGTATGATCATTAAATATACAATAATAAGGCGTCCCAAATATTACATATTCAGCTGATCATGAAGCTAGTCGTTACAAAATGTTAGGACTAGCAAGAGTTTAGTCATACATGATCAACCCTAGGATTTGTCAATCATGTTTACAGCCCGTAGGCAGACAGTAAGTAAAAGTGCATCGAGCTATCAGGTGCTCGTCGGCTAAACGCCTCAAAAGAATAACTTTACAATAGAGTGAGCGAAACAAAAAAAAACCCACTCGTAGCCCGGGTTCCTTCTAGTCGCCACCATCGGGCTGGAAGCTTGGTAGATCCGCGGGAGCTGCTCCGAAATCTGGCCACACAAAACCAGCTGGGTCAACCCCAGAAAGAGCAAGTGCCACAACGGGGCCACGAAATAAGAACAAAAGCCAGCAAATAGCACAAGAAATCCAGTATTAAACTAAAATTACGAAAACATGTCAGGATGATATACGACGAGATAACCATAGAACTATTCCGATAGCCAGGTTACAACCCGTAAACCAAACAAGGACCGGGGTTGTAACCCTTCATCTGAACAGAGCTTGGTTTCCCACCATTTATCGGCGAGATAAGTAATGTAAGAAATCAAGACAAGAAACAATCTTATACTGGATCAAGACATGGCTAAACTGGTTATACTTCATTCAATCAATCACGGCCAAGCAGATACTACGGCTTACTACTTTAACTAACTAGGGTTATCACAGACCTAATTACTAACAAGATGTAGTGAGATTATTCCACAGCCATAAGCCCTGCAGACCATCCAGGCTACCCAGGACGAAAGATTAGGGTTGAATTCAGGTGGGTACATCGCCCGGGAGACAAATGTACCCTTAGGTGACTTAGAGGGTGCAACACTCGACGGTGCGCTGGAAATGTGCCCTACTCGACGGCAGGCTACAGATCCCAAGAGCGCCCAGGTAACGGGATTGCCTGTAGCTGTGTCAATCTTTTCATGACTACTGTGTTATTCTAGTTATTAACCTTAATCCATTTTAGTAGGTACTCATGACCGTGGTACTCAGGAGTTCCATCCTAGATATGATGCAAGACTGGACAAGTGGATTAACAAGCAAGAAAGAAAGAACCACCCACGGTGTCAAGACAGGTCAGTTTAGGTTATCAAGTCATGTCAAGTCAGGAGTGCGCCGCCACGGGCCACTATCAAGTCAGGTTGGTCATGTCAGGAGTGCACCACTACGGGTCACTGTCGTGTTATGCAAGTTCTTTGCCATACCAAGCCATGTACAATAATCATTCCAAACATATTAAGTAAAATCAAGTTCATGACAAAAAGCGTAAGGATATAAAATGGGCATGAAATATCTAATAAAATATCAAAATACGGGTCAGGGAATGCGTACGCACAAAAGCACGCACGCAGGGGGAATGCATACGCAATATAACACGCACGCATGAGGGCAGCGTATGTGAAAGTCACGCACGCTCAAGGGGGCAGCGTATGTGAAAAGTCACGTACGCTCAGGGGCAGCGTATGTGAAAGTCACGCACGCTCAAGGGGCAGCGTACATGAAAAGTCACGCACGCTCAGGGGGGGCAGCGTATGTGAAAGTCACGCACGCTCAAGGGCGGCAGCGTGGGTGAAAAATCACGCACGCTCAAGGGAGCAGTGTGTGAAAGTCACACACGCTCAGGGGAGCAGAGCAGTGTGTGAAAGTCACGCACGCTACAGGGAGCAGTATGTGAAAGTCACGCACGTTACAGGGGAGCAATGTGTGAAAGTCACGCACGCTACAGGGAGCAGTGTGTGAAAGTCACGCACGCTACAGGGAGCAGTGTGTGAAAGTCACGCACGCTCAAGGGAGTAGTGTGTGAAAGTCACGCACGCTCAAGGAGACACGCTTCCAACAGGAAGCGTACTCAAGCCTGCGTATGCAGCGCTAAAGAGCGCACGTAGCCCAGTGTGCGTAAGCTAAGCAGCTCTGCACACTGCTCACTGTCTTCTCCAAACAGCAAGAACACCAAGGAAGATCCCAAAGCTTCACAAGTTCATAACTTGGCCATCCGAACTCCAAATCCGGATTTTCAAAGTTCCAACTTGGGTGAAACTGAAAGCTCTTCCACATGGAAACATCAAAACTCATAGAAAACCAAAATAAATAGCTTAAACCATACAAAATCCAAAAATAGGAAAAGCTTAGATCTATGATAATGGGGGCTCCAAATCACAAAAACTCAAGTTCTAATGTTGGTCTCCATGTCCTAATCTAGCAAATGGACAAGAAAAAGAGGGTTCTCATGTAGTGGCAAGATGCACTTGCCTAGGGTTAGAAGAGTTGTGGAGGAAGGAGAAGAAGAAGAAGAAGAAAATTAATGGTGGAAGTTATGAGGAGAAAGAGTGGTAGGTGGGGATATAAAGAGGGGGAGTTGTGGTGGGGATGAGGGGTAGCATAGGGCTAGGGTGTTCCAACACATAAAACCGAACCAAACCGAACCATCCCCAATAAAACCGAGCCAAGCCAAAACCCAAAATACGAGAAATATCGAAATTCCACAAGCTGAGAAAAATAAAAATACATGCCAAAATCCAGATACGAGTATAAATACGAAATACGAGAAATACGAGAAATGAGGGTGACAACTCTACCCACCTTAAAAGAATTCCGTCCTCGGAATTTAATCAAGGAGCTAGAGATTGCCACGACAAGCTACACTAAGCACAAGCAAGCTACACTAAGCAGTCCAATCATACAATCATACAATACAGGCAAGGAAGGGAAAATATAAGGCATAAGAAAGACATTATACCTCACGAGTCAAACAGGTAGGGATATCGCGATCGGATGTCGTCCTCACGCTTCCACGTTGACTCACCCAGAGAGTGATGACCCCAGGCAACACGGACTAATTTAATAGTCTTGTTCTTGAGTATCTTTTTCCTCCGGTCTAAAATAGACACGGGCCTCTCCTCATACGAAAGGTTGGCACCAACAACCAATTCCGAATGGTCTAGGACGTGGCTCGGGTCCGGAATATACCGTCGTAATTGGGACACATGGAATACATCATGCACCTCACTTAGCGACGGCAGAAGAGCGAGACGATAGGATACATCTCCTACTCGCTCTAAAATATCGAACGGCCCTATATACCTAGGACTAAGCTTTCCCCGCACGCCAAAGCGAATGACGTCGCGGTTAGGCGAGATCCTAAGGAATACATGGTCGCCGATAGTAAATTCTAAGGGACGCCGATGAGCATCGGCCCAATGGCGCTGGCGGTCCTGGGCAACTCGGAGGTGATCTCTGACCTTCCTGACCACTTCAATCGTCTGGGAAATCAATTCGGGTCCGAGCATTTGCCTCTCCCCGATATCGTCCCATGCTAGCGGGGATCTGCACTTCCTGCCATAGAGAGCCTCGAAGGGTGCCATCTGGATACTGGCCTGATAACTGTTATTGTACAAGAATTCCACCTGGTGCAGATAATTCTCCCATGAACCACCGAAGTCAAGGGTACAGGATCTCAACATATCTTCGAGAGTCTGGATTGTGCACTCTGACTGACCATCCGTCTGCGGGTGATAAGCTGAGCTGAACTGAAGACGAGTCCCCAAACTCTTCTGTAAGCTGCGCCAAAAGTACGATGTGAATCTTGAATCCCTCTCTGAGGTGATGCTGACTGGCACACCGTGAAGCCTGACGATCTGCCTGAGGTACATCTCTGCTAGCTGTGCCGTCGATTGTCCAACTCTGAATGGAAGAAAGTGTGCCACCTTGGTAAGCCTGTCCACAATTACCCAAATAGCATCTCTGCCGGCCGGAGATCTGGGCAATCCGGTCACGAAATCCATGGTTATATGCTCGCATTTCCATTCTGGGATCGGTAAGGGTTGAAGAAGTCCAGCGGGCCTCTGATGTTCAGCTTTAACCTGTTGGCACACCAAACACCGAGTGACAAACCGGGCTATCTTCCTCTTCATGCCATTCCACCAAAAATGCTGACGAATATCACGGTACATCTTCGTACCACCCGGATAAATAGAATATGTGAACTGTGGGCTTCCGCCATGACTTTCTGTCTGATATCCCCACTGGGTACACAAAGACGAGTGCCGTGCCGAAGGGTACCGTCTTCATGGATACATAACTCTGGCCTTCTTCCTGCTTCACACTCTGCTCTGAGTCGCTAGATCTTAGAATCTGTTGACTGCGCCATCCGAATCCTCTCAACTATGCTGGACTGAACCTGTAGACTGGCCATCAATGCCAAACTGGTAGGAAGAACCACTTCAATTCCCATCTTCTGAAGATCTGCCAATAATTCTGGTTGCGCCGTCAGGAAATAAACTCCGGCTCTCCTGCTCAATGCATCTGCTACCACGTTGGCCTTCCCGGGATGATACTATAAATCCACATCATAATCCACCAATAGCTCGAGCCATCTTCTCTGCCGCATATTAAGGTCCTTCAGGATGAAAACATACTTCATGCTCTTATGATCAGTAAAGATCTCCACTCTATCTCCGTACAAGTAGTGTCTCCACAACTTCAAAGCAAATACTACCGCCGCCAATTCCAAGTCGTGGGTCAGGTAATTCTTCTCATGATCACGAAGTTGACATGACGCATAAGATATTACCTTTCCAAGCTGCATCAAGACACGCCCCAATCCTCTGCCTGAAGCGTCGCAATAAACTGTGAATCCTCCGGTCCCATCTGGAAGGGTGAGAATGGGAGCCGTTATCAAACTTTGCTTCAACTTCTCAAATGATTTCTGACACTCTGCTGTCCAAACAAACGGCACATCCTTGCGAGTCAACTGGGTCATCAGCGCTGAAATCCTTGCTAAATCTGAAACGAACCGTCGGTAGTAGCCGGCCAATCCAAGGAAGCTACGAACCTCTGCCACTGAGCTGGGTACCGGCCATGACTCGATAGCCACAATCTTCTGGGGATCCACTTCCACTCCTCCTCGGGTAATGATGTGACCCAAGTACGAAATGCGATCGAGCCAGAACTCGTATTTACTGAACTTGGCGTACAACTGATGCTTCCTAAGCGTCTGGAGGACGACTCTGAGATACTGCTCATGCTCTGCTTCGCTCTTGCTGTAGACCAGGATGTCATCTAGGAACACGATCACAAATTGGTCCAAGTAAGGCATGAAAATG
This sequence comes from Iris pallida, assembly GCA_029216955.1. Lineage (NCBI taxonomy): Eukaryota > Viridiplantae > Streptophyta > Magnoliopsida > Asparagales > Iridaceae > Iris > Iris pallida. The sequence goes on from JANAVB010008998.1 coordinate 13,112,695, forward strand.
CGATTCATGAGGTCCATGAATACGGTCGGCACATTGGTCGCTCCAAAGGGCATAACAAGGAACTCCCAATGTCCATACCTCAATCTGAATGCTGTCTTCGGGATGTCCTGCTCTCTAACTCTGATCTGGTGGTATCCTGACCGCAAATCGATCTTCGAGAACACTGAAGCCCCTCTGAGCTGATCAAACAAGTCATCTATCCTCGGAAGAGGGTATCTGTTCTTGATTGTCACCGAATTCAAGGTACGATAATCAACACATAGCCTGGACGTACCATCATTCTTTTTCACAAGAAGCATCGGGGCTCCCCAAGGCGATCCACTTGCACGAATGAATCCCTTGGTCCTCAGTTCTTCAATCATCTTATACAAAATCTCTAACTCTGAAGGCGCCATCCTGTAGACTCGCTCTGATACTGGTGCTGTCCCGGGAATCAAGTCTATAGTGAACTCAATCTCCCGTTCTGGCGACATCCCTGGAAGCTCCTCTGGAAAGACATCTGGAAACTCTTCAACTATTCGGGACAACTGTACTGCTGCTACTGCCATCCGAAATGCTGGGGAAGACGGCTCCATTGCGCCTCTAGAGAACGAAAACTCTGGCTCGCCGGGGATACTAAAGACAACCCTGCCAATATGGCAGTCTATCCTAGCATACTGGTTCCTCAACCAATCCATGCCTAGGACTACATCATAGTCTGCCTTAGGAAACTCTATGAATCTAGCGGGGAACTCCCTACCACTAACTACGATCCGACACGAGGAAAACACTCGATCTACTCCCACAAGGCCATTACCAGTAAGTATATTGAGCCTCACTGATAATGACTCGGGCTCCAACCCTATCCGTGTCGCGAATCGTACAGACATGAATGAATGTGATGCACCAGAATCAAACAATACCGAAGCTGGAAAGTAGTTGACGAGAATAGTACCTGCCACAACCTCACCTGGTGCAACTTCTTCTTCCATAGTCATCATCATAGCCTGACCTTGTCCTCTGGCTGCTGGTCCCCTCTGCTGGAAACCTCTCTGCCTATTCTGGGTCTGAGCTTGGGCTTGTGCATACTGTTGGGGGTGTTGTTGCTGGAATGCCTGAGACTGAGGCGGCAAGGGCCTCGAAGACTGATACTACTGCTGTTGAACTGGTGCTGGGGCCGGTCCTCTCACCGAAGAGCTAGAAGGGTTGGATGCTGATGAACCACCCCTATTCGGGCAAGCCCCTATCCTATGATCTGCTGCTCCACAAGCCAGGCACAATCCCTGTGCCCTGCGACAATCCGCCACTACATGCCCTGGCTTCCCGCAATGAGAACATCCCATCGCGGAAGTCTGCTTCTGCTTCTTCTGCTGTGGGTACGTCGGAGTCGAATGCTGAACCGACGTTACTGAGGCCGCCTGCCTCGGAGTTCCAATGGTCAATCCTCTAGCTGCCGGGGCTGGAGCTGATGATTGCTGCATCTGACTGTGGGACCGCTTCCTACCTCCGGTCCTATCTACGATCCTCTGGGAGGTGTACTCATGCCTCCTAGCTGCTCTCAAGACTGCATCGAACGTCTGGTGCTCGAACTGCTCAACCGCCAACAAGATCTCTAAATACAGTCCCTGCTGGAACCGCTGGGCCCTATCAAACTCGGTCGCCACCAAGGTGGGGGCAAACCTACTGAGCCTAGAAAACTCCGATGCATAACTGTCGACTGTTCTGCCTCCTTGCTTCAAGTTGGTAAATCTGGTCTGCAGGTCGTACCGAGCCACAGCATCAAAGTACTTCGCTTGGAATCTCTCTCTAAACACTGCCCAAGCAATGGGTGCCATTAATCCTATGGCTTGTGCCGCCCACCAACTGCGAGCTAGGTCCAACAACTGCAGGCGTACCACCGCCACCTTCTCATTCTCGGGTGTTCTAGCTGCTTCCAGAACCACCTCGGTATCCTGAAGCCATGTATCCGCGGCAATCGCATCCTCGGTGCCGTCGAAGAAAGGAGGGTTCAATCGCTTGAAGCTGTTCGCCGCCTGGTTCTCTGGATGTCCGCCTCGGGTCAAAACATCTTGAACTGTCTGGTGTAGGGCGTCGCTTCGACGATCCTGGGAAGCTATCAAAGTTCTGATAAGACCTACTAAGGTACCATCATCTGGCTCTGCGAGCTGGACGGGACGAACTGGTGACTCTCCTCCAGTAGGCACAACTCTGGAGGCTACCCCGGAATGCTGGACTTGATCTCCGGGTTGCTGCTGATCCACGGGACGTGCTCCACCTCGTTGATCGGTAGGACCAGGTACAGTACCGCTGAAGAAGATGACACAGGGAACAATAAAGAAAGGACCAGGACAGATCAACGATACAAGCATGTAATCGGGACAAGAATCCAGGAATTCAGAGGATACGAACAGAGATCAAGGACGAGTACTGATTGAGATATCTATCTGGTAAACCCCCACACATCTTGATTTACAAGACCTGCATGGGCCACCACTTAAACCATGTCACGCCCCAGAACAAGAATACTGGAGAGCGGGGGCAGACATAGCCAGCTACGTATATTGAAATGGAAACCACCTCGATATACGGTCATGGCTGTCTAGATATGTGAGGGTTTTCTACAAGCCAACAGTCTCTTATGGTCATGAACAAGCCTAGTGTCTCAATCACCACAAGTAAGTAAAGTCGCAAGATGTATGATCATTAAATATACAATAATAAGGTGTCCCAAATATTACATATTCAGCTGATCATGAAGCTAGTCGTTACAAAATGTTAGGACTAGCAAGAGTTTAGTCATACATGATCAACCCTAGGATTTGTCAATCATGTTTATAGCCCGTAGGCAGACAGTAAGTAAAAGTGCATCGAGCTAATAGGTGCTCGTCGGCTAAACGCCTCAAAAGAATAACTTTACAATAGAGTGAGCGAAACAAAATAGAAAACCCACTCGTAGTCCGAGTTCCTTCTAGTCGCCACCATCGGGCTGGAAGCTTGGTAGATCCTCGGGAGCTGCTCCGAAATCTGGCCACACAAAACCAGCTGGGTCAACCCCAGAAAGAGCAAGTGCCACAAGGGGGCCACAAAATAAGAACAAAAGCCAGCAAATAGCACAAGTAATCCTGTATTAAACTAAAATTACGAAAACATGTCAGGATGATATACGACGAGATAACCATGGAACTATTCCGATAGCCAGGTTACAACCCGTAAACCAAACAAGGACCAGGGTTGTAACCCTTCATCTGAATAGAGCTTGGTTTCCCACCATATATCGGCGAGATAACTAATATAAGAAATCAAGACAGGAAACAATCTTGTACTGGATCAAGACATGGCTAAACTGGTTATACTTCATTCAATCAATCACGGCCAAGCAGATACTACGGCTTACTACTTTAACTAACTAGGGTTATCACAGACCTAATTACTAACAAGATGCAGTGAGATTGTTCCACAGCCACAAGCCCTGCAGACTATCCAGGCTACCCAGGACGAAAGATTAGGGTTGAATTCAGTGGGTACATCGCCCGGGAGACAAATGTACCCTTAGATGACTTAGAGGGTGCAACACTCGACGGTGCACTGGAAATGTGCCCTACTCGACGGCAGGCTACAGATCCCAAGAGCGCCCAGGTAACGGGATTGCCTGTAGCTGTGTCAATCTTTACATGACTACTGTGTTATTCTAGTTATTAACCTTAATCCATTTTAGTAGGTACTCCTGACCGTGGTACTCAGGAGTTCCATCCTAGATATGATGCAAGACTGGACAAGTGGATTAACAAGCAAGCAAGAAAGAACCACCCACGGTGTCAAGACAGGTCAGTTTAGGTTATCAAGTCATGTCAAGTCAGGAGTGCGCCGCCACGGGCCACTATCAAGTCAGGTTGGTCATATCAGGAGTGCACCACTACGGGTCACTGTCGTGTTATGCAAGTTCTTTGCCATACCAAGCCATGTACAATAGTCATTCCAAACATATTAAGTAAAATCAAGTTCATGACAAAAAGCGTAAGGATATAAAATGGGCATGAAATATCTAATAAAATATCAAAATACGGGTAAGGGAATGCGTACGCACAAAAGCACGCACGCAGGGGGAATGCATACGCAATATAACATGCACGCAGGAGGGCAGCGTATGTGAAAGTCACGCACACTCAAGGAGGCAGCGTATGTGAAAAGTCACGCACGCTCAGGGGCAGCGTATGTGAAAGTCACGCACGCTCAAGGGGCAGCGTACATGAAAAGTTATGCACGCTCAGGGGGGGCAGCGTATGTGAAAGTCACGCACGCTCAAGGGGGGCAGCGTGGGTGAAAAGTCACGCACGCTCAAGGGAGCAGTGTGTGAAAGTCACGCACGCTACAGGGGAACAGTGTGTGAAAGTCACGCACGCTACAGGGAGCAGTGTGTGAAAGTCACGCACGCTATAGGGGAGCAGTATGTGAAAGTCACGCACGCTACAGGGAGCAGTGTGTGAAAGTCATGCACGCTCAAGGGAGCAGTGTGTGAAAGTCACGCACGCTCAAGGAGACACGCTTCCAACAGGAAGCGTACTCAAGCCTGCGTACGCAGCGCTAAAGAGCGCGTGTAGCCCAGTGTGCGTAAGCTAAGCAGCTCTGCATACTGTTCACTGTCTTCTCCAAACAGCAAGAACACCAAGGAAGAACCCAAAGCTTCACAAGTTCATAACTTGGCCATCCGAACTCCAAATTCGGATTTCCAAAGTTCCAACTTGGGTGAAACTGAAAGCTCTTCCACATGGAAACATCAAAACTCATAGAAAACCAACATAAATAGCTCAAACCATGCAAAATCCGAAAATAGGAAAAGCTTAGATCTATGATAATGGGGGCTCCAAATCACAAAAACTCAAGTTCTAATGTTGGTCTCCATGTCCTAATCTAGCAAATGAATAAGGAAAAGAGAGTTCTCATGTAATGGCAAGATGCACTTGCCTAGGGTTAGGTGAGTTGTGGAGGAAGGAGAAGAAGAAGAAGAAGGAAATTAATGGTGGAAGTTATGAGGAGAGAGAGTGGTAGGTGGGGATATAAAGAGGGAGAGTTGTGGTGGGGATGAGGGGTAGCATAGGGCTAGGGTGTTCCAACACATAAAACCGAACCAAACCGAACCATCCCCAATAAAACCGAGCCAAGCTAAAACCCAAAATACGAGAAATACCGAAATTCCACAAGCTGAGAAAAATAAAAATACATGCCAAAATCCAGATACGAGTATAAATACGAAATACGAGAAATACGAGAAATAAGGGTGACACTTTTTTCCATCGTTTATTAAACGTCGCTAATTTAATCTAGCGATATTTTGGCCGAGTTTAGCGACATTTTGGAACGTCGCTAATCTGACAAATTTTTGTAGTGACGTTTTGCGACGTTTTCTCGATTAGCGATACGCTTTTTTTCGTCGTTTATTAAACGTCACTGAAAACGTCGCTAATTTACTTTAGCGACGTTTTGGCCGAGTTTAGCGACGTTTTGGAACGTCGCTAATCTGACAAATTTTTGTAGTGCACTAGGACCTTTACTAAAAGTGGCCACGCCCGTCGACTCCTCAAAGATATCACGCATATAGGGTGTATTTTATTAGGCACGAAGGAGTAGGGAAGAAAGGTCTGAACCCGTCCATCTTAAGCCAATTTGCCCATCGCTTCGTCGAACCGATGCGGCATGACACCTTAACTTCGTTGCATGATCATCTCATCCGAGCTAACCATGTGAGCACTTCGTGCTCCATCGCACTAATCCACTGATTCGGTCTATCGCCTATGCTTCAGCTCGATATATATATATATATATATATATATATATATATATATATATATATATATATATATATATAAAATATATATATATATATATATATATATATATATATATATATATATATATATATAATATAATAAATAAAAAAATATAAAATATATATATATATATAATATATAATATATATATATATATATATATTTTATATATATATATATATATATATATTTATATATATATATATTATACTTATTTATATATATATTCTACTTATTTAATACACTCAAACACAAATATATATAACATTGAAGGAAATAGATGTCACGACCCGCACCCGATCTAGGGGCACGAGTGCGTAACAGTGCCCAGCCTACGCTGCAGAATCGGCGGTAGAACGATGTCTAGGTCGCTAACTAACAAGCTCACACAAAGATATAATGTACCTGTCATAGATCTCAATGCTGAATGGTGGACAAGTATAATGATATGGTAAATACTCAATCACAATCTGAAGCACGATAAGATATCAAAGAATTCTAATAAACTACAAAGTCTCAACAACAACAACTAATACAGAATCAAAATTCAAGTCTCAAATTTAAATAACGAAATCTCCAATATTACAAGTCAAAAGTTCTAACAGAGAATCTAAAACAAGTCAAAGCTAGGACTAAGTCTCTCGGTCATTCCTGCGAATCCGGACCCATGGTAGCTATCCCTTCCTCGGATCCGTAGTAAGTAGGACACTGTCCTCTAAGCAATCATCTAAAAAATATATCCAGTCAGGATGGAACGGGCACATATCCTCTAGCAGATCTAAATAAATGACAAAGACTATAAAACAGTTATAACAAGTAATACTTGATGAACTTGAAAAAGATTGAGACATGAAATGAAATAGACAACAGTTTAATTAAAGTACAAGGAAAGTAAATACAAAAATCAGTAGAACATGGTAATAGAGACTATAAAGAAAATAACTGAACTAGAATATAAGTGATGTGAGTCCAGACAGTATCATATGAGTCAAATATGATTTCAGTATAAGACACTAAACTAGTGTGTTTTGAAATACAACTTTTGACATGTAAACGGCTAGGGCTAAATATGGCACATCATACGCTTGCCAAGCATGCTACGGCAATCTTTTCAGATTAGACCATTAGGAGTTGTACCAGTATGATTGGGAATGTTTACATGTCTACTCGAGTATTTTTTTGCCCTAACTAGTACAAATGATTCCATATCCCAGCACATAAATAGAGTACAAGTCTAGCCAAAAAGTAAGTGGTGCCAGTACGTGTTTCCAGAAGGTGGTTCTAGTGAGTGGTTCCAGAAGCAGGGGCCAGACAAGTTTAATACATGTGTCGCAAGTGAATGAATCCAGAATACCTATTCATGTTGTGTCGGAGAATTAAATAGAACTATACTAGACGCTGAATTATAATAATGATCAAATAAATGAAAACTATCAGAAAATGTACTCGCTTGTCGTCCCGAGCAGTGAATGAGAATCAATGCCCAAAGTGGTGTCACACAAACCTATATATAGGATGTACAAAGTTATTTGATGTTCTAGAGAAAATAATAAATCTAATATGTTATTTACATGTTGCTAGGCCATTTCTAGGTCGAAGTCAATTATAGGTTAGATTTGTCAAACCTGGTCAAACTAGTGTTTCTAGGTTGCATGAGTCCATACACTATGTACCTAGGCCATACTTGCTATATAGGTTACTAAGGTATCAACCCTATGTATAATCTTATACTAGTATCCTAATACTAGCACTTCATGAATACCTATCATGATACCATGACTTCTACTAACCCACTTCTGTATGCCCATATATATGAATACTCCTATGAACCTGTATACTATGTTATATATATTGGTATGCCATGACCCATGTATACTAGGATACCAATACTCATGTTAATACTCTCATACCTATATTTCATAAATACTACACTATAACCTTATTTACCCCTTTCTAATCATATGGGCATTAGATTATGATATATATACTATATCCTAACAATACCAATATTTTAGCTACAAATACCAACGTATTGACATATCCTTACACAACCATTGAACAACTAAGATGGAACTGACATCTAATATAATGAAGGATTGAATCATATAATGATAGGAATTGGCAATGTATACTGTGAATAGAGACTGAAACAAAGAGGACTGAACAACCATGCCTTAGCCTAACATAAGGTGGACATTGGACATAAAGGGATGGACATGACATTCAAGAAAAGACTGAACAGATAGTTAGGGACTGAATATTAGATGAATTAGGACTGAACATGTAATACCCATGGACTGAGCAAACTTCCTATAACTGAACATTCAACATCCTAAAAACTGTTACATAGATAGGTTATGGACTGAACTCAAGGACTGGACAATGAGGACTGACCAAAGGCAATGGACTGATCAAGCCATTACTCTCATTATACCACTGATATGTAAAGTCCTATGAGGACTGACCGACAATCAACAAAGGACTGAACCAACACTATGGACTGTACAACCAGTAAAGTCTGATATCTAAGAGAAGACTAGATTGAAACAAGACATGATATATATTAGGATTGGACCAAATATGCTTGAAAGCAACTATAGGACTGACCCTATAGTTCTAAGAAATGATGCCAAAAGAGATTAAACAATATGACCAATACAAGATGAACTACATCTACTAATGGACTGACTCATGAACCAAGGGCTAGCATATGCTAACTGGAATTGGGATCTAATATGGGAAAAGAGGGTCTGAAATTACCTACCTTATACTAAGAACTCCATACTCGAGCCTCCTTCTAGTCTAATTTATGATACCTAAATAATATGGAATGAACTAAAGCTAATGTAGGACAGAAATGCAAGGGTAAACAAGGGGACTGAATCATATAGATGGGACAAAACCAAAATAAAGACTGATACACATAATAAGAAACCTGATATCTAAAGAAATATGGTCTGAATATATATTAGAGAAGAATATTACTGAAGCAACTAGATCAAGGGCTGAATAATACATGTTCAGAGCTACAGGTATGCAACTGATACCTTAGAGTATCAGTCGAATGGGTATGGAGATGGACTGAACATCAAATATACACTCAACCTGAACTAACAAGTGACTGATATCATAGCTATATTTGAATATTAGCCAATTGATCATAGTTTAAGTTGGGACAGATATCTAAACAGAGAATAGGGACTGATACTAACTAAGGGTATGCAGGACAGATACTGTAATGATGTAGGGGACTCGACTTCAAATGAATGTGGACAGAACTAAGGTAGAGGATGTCAAGTACTGATCATATGAAAAAAGTGGACTAACACATATACAATGGTGACTAATACTAATATAAGGAACAAAACCTATCTATAGGAATGTTGTCATCGAATGGTCTTGGATTGGAACATGGGTGAAAGAGGCAGAGCATTACAAGGGTCTGATATCCTAAATGATGTAGGACATCATCTAAACTTTGAAAGGGAAAGAGGACTGAACAGAGGATATGTGACACACAGGATGCAGTAACTGAACATTATGCAGGGCACATATGGACTAATATTTGTGTAGACATAACATGAATGTAGGACTGAATATACTTAAGAGTATGCCGGACAGTGAACAGTGACTGATACTCTAAGTGAATGCAATGACTGAACAAATGAAATGCCTAGTCCTACTCGAGCCTTCACACTTCACCTTACCTCTGCACGCATGTCCATGGGACAGAACAATACAAAAGGGAAGACAGAAAATTAAGCCTGCACAATGGACTAGAGTATTCATAGCAGTATTAACTGTACTCTGTTATTCCAAAGCCCCCATATCCCTGTTAACCTACCAAATCCATTCTATTTCACTAGATAGCATAGTGTATATATAAAACATGGCAAATCAAACCCATAAAAACATTTAAAACTGAAATTAGAATATGGAATGCTCTATGGGTCATTTTCTCAAACACTTGGCGTGCGTATCGAGACACGTGCATGATACGCACTCCAATTGAATCCAAACTTGACCCAAGGCTCAACTACATGTTTTAAACTACAATTAGAGCCTAACAAACCTATTTCACAATCCATAGAAAGCTATTCTCGGATTTCCTCTAATGTGTATCAAAATAAAGAGGGGAAACCCTTCCAATAGGAAGAGGAGAGCCTCAACTCTTCTCTAATGGCACCCTAATGCAATTGGGGTCCTAAATGAATGTAGTTACACTAATGAAATAAAATGTGAATGGTTTAGAGAGCTCACCAATTGGCAGATGGATTCCCAATATAAAATCCCTATATTAGATCTCCTTCAAGCTCCAAGGGTCCAAGTGCTCCAAATGCTCCCAAACTAGTCAATAGAGCATTCTCCTCTTCAAGGGGAAGAGAATGCAATTGGTTTAAAGGAATTTGGACATAATTTGGAAGTAGGAGAAATTTGGAGAAGAACTACAAATTAGGGTTAGGGTTTCATTGAAAGGGAGAAGAAGGAGAAGTGCTTGCTATTAATAGCAAGGGGAGAGCCTAGTGTGGCTGGACATGATGTTTGGCTAGGGTTTGGTTCATTAGTGGAAAATCTAGAAGGCCCTCCTAAGTTGTCATGACAAGTTCTAAGGAAAGGTACATTCTAACTTAGTGTTTTTAGCCTAAAAGTTCAATTGACTATCTAATTAGAATAGAGATTATCTAACTAAATGAGAATGGGTAAGTTTGTTAAAACTCACAATTTTATTCTACCATGGTCATCTCTAATCATCTAGTCAAGGTGGTTCTAAGGTTTTACCACAATAATATCATTAACACAATTTATTTAATTAAATGTTAACTAAGATAATCAAATTCACAAACCTCATTCCAGGAAAGTGGTGGTTACAATAGACTCAAACATAAATATTTATACAATCAACTATTTTCTCAACTATGGAGTAAACGACAAAGAATAGTACATTTATACAAATCCTTAACATGATACATAAACTCCATAAAGTCATACAAACTAATCCAGTACAACAAAAAATCATACAAAATTCTCCAACATATCAAACCGCTGGTGGAGGAGGTGACTATCCGTATGTATATAACTGCATCATCACTAAACTGATGACCCGCTGTAGGTCTTGGGCAGGAACAATGCCTGGAACAGTCGATGTAGGAGGTGTTATGGTCGAAGAAGGAGCCGGTGCAATGGTATCATGAGGCATTTTGGTCTAATGAGAAGCCGATGTAGTGGTAGTAGGAGGGGCTATGGTTGAAGCAGGAGCCGGTGCAGTGGTAGCAGGGGTCAGACCATAAGTGCCTAGAACTTGGGTCATCTGACTCTGTAGGGTCACTAATATCTGTGTAATATGCTCCAAACTATAGGTGTCGGAGCTAACGCCGGGCTGTGTGGCTACAGGTGGAGGTAGAGGTAGAGGAGGACTCTGGAGTAAACGGACGACTGGGATGTCAACGATCCGATACCATACACGCTGCCGTCTTTTCCTCTTGTGACAGCTTGTATCCATAAGTCGTTCCTCATAGCCGGTGTTAGTGACTGGCTAGTCTCAGCTCCCCCCTCAGCACCCTCCAGCAGTACTCCCTCCCTCATCGTCCTGACTCTCTAAAGTCTCATACATCGCCTATATTTATATAGGTAAATATATTTAGAGTTAATATTCGTATTATAGTTACTATTAAGTATTGTTTTAGATATTATAGGTTTTGTCTTTGATTTCTATTGCTAATTAGAGTTATGTTAGGATATTTAGAGTTAGGACTAACTATTTAGGTAAAATAAATAAATAGTTAAGTATAAAGAAGAATGTAATTAAATAGCAGTGAGAAAACTTACATCGGCTTTGGTCGCCCGATCATATCTTTTTTCATATTTTATATCAACAAATTCAAACTGTTTGTCAATTCTCCATCCATGCTTGGGTATTGTGTCAAACCAATAAAATTTAAACAACACAATTTTGGTATCAAAAGAGTAATCCAGCTATATGATATCTCTTAGAACATCGTAGTAGCCAAATTCTAGATTGGCATCGTAGACTGAACCCCTCACAAACTCTAATTTTTTTTTTGTATAATTAGCCTACTCATCGACAAATGAGTGATTGATATGATTATCAGTGGTTCTAAATTTGAAACCATTGATGGTATATCCATCCCAACACTTCACTCTCTTGTTTGGTCCAATAGCTAGTGCTCGAAGTCTTTCGTTCTGCAATTGTGTACCAGGGCAAAAAACCTAAAGCATCACGTATCATAATGTCATTAGACAAAGCTTGGTCAAATTGTTGAATCTAAATGGTTAATGATTTTAATCCTTACATAATTATGGAACCACGACAAATTTTTTCTATCAACCTTTCTCTATTTTTATATTATCTCTAAAAGTATTCTGATAATAACGAGAAAAGTTAGAGAACTTATTTTACAAGTATAAATAAAATTGAAATATATAGTAAAATTTTGTCGCTTACTTCTCAATATCTTCCATCTCCTTTATACCACTATTTAGGCATATATACCGATGAGCGGCTTCAAACTTATCGTCCTCCAACCATCATAATTAGAAGCACTTGTAGGCTTGCCACCAACATTGAAGATAGTGTAAATTCCACTATTTGGTGCATCGACCTCACCTTCATCACTCCTTGGTGCTCTATTTCGGTTTGTTCTGACATGATTATAGAAGTAGATTGAGCAGAAGTTTGAGACCTCCTCAATGATGTATGCTTCGCATATCGAAGCTTCTACATGAGCCTTATTGCCTACCTTCTTCTTCAGGTGATGTAAATATCTGTAAATAATATATTGAATATTAGAATTATTTGAATAAAAAATTATTAATACTAGATAATTAATTATTTTATACCTCTCAAATGGATACATCCGTCGATAATGTACAGGAGCACCATACGTGCTTCGTATGCAAGATGAATCGACAAATGTTCCATACTATCAAAAAAGACGGGAGAACACCCTTTCTAACTTGCACAATGTCAATATAATCTCATCCTCAAGTTCCAACAAATGTTGTACCATCAACTTGCTTGAACACAAATATCTAAAGAATATAGATAACTCGGCCAGCGGAGTCCATACATGAGAAGGCAACATCTCTTTCAAAGTAATGGGAAGTAAATGCTCCATGAATACGTGACAATCATGACTCTTCATTCCTATCAGTTTGCGTTCGTTGAGATTGACACATCTCGCCAGATTCGACACGTAGCCGTCAGAAAATCTCAACTTTGAAATCCAGTTGCATATTATCAATTTATCATCCCTACTCAATGTAAATGGTGCCGAAGGCTTGACCCAGTTACTATTGGATCTTCATGTTAGTTGCATATTAATAATTTTCAAGTCTATTTTTGCTTTGGGATTGTCTTTCATTTTTTCTTGATATCCATCACTGTATTGAAGATATTGTCGAATATTTTTTTTCATTATACATGACATCAATATTATGTTTTATCCTTCCAATAAGGTAAGTTTCAAAAGATACTCTACTTCGTCCAATTATGGTGGTATCGAAATCCTTCTAAGTGATGGCCCGATCTCGGATCTTCCGTTACATTCGACAAATCCTCTACCTCTTGCCAAACTGCATCTCCTGTCAATCTCAACGGGGAAGAAGAGATCATGTTTACCAGCTCTGAATGCGTCTTTGTTCCTTCTCAATGGATGCGACGGAGGAAGGAACTGACGATAACAATTAAAAAAAAAGCTTTTCCTTTATTCTGAAGGCGGAATGCCTTACTCTTTCCCAGACATATTGGATAAGACATAATACCATGAGTACTCTACCCCGATAACATCTCGTATGCTAGAAAATCGTTGATGGTCTACATGAGCATTGCTCTCATCTAAAAGTTCTGCTCCATCAATATATCATACGTCTAAACGTCGAACCGGCACAATTGTTTCTACTTGTCCACCAACGGCTGCAAGTAGATATCGATGTTTTTCTTTAGATTTTTCGGATCGGGTATGATAAGTGTTAAGAACATATAAGAGGTCTCCATGCATATCTACGGTGGTAGATTGTAAGGGGTCAAAATCACTGGCCAACAAGTGTACTAAGACCCGGACTGTCCGAAAGGAGTGAACCCATCAGAACAAAAAGCCAATCAAATATTCCTAGGCCCCATAGCAAATCCAGGATGACATCGATCAAAATACTTCCATGCCACTCCATCGGAAGGATGAGATAGTTCTCCTTCATCCATCTTTCGTTCTTTGCTATGCCATGTCATGTGTTGTACAGTATTTACGGACATATACATTCTCTACAGTCTCTTTATGGTCGACAGAAACTGCATGTATTTGTAGGGGCACAACCTTGCTCGTTCAGTTGATTTTTCTTTACCCCAAATTAGCTTGTATCGATCCTTGTGACAGAAAATGCATCTGACTTTATCATTGTTCTCCTTGTAGTAAAATATGCAACCATTTCGACAATAATCTATCTTTTCATAGCCTAATACGAGCTTCTGTATCATCATTTTCGACTTGTAAAAGTTTTCTAGCAAGTCCTTCGATACTTCTGGTGCCAGCAACTCTCTAACAAACTGAATTATCTGGTCGTAGCATTCCTACGACAAGTTGAAATTAGACTTAAGGTTCAAAAGTCGCATCACCACCGATAGGACATAATAAGAATAACAACCCGGGTATAACGGAGTATCAGCATGCTTGAACATATCATAGAACTCCTTGTATCAGGATTCGGATCCTCCGGATAAAAAATTGGACCTGCCGCATCAAATACCAACTCACATGCCAAGTTTCGATACCGATATTCGAAGTGATCTCTGTTTTCCGTAAATAAATTGGCGACTCTGCTGGGGAATGATGAAAATATTATACATGATATTTCTTTAAGAATTTGCCATTGATAGGCATCATCATGACTTTCCCATCCATAGAGGTAAGCTGGTATGCTCCGTTAGAGAAGACTTTGTTTACTACGAATGGGCCTTCCCATTTTGCATCAAATTTACCTTTGCTCATATGTGTCATGGTCATAGGACGTCTGACAGTAAGGACCAGTTCTCTCTTCTGATATGCTCTGACTTTGACTTTCCGGTTAAAAGCTTTTGAGATTCGGGCCTGATACAACTCGATATTTTGTTGAGCATACAATCGTTTTTCATCTAGAGCTTCCAATTCTTGAAGTCAAAGACGATCATTGTTTTCTATTGTAAGTTCATTGGAGATTGCAATTCTCAGAGAAGGAATCTGGATCTCAAGGGGAAGAACAGCTTCACACCCATATACTAAAGAGAAAGGCGTACATCCGGTTGCATTGCGAACTGTGGTGCGGTAGGCCCATAAACATTCACCAAGCTTCTCGCTCCAGTTACGTTTATTGGAAGAAACAAACTTTTTCAAGAGTTTGATGATCGTTTTATTGAAAGCTTCTGCCAATCCATTAGCTGCTGGATTATATGCTGTAGAAGCTAAATTATTGATCCGATGATCGTCGCAGAATCGAGTAAATTTTTGACTGACGAATTGCGGTCCATTATCATGGATAATACATCGAGGAACACCAAATCGATAGATGACATGATGCTTGACGAAGTTGATAACACTAGAAGTTTTGACTTCAGATAACGGGATTGCTTCAGCCTATTTGGAAAAGTAATCGGTTATTGCTAGAATAAACCGATGTCCTCTTGATGATGGTGGGTTGATGGGACCAATGACGTCCATGCCCCAAGCTTCAAAGGGCCATGATGCAGCTGTTGGGTGTAAGAACTCTGACGGTTGATGGATAAAGTCTGCATGAATTTGACAGGCTTTACATTTCCGAGCATATTGAATGGCGTCAGCCACCATCGTGGGCCAATAATAACCCATACGTCGGATACGATCTTGAAGTTTAGGACCTGGCTGATGAGCTCCATAAACACCATCATGTGCTTCACGGATTATCTGTTATGCTTCTTCACCAGCGATGCATCGAAGGAGAAGACCGTCGTAGGCCCGACGATATAGTGTCTTCGTTGTATGATTATAATAGAATCTGAGAGATCTACGCCGAATAGACGCTGCTTCACTCGGATTATCGGGAAGTATATCATATAATACAAAGTCTAAAAACGGGCGTCTCCAGTCTTCAGTTATGGCTTCTGTTTCATTAGAAAAGACATATTCCATAGTAGAATCAGAAGAAGACGAGGACACTTTGTCAAACTTTAATCCAGCATCAAGGTTGAGAGAATCTTCATGAGGATTATGAGGAAAAGCCAAAGCCAGATTATTCTCAACACAGAATAGTTCTCGGTTATAAACCACTATCACTTGCTGACGTCTGATTGGTATGGCTAATACAGCAGCAAGATTAGCCAAAGCATCAGCTTCTGTATTATAGGCTCGTCGAATATGTTCAATAAAGAAACCTTCAAAAGATGAGGCCATAGAAAGTGCTGCTCGATGATAAGGTATCAAATCCTGATAACGAACTTCATACGATCCTCTGATCTGATTGACAATAAGCTTGGAGTCTCCATAAACTTTCAAATATTGAATATCTAGATGCTTAGCAAGTTGAAGACCGATGAGCAATGCATTGTATTCGGCTATATTATTTGAACATGATTGATCCAGAGAATAAGCCCTCTGAATAGTTAGTCCTTCTGGGGATACAAGAACAATCCCAACTCTGGCGATAATATCATCATTAGGACCTATTCTAGATGCTCCATCAAAGAATAGACGCCAGGTAGGAATTTCTTCAGAAACCAGATTTGAATCCAGAACTTCATCTGGGATCTCATCATATAATTTAGAATCTTCTGGAATCGCATGAGCTGCCAGAAAATCAGCAAGAGCCTGTCCTTTAACTGACTTCTACGGAATATAATGCATATCGTATTGAGCTAACAAGATTCCCCAATTAGCTAGTCTGGAGTTGAGAATACCGGATTTCTTCATCATAATCCTGATGGGATTCACTCTAGAAATGACGTGAATTGTTTGACCAATAATATAATATCGCGTCTTCTGAACAGCAAACATTAATGCTAGGCATTCTTTCTCAATTGGAGAATAACGCGGTTCAGCGCCTGTCATTGTGCGACTGAGATAATAAATAGCCTGTTCATGGCCATCTTTATTTTTCTGGGCGAGTAATGCACCAAGAGAATGATCCATGGCTCGAACATATAGAAGGAATGGTATTCCCGAAATGGGAGGTACCAAAATCGGAGGGTTCATGAGATACTATTTGATATCGTCAAATGCTTTTTGACATTCTTCGTTCCAGACGAAAGATACACCTTTCTTCAGAAGTTTGTTGAATGGTCTGCAGCGTCCTGATAAGTTGGAAATGAATCTCCTGATATAAGCGATTCTTCCTTGAAATCCTCGTAGCTCTTTTAAGGTGCGTGGAGGACGCATCTCTTGAATGGCTTTGATCTTCTCGGGATCCACGTGTATACCTTTAGCGGTAATGACGAAGTCGAGAAATTTACCACTAGAGACGCCCAGGAAGGACTTAGTAGGGTTCATTTTAAGTTGATACTGACGCATTAAATCAAAGATAGTCCTCAAATCTTGGATATGATCCTCCTTTTGTCAACTTTTGACTACAATATCATCAATATAGCATTCGACTATTTTCCAGAGATGTTCGCGGAATATAGTGCTCATTGCTCGCTGATATGTTGCTCCTGCATTTTTGAGACCAAACGGCATCACTGTGTAACAGTATGTACCGATCGGCATTCTGAAGGAAGTGTGTTTTTCATCATCTGAAAATATTTTGATTTGATTATACCCTGAATACCCATCCATGAATGACATTCGTTCAAAACCACATGTGTTGTCGATCATGACATCTGTAATTGGAAGAGGAAACTCGTCTTTAGGACAAGCTGCATTGAGATCGCGAAAGTCTATAAAGACTCGGATCTTGCCAGTCTTTTTAAGGACAGGAACGATGTTAGCCACCCATTCAGGATGTTGTTCCTCTCGAATAAATCCGAAAGCCATAAGCTTGTTGACTTCAGCTTCAATTGCATCCATAATGTCTGGACGAAATCGTCGCTATTGTTGTTTAACCGGTTTAGCATTTGGCATGATATTAAGTTTGTGCATTGCAATCTTTGGATCTAATCCCGGCATATCCTCATAACTCCAAGCGAAGACATCGATATAATCATGAATAAGCTTGATCATGTCTTGCTTATCTGTTTCTGAAAGACTTTCACTGATGAATATTGGTTTAGGGGACCCTTCTTCACCAACATCAATTTGGATCAGTTTATCTTCAGTAGGAGGTTCCCTCTGCTCAAACCTGAATTCCCATTGATTATCTAATCTTTGAGCCCATTGTTCTGATTCTGGAGATATTTCAAAATCATCCTCATCTTTATTATTTTCTTGCGGGCCATCAACAGAGACCATATTGATGGATAGAATAGAGCGATATAGATCGCCAATACTCGTATCAGAATCCCAAGAGAGGGAATCGGAAGACTCAGATCGTTCGTCTTCATCGGATTTTGAATCTTCAAGGACTATGTTGATAAAGGAAGTAGGAGCAACGTAACCTAAACCACATTTTGTCCTTCCGTATTTTAGTAGAGGAATTCGAACAGGCATTCTTCTTCCTTTTCCATTATTGAGACTGGTTCTGAAGTCATAACCCATATTCTTGATGATATTTTTAGATTGCTGACTGTAGCGACGCAGTTGTAACCTTCCAGTATCGTCGTTTGCGTCATCTTCTTCCAGATTAAAAGGATTCTGGGGTCCTTTATAGAAGAATATTGGATTTTCTCCCTTCTTTCTAATAGGGACCACGAAGTATGATTTTTGTATGGACTCTAATGATACGTCTGTATGAAGAGTTTGAATAACTTCTATAGTTAGTGGCTCTAAGCTATCTAGCAATTGTAAATAACTTTGTACATGATTACAGACATCTATATACTGCAAAGGAGATGCTTCATTAATATCAGATACTGTATTTACAACAAAAGGCTGAGCCTTATCAGACTTAGTCAAATTAATGACAAAATGAGGAGAGGAAGAGCGATCAGAAGTTTTGTTTCGATTAAGATCGACAACAAAAGGCTCAAAAGAGGTGAGCTCCCTTGAAGAAGATCGTGGATAAGTAGTACGTCCGCTGACTGGAATGACTAGAGTATCTGGTCTAGCCTGAGAAGGTGGAGGGGGAGTGGTACGTCCACTAACAGGAATTATTAGTGAACTTTGGGGAGCCTGGGAAGATGATATAGTAGTACATCCACTGACAGAAATTATCAGTGAACTTTGTGGAGCCTGGGCAGATGATGAAGTAGTACGTCCACTGACAGGAATTATCAGTGAGCCTTCTTCAGATGATTTAACAGACTGCGGAGGAGTGATACGCCCTTTTACAGGAATAACAAAAGGATTGACTTTTGATATCTCATCATCATTATCTATAGCTTGCAAGACTTTTGAGTATTCATCTTTGTACATGCGAGCATCATTGAAGTAAGCTTCGACCCCTTTGAATGGATAGAGATCTGCAACCTCCTTTTGAACTTCTCCATTATCATCAACATATTTGAAGCACTGATGAAGAGTCGAAGGAACGATATTATGTTCATGCAAGAATGGTCTCCCCAATAGAGCATTGTATGAGCAACCATGATTGTCGATGATGTAAAAAGTAACTTTAGTGCGAAGATCGCCTATTTGAAATTTGAGGCGAATCTTGCCCAAAGGCTCACTTTTTCCCTGATTGAATCCCAAGATGGTAGTGATAGTGCTGGAAAGACTATGCACAGGTATCTTTAGTGCATCTAGTATAGCTTTTGGCATAATACTGAGAGCAGATCCTGGATCAATCAGTAGACGATCAACCTTCATAGAATCGATATATCATGTATGATATAAAGGACGGTCATGTCGATTATCCTCTAGCAGCATATCGTCCAGTGTAAAGGTAATGTTTGGAATAAATTCCAATACATTATGGCAATGAGAGACAGGTTCTGTTTCCAACTTCTTGAGGAGAGTTAGGCAGGTTTCTGCTTGCAGCAGTGCTTCACTCAGAGTTTTTCGAGTCTCTTTAGAGAGGCGTAAGAGCTCGAAGATTGATAATTTAGCTGGTGTATTGGCTAGTTGAGCCAATATATCAAAATTATAAGATTTTTCAAGTCCTGTAGGAGATGACTTCTTCAATGGTTTGTCGAAGCGAACTTGTTGTTTGCCTTTGTCAGCTGCTGTTGGCTTAGAAGGAACTGTCTCAACAGGAACGTTTGAAGGCCCTTCAGTAGAGACTGGTGTTGGAGCTGTAACCGGAGAAACAACAGAAGTTTCTTCAGGAATTTCAGCATAATCATTCAGATATATTTTTCCTGACCGAGTTCCAGCAAGAACTTCGCCTTCAGGCTCAGGTTCAGGGTCTATGGAAACCATGTTGCAATTCTTTATCTTGCTCTTGGTTCTTTTATGCTTGATGAGAGCTTCATTCCAGAAACCAAGGCCAACACGAGATTGATTATGTCTTATAGTGATGGCTAAAGGTGCTCGGAGTCCTTTGCCTGAGTTTAAGCCAAGAGCAGTGGCTAAATCATAACCCATCTTCGCCATTAATTTACGAGATTGTGAACTGTATAGATGAAAAGCAGGCTTGTACCTATCTTCAGATTGAGGTACAGATTTTATCTCCGTAGGGAGTGAATTTCCTGCCAAGATAAAAGTAGAGGTTAGATAAAAATCGGATGTGAAACTAGAAGTCATATTGCATGACTTAGTCTTCCCGAGTTTCTTTTTAGATGAGGGAGTCTTCTGAGGAGAAGAGGAAGATGTCTCAAACTCCGTCATTAAATCTGGATGGATCCACATGATCTCTCCCTTCTTAGTTGTGACAGGAACAAGTCCTTCATTCTGTGCTGGTGGGATGTTCACAACTTCGAGAGTTGCTTTGGGGATAGGAACAATCCCACTTTCCACCATTAAAGGAGGGAAGTCACCGAACTGCATTGAAATTACATTTGCTGTGACTGTCTTGTCTTTGGGTGTCAGTGTCACAGCTCCTGATTTAATCATCTCTTGGATCTTTCCTTTTAATACATAGCAAGACCGGATTGTATGACCCAGCATTCTATGATATGGACAGTATTTTGGATGATCTGTCTTATTGGCTTCATCAGGCTTTTTGATTTCTGGCAATTGAATCTTGTTACCCTTGAGCAAGCATTCAAAAATACCTTGAACATCGTCATCGTCGAAAGAATATTCTTCCTTCGGCCGAGGAGGTCTATGTTGTTGATTTGTTGGAGCTGGAGTAGCTTGGGTAGCCTTCACCTCTTGACTACTGCTTTGGAGATTGACTTCAAGAGCTTCTTTCCCTTTGCGATTGTTGGGTCGAGTACTATTGCTAGCACTTTGATTTGATTCCTTAGGAGCCATTTGTACCCCCAGACCCTTGAAGGTCTCAGCACTGACTTCAGCAGCCTTGGCACTGACGATGAAAGAAGGCCAATCTTGGAACTGAGTGGACCCTGTCCACATGCTGATGATTGGTAAGAGATTCGACTTGCAAGTGTCGATAGTAACAGCATCAGGAGTTCCGAGAGGCATTTTGAGGGCTTCTCTTCTGAATCTTTTAATGAAGTCTTCGGTGGTTTCATTATTTTTCTGTTTAATTCTTATGAGGGCTGACATGGTCATGTCATTGAGCCCTTCATAGAACCGTTCAAGAAACATTTGCTTGAAACCGGCAAATGAGGTAATGCACCCATCAGGGAGACTTCTATACTATTCATAAGCTGTTCCTTTGAGACACCCAACAAACACCCGAGTAAGGAGGGCGTCACTTGGTTGCAATTGATCAGTCATTACCTCAAAGTGATTAATGAACTGACTTGGGGAGGTTGTCCCATCAAAGAAAGAGATAGTCGGAGGCTTGTATTTAGGAGGATATGATACTTGCTTCCATTCTATCGGGTAAGGTTGCTTGATACCTAACCTTTGTAAACCATCTTTCTGTTTGAATGCCTCGAATTGAGTTCGGAGATTCCTTAACTCTTCAGTAACAATTCCGGAGGATTGTGGAGTTGTAACTTGTTGAGTGTAATTGGAAGGAGGGACTGCAGCATATGTACCACCCCCAGCTCCAGACTGACTTAGAGTGGGTTGTACAGGAACATTAGATTGTACCCCCGAAATAGTAGAGGGTTCCGGGTTTGGAACAACAGGAGTATTTAATACAACTGGAGGGGCTGTATGTTGGACTTGCTGAGTTTGATGCTGAGCTTGCATAAGAGTGTGCAAAGCATTCAATGTATCTGCCATAGCTCACAACTATTGTTCTAAGGAAGAAATTCTTTGTTCATGAGCTTCGGTGCTAGTTGAAGGTTCATGATTGCCCTCTGCCATGTAAGTGGTAATCATTCGAGGAATAGATGATAAAACAGTTTGTTCTGAATCATCGCTGTGTGAGTCAGTATCTTTCTCGGGGCTATTTACGGGAATCAATACTGGAAAGTTGGATTCTCCAAGGAAGTCCTCTGTGATCTCTGGATTACCACTTGGATGAGAAGAAGAAGAGACCCTGGCCAAGGCTCCGGTCCTGGATCGGGTGCCGAGATAAACACCATCTTCAGAATCTGATATAGCATCAGATCGTATGCTACCCCCAATGTTTCTGAAGGTCATGTTGACAGAAGCATAAAGAGGTTCATCTTCATCCAATATTGGTTCATATTGAATTCGTTCGAAAACAGATCGTCTTTTTGGTGAGCAACAACATTGAATAACAACTCGAGGTTGGAAGTTACAACTATGCTTTTCATGGCAAATATGAGCAATATCATAGCCTGATGGAGTGTCGATTCTCCGTTTATTTTGTAAATACTCCCGGAGATCTGTAGGAACAGATTAGGAAGTACTTGAAGATAGTTTCTGTGTAGAAACTTGTCTTTTGTTCTTCTGTCTTCTCGGTTCTTGAGTGTATAAAGACTGATTAATTTGAGCCACATAGCTTTTGGCATATTCTGCATCAGGGTCTAATATACTTGTCTCAGTGGAACCGAGATGATTCTGATGAAGCTTGTTACGAAGATCCGTAGAAGATCTGACTTTGGTATCAGTCTTGGATACTTGTAATTTTCCTTTCTCAGATCGAGAAATTTTGAGAGAAGGAAGATGGGTATTATTCCGACTGGGAGTCGGTAATAATCCATCTTTAGAGGAATTAGCCAAAAGGCGTTTTCCTTTGTTTGATCTAGTAAGAGTACTAGTCAAATTAACTCCAGAGGTAAAGACCTTAGGAGTAGAGGAGTTGACTAAAGAGTCTTTCTCCTTGGTTGGCACAAGATGTGCAAGTTGAGGGGGAATCATTTGTATGTTCTGTGGAAGAGAACCCCCAACCTGACTTTGAGAAACAGTCAAAGGACTGTATCTGTTAGCATACGCTGACTTCAGTTTGGACTTCTTGTCATGCGCTGCCTTTTTATTAGCATACGCTGGCTTTGGCTTAGCATACGCTGCCTTTGCCGTACACTGTCCTTTGACTGCCATACGCACAGAGTCATCAATGGCTAAAGAGCCGACTGCTGTCGTAAGAGTAGAAGGAGGAGAGACTTTGACAAGTCCAGAGATGGTTTTCTTTGGACACGCTGACTTGGTTAAAGAACCCACTTTGTCAGCGTGACTAAGAGAAGCCACTGTTGCCGTGTTCAGAGAAGCCGAAGTGTGCTTCGTTAAAGTTGAAGACGTGTTCTTGTCAGGATGAGAAGTGACAGAAACGTCTCGGACTGTTGAAGAAGACTTAGGGACATAGACAGAGCGTCCCTTCTTCTTGGCAGCAGGAAGAGCGGAGGAAGCAGTTCGGCCCTCCTTCGCCTTGAGCATTTCTTCGTAAGCAGATTGGTCGAATTGTACGACCATCGTCTTCTTCGTCGAGCCAATCGATGAAGTATCGCATTGAGTTGTTGCTATCTCATTGGAGGAGACAGCTTTCCCCAGCAGAGTCGCCAATTTGTTTTTCATAAATAAATTCACTTTATTTATTTTGTATCTGAGAAAATTACAACTGTAGGAATCTAATCTAGAAGACGATTACTTTATCCCTTGGACGATGCGATGAAGAAAACTCGAACTTCGAAGAACTTGGACAGCAACTGGGCAATCTCTCCGTTCTCTCTGAAATTGACTGTAGTGTGATGAAGATAAAGAAACTCTTTTTTATAGAGTTCTGGATAACTGTTCTGAAGCATACGCTCAGTCAGTTACTTGACGTGTGCATAACTGCAGGGACGCGTGGCGAATTCTGGTGAAGACACCTTGGAGTGCGGTTGAGAGTAGTGGAATATATCTAGGAGAGATTGGTGGCATGGATGCCACGTTGCATAACTTTTGAATAACTGAGTAACTGAGTACAGGACACGTGAGAACGTGTGTTGACTGTACATTAAAAGTCATCCTGGATGCCTTTGCTGTGATACGCTGTCTTTAAAGAAGAGTCATACGCTAGCTTTGAAGGCACATGTCTTGCATACGCTGACTGGATCATATAAAGCTGATACGCTCACTTGATTGGGAAGGAGTCGTATGGGGTCCATACGCTCACTTAGCTGGGAAGGAGTCGTATGGAGTCCATACGCTCACTTAGCTGGGAAGGAGTCATATGAGATCCATACGCTCACTTAATTGGGAAGGAGTCGTATGAGATCCATAAGCTCACTTAATTGGGAAGGAGTCGTATGAGATCCATACGCTCACTTAATTGGGAAGGAGTCGTATGAGATTGAGGGAGTAGACACGTGGCTATTCTTAATCTTCTCAAACACGCCATATCTTCAAATACTGACAAATATTCTTGAGCGTCGTGCTGCAGATATGATGGCTGACAGACTGTCAGAAATGACAGTAATGATGGCTTTTTATTTATGATGGCTGCTGAGCTGTCCTCGTAAGAGACAAAATCTTTTCTCGAAAACCTATACGACGGCTAATCTTCATGGGGCAGCTGTCTTTGCACGAAAGACGAAGTGTCAGATTTATCCTTTATTAAATACATGCTGTGCTGTCATCTCAGGAAATAATAAAATATTCACTGAGCGTACGGCCTTTAGATGAGCGTATGGCCTTGACTGAGCGTATGGCCTTGAGCGTATGGCTTTGGCTGAGCGTATGGCTTTGAGCGTATGACTTGGACTGAGCGTATGGCTTTGAGCGTATGACTTGGACTGAGTCTTATGTCAGCGTGTCATAATTTTCACACCCTACAATCTCCGAGAGTGGACTCTTCCACTTCCGTATTAAAGGAGGAATGGTATTGCAGAACCAAAGGTTCTTCTTGAGCCGTCCACTCGTTGTAGTTCAGTACGAAACCCTTCTTGTAGTGGTGCTCTCTCATGAGATCTACCTCTTTGAATGATATATTATTACATTTGACACAAGGGCATTTTATGAGCCTTCGGTCTAAGAAATAAGGTTGGCTATTGGCGTATCTCAAAAATTTCTCTACGCACGTAGGGCTGAAAATTGAACGAACGAGTTCGAACAAAGAGTGTTCAAGCTTGGTTTGACTTAACTATCGAATGAGTTTGATTCGAGCCGAGCTTGGACCGAGCCAAACACAAGCCGAATGCGAACGGTTTGAATCGTTTTATAGCCCTAGTAGTGAGTATTTATAGGAGATGTTGTATAGACTATCACACTGTTCTCTCAAGTTTTAAAGACTTTTTAATTGAATTACTTATGCTCTTTATATCATAAATTTATCATCATATAAAGAACAAAAAATGAGTAAAATTTCTAAGACAAAATGTATTTCTATCTATTAAAAAGGCATAACATATACTAGAAATGAGGAACCGAGCCGAGCTCGAACCTGTCTGAGAGCAAGATCGAGTCAAACAACCTATGGTCGAACTCGGTATCGATTAGTCCACGAACGAGCTTAAATCGAGCTTGGACCGAGCCGAACACGAGCCGAATGCGAATGGTTCAAATCTTTTTATAGCCCTATACGCACACCATGAAATCATCCTTCAAACCAATCTTGCTATCATCATCGATTGTACATCCACGAACGGTCAACTAAGTATTGACTCATTGTTCAAACCATTCTGTATGTACATACCATATATATTGTAAATACAAGTACCAATTAATTTAGTACCTAATTGTAACAACGAAGGTTAACAGTATCAGTATCGAACTCGGTATCAGACCATTCCTCTGAGTGTCGATATCGATTGTATCGCATTGGTATCGGCCGTATCGGATTGGTATCGACCATATCCGATTGGTATCGGCCGTATCGGATCGGCGGTATCGGCCGATACTTCAAACTATTTTAATAAATAATTAATATTCACAATCCTATATATATTATAGTATTGATAATCCTAGAACACCACCCTAGAGTTAAAATATATTTAAGAAAGATATTTAGTATTAACGGATTCAAATATCTTAATATCCGAACAATATTCGGATATCCTAATCCAATACCACGAATTTTGAATAATATCCAAAAATGCAAAATTAGAATGGGCTACCTCGAATTCGTATTCAAATATCTTAATATCGGAATTCGTATCCATGTTCCATAATATCCTAAACAAATTCGGATATCCTAATCCAATATCCAAAATTTTGAATAATATCCAAAAATTTGGATATGGATATGAAATCGACCATTGTCTATGTCATGTGCTTGTGTCCATGTCCAATGTATCGTGTTTGTACGTGTCCAACACCAAAATCCAAATTTATATTCCCCCCAAAATCACAAATATAATAATTAAATAAAATAGCAATATGGGTTAGTGTTTAGCTTCGACGGAGGAGGAAGGTCTGACCGGAGGGGGCAATGGATCGGAGGAAGGACACCGGAGTAGGAGGAGGATATCAATAGAGGAGGATTATAGTAGAGGAGGGAGGCATCTGGTCAGAGGGGTGTCGCCGTGGGAGGAGGAGGAGGGGCTCGGGAGTAGGAGACCGGAGGAGGAGGGGCACTACAAGAATAAAGGTTTTCTTGACGATTTTTCCTCGTCAAGAAATGGTATCTTGACGGTTGCATATCCGTCAACTAGGCCGGAGTCAAGAAAAGACCTCCCCTTTTCTTTGACGGTCTCTGGCAAAGCTTTTCTTGACGGTTTTTTGCCGTCATATTAAGTTATTTTTTGACTGCTTTTAGCCGTCAAGATAGCAGTTTTTAGAAACCGTCAAGATAGGCAAAAACTTTTCTTGACTCCGGCCTAGATGACGGCTATTAGCCGTCAAGAAAAGCCATCTTGCAGCAGAACTGAGTTAATTGTTGATGTTTTATAACCGTCAAGAGAAGCTAAATTTAGTATAGCAAAATGCTATTTATAATTATATAATATGAATCGAACACATACATAATATCAATAATCTAGAAGATATACATACATCAAATAAGTACAAAATCTAATTTTTATATTAATAAACTGTATATTGTCCATACATCACAAACTTCAAATACATCCAACACGTCCAACCACAAACATCTAACACTTGTCCAACCACAAACATATCCAACCAAAGTATGTAGTTTTCATACATCTTAAACATCCAAAACTGAAAATTATACAAATAAAACCAAGATATGTAGCAAACCCTACTGGAGCAAAGTATGCAATTTCCATAATCTTCATTTTCCATACATGTTCATTTTTCATGTAGTTCCTGAGAGACCAAGAGAAATGGGAAGTGTATGTCATTATATAGACAAAGTTTTAAATCTTCTATACATGTAAAATCTGATGGTAGACAAACGACAAAATTAATTGAACATTCAGATGTTGCATAAGATTTGTAGACCCGATACTACACACGCTAAGCCTAATTGTGTCCAAAAAAAAGTATATTAATCTCCAGTTCCGAGATCTTAGAATCTGGAAATACTCTGGATAAAAACTCTGGATGAAGGATTTCATTGAAACTTCATGAAACATGGACAGGGCACCTAGTATTGTATCTGATATGTATATTAGACAACGCGGCATGGATAGGGCACCTATTCCAAACTAAAACAACAAGAAGAATGATTTTATCCCAAATTCAAGCCTCGCTATTTTAGACTAAGTAAAAGAAATTATGAGGAAAATAATTATTGCTAAGGACAATTGTTTAAAGATGAGAGGAATTAACTACTTAACAAAACAGAACATACCTAAACTAAACTTTTGTACTCTGAGATCTCATCTTGAAGTCCAATCCATTCAACTTGCTAAAGAGAGCAATGGAAGCACAAGAAAATGCAGTAAACCACAATCGAACACATACCCAAGTTTGGATACCACAATCAAACACATACCCAAGTTTCCTGGATAAGAACACTATCTCCGGTAAGACTCAATTTTTTGTATCCATGTGTATTCTGAAACAAAAATGACATCACGAAAGAGATTTAGTTCAGCTATCAACCAAGCAACATGTTTATCGTCTATGTGTCATATTGTATAGTTACTTGAATCATTGAAAGTCTTAAGTTTTTGACAATGACATATATTGAATACACTTCCAGAGATTGGTTGTCCTGCTGCAATTTAATTTCACTTTTCGTGTACTAAATTTATTTATTTATTTTGTTTGATTATTATTGTTTAAGTCAGCAG
This sequence comes from Iris pallida, assembly GCA_029216955.1. Taxonomy (NCBI): domain Eukaryota; kingdom Viridiplantae; phylum Streptophyta; class Magnoliopsida; order Asparagales; family Iridaceae; genus Iris; species Iris pallida. The sequence continues at coordinate 13,141,093 of JANAVB010008998.1, forward strand.
AAAAAAGGTACGCCCAAAGAGACATGATATCAATATGTATGAATGAGGGGAAAGGCTAAGTTATAAAACTCAATCTAACACTTACAAATTATTGCTGGAAGTTGGATAGCTAATTAGACTTATTAAGGAATAAAGGACATGGTTAACCAAAACTATCAAAAAGTGTGAAAAAAAATAGTCCTGAATCATCGTTAGAGGAATAAATGCAAGGATAAGAATACCAAACATTTTTTCGCTGAAGAACCAGAACTCCACAGTAGGATCCTCACATTAAAGTTACAGGAAGCAGTACAGTTAGCCTCGGTGTGATAGTGAACCTTCCATTTAGAGCAACTTTCAAAGACTTAAGGCTCTACCCATAGGGCAAATGGTAGCTTAGTTCTGGAAAGAAAGGGAAACAAGAAGACCGGCAACCTACAAATTCCGTTCATGCAAGTCTCGACCATAATACATGAAATCAAATCTGCAGAAAAAGTAAACGAAGTCCCATTAGAGAAAATACATGGAATTCCTTCCAATTACATGATGTCAAAGAACTATCAAACAAACATGCTCCAATTGGAAAGGCCAAAAAACCATGCTTCCCATATTAAGAATCTATTACACAGACTGTAGTAGAGAAGGAGAAACTGTCTCAACATATTTTATCATGTTCTGATAAAAATAAGAGGGAACAAGAATTGGGTCTACAAGAGGTTTTTTGCTTGGTTGCATCCTACATAAGGAGAAAGTGTCTCAACATATTTGTGAAGTTCTAGTTGCAGGATGAAACAAGTTTCCTTTGATTTTTTTTAATACTCGAGTAGTGTATCTTTCACTTGCATGTTGTTCTTCAGATTCTACATGGTGCTTAAGAACCAAAGAAACTAGTATATATACCTTTTCCTTGCAAATCATTTTCTCCAGATTTTATATGATTCCCAAGTGATTGCTTTCTTGCAAATTCCTTGAAAAATTCAACCAATATACTCATTTCATGTATATTCAATCTGAATATTTTAACTGCATATAATATTAGACCATACTACACCATACCAATTTTTAAAAACCTTGAGAAGCTTTTAAAAGAAAATCTCAAATGAGTTAAAATATAATAGGGCAACCAATGAAGAGATATTCTTCTTTACAGAGGTGTCAATGTTTCTGAACTTGTAGTCAAATGTCCAAGTCAATAACATATGAAAACCCAAAAACAAATTACAACCAATAGATTTGATGGATGGAACTAACATATAGAATTCTTTATGCATTTTACAAAAAGCATTCAATAAGCCCGATATTGTGTATTTTGTGTAGGCCAGTTATCATAATATTTAACATAAAGGAATACTTAACAAAATAACTTGTAAATAAATTAATACTAGTTAAGAATAAAGAATGACATAAAGTTCAGGCAAAGGCAATGTTACAATACCTGATCAATGTCGATAATATACATACTTACAAGTGGTAACTTCTTTCCCAACTCTTCAAGTACAGGGGAGAGTTGAAAATTTGCAACTGTAATAAGAAAAGAACTTCTTCACCAATGGTTGACTTCAAATCCCCCACTCTTCAAGTACGCCAAAATGTTGACCTTTTTTTTGTTGGCTGAAGCTTACAAAAAGCCAGAAATGACCGAGACTTTCATTATTTTTCCAAATTAAGCAAAAATGTGCAATAACTTGTTTTCCTTCCTTGTAACTACTTGCAAAAACAGAATGGGAGATCACATCCAGGGTTAGCTCCTGAAGCTCATATATAAGAAGTGCTTAGATAGTGCTCTTTGGGCATTATCTTAAGGGATGACGGTAATGTTAGTTTCATAAGAACCTTACAAGCATAAACTCGAACACCTAAAAAGCATAAACTCGAACATCTTACAAGCATAAAAATCTAGAAAACTATAGTATTCTAGTAAGCTAGAACCTTACAAGAATAAACTCGAACACCTTACAAGCATATATGTTACCTATAACCATGATATATTCCTTACCCTTTTCCAGAATTAAAATCATGCAATGAACAAAACGTAAATCCTTACTTGGCTGAGTCGGGATCAATGTGTAGCAACAACTTCTCTAACGTGGCCGAGATGGTGCATGTGTCGAAAAAAAAAAAGATTTGTATTAATATTGCTACTGAAGAACCAAAGTAGAAGTATGGGAAAGTTTATAGCTGACTTTGATATGAAGCATGACATAGAAACTAAAATCAATTACAAACTAAAAAAATTTGAATTTGGTTTTTATTTCAAGCTAGGAACAACCTACACTCCGAGAGGTCTTATTGTGCACGGAGAGCGGCTCGCTGAGCGCGCAGGTCCAGATGCCGTCGGGCTCCAGATCGGACGGCCAGGAGCCGCCGTAGTCGGGGATGTTGATCGGGGCGGGGTGGGGGAGAGGCGGTCCCCGGGGAAGTCGATGGCAGCGCGGTACCTGTCCACGAGCGACGCAAAGAAGACGTCGCGGAGGTCGCCGCCGCCATCTGTGAAACCCGTAATCTTGATTAATTAGAATAATTAATTTAAATGCATTTTTTATTTTAATCTTGATTGATTTGATAACTTGGAATAAATTAAGTATTATATTGATTTAAGGTTATAAATTTATTATTGGCTAAATAAATTAATATTATTATATTGGGCTGAAACTATTTTTAAATAATAAAATTGGGCTTTTGGTTGCTGACCCAGACCCGAGTTCGAGCCTGAGCCCAAACCCAAATTCCTTTTTCCTAACTCTATTTTTGACTTGGTTCATAACTTAAAAAAATAATAAAAATAATAATATAGTTTGGAACTGGTCCACGAAGGGACCAGCGCTCCCTATTATAACTCCCCTTCTTTCTCACATCCATACATAACAGCAGACCTTTTCTTCTCCTCTCTTTTAATTTTCACCACCAACTCTTCTCCCACGTAACTCCCAACCCATCAACTCCTACTTACTCACACATTCACCACTCCTCTCCCCTTCCAGTAACCCCACTACCCCTTTATTACTCCAACCACCTCCCACCTCTTCACAGAAGTTGGTAGAGAGTTAATACTCTCATCTCTCACTTTTTCTCTCTTTAACTCTCATTCCATTCTCTGGAACAGAACTCACCAAAACCCATTTCTCTCCAAACCCCCTTCACCCGAAACCCCCTCCTCCACCTAACTCCGGCCATTCCGCGGAGCCCCGACGCCTATCCCCGCGGCCACCCGCGTCTCTCTCCGGGGCCGACGCGACCCTTGCGCGGCCGGGTCTGCCACCGCCGACCGCGCCCTCTCCGGCGGAGCCAGTGCCGAGCGCCCCCGTTCCCGCGCCACCCGCCGGCTCCCAGCGGGCCGACCCTCCCCGACCGCGGCGAGCCGACCGCCCTCCCCGAGCGGCCGACCACGGCGGAAACCCCGCCCGCTGTCCAGATCCGCCCTGTGCGCGCCCCCGGCACCGACGCCCTTCGTCGTTGTCCGATCCACCTCGGCTCGCCTCCAGCGGCTCTGTCCGAGCTCCGCTGCCTTCCGTGAGTTTTCCGTGCTTCCCACGGGTTCTGTTTCCGTTGTCTGCACTCTCGGTCGTGGTTCCCGTGGACCGTTGCTTTCCAATTTCGTTCCCGAGTTTTGTCCCGCGGCTCCGACCAACGGACATGGGTAATTTCTGTTAATCACAGTAGTTCGTCTCTCCCCGTCTTAGTCGATGATGATTCTTGGTCTCCACAACGGGATTCGGCTGTATTCTCAGTATTTCGGGACTCATTCCAGAATGATTTTGGTTGGTTCATTTGGTGGTTTCTCGGAATTCCGAGTTAGTTTTGTAGTTCTGTTAGTTTTGATTAAATTTCCGAAATTGGTAGTTCTGAGAGCTTTGGTTTTGTTCTGTTGGTCGTTTCTGGAAATTCTCGGGTTTCCGAGTAATTTCGATTTCCGAGTGTTTTTCAGAAATGTGCTGTGGTTATATTTTCGGGTTCTAAATATATTGGTGGAAATGTATTCATGGGGTATTTCCCTGGTTCGGGATTATATTTGTGTGTTTGTTGGCACATTTTCCCAGTATTGGGGTTCCCAAAATAGAGGAAGTGCTGCCCAAATTTTTACAAAATATATTTAGTTGATTTCAAATTGGTTTCGGAAATGAATTTTTAAATGATTCGGGCGACGACCGGTACCGGTGTGGGTCCGGCGAAATGCAAACGCACCGGTCGACCGTCCGACGGACGTTGTGGTATTAGCCTTTGAGGAATGGACGAGTCTGAGACTCTAGTTTTCATCTTTAATTATTTTAATTAATATTTAGGCTATTTACTATAGTTAGTTAATTACCGCACTTTATTTAATAATTTAAGTCATTTTTCTTATTGATGTAAAAGAAAATTGTACGGGCATAAGCCCACCCTAGGACCATTAGCTGTGCCACTGTATTGTGTAGCGTAGTTTATTTTATTTTCTTTTTCTGGTGGATGTGAATTTGGGTGGTTTTGTTTAGTCGCATAATCGTAGATTAGACGCGATTTACTGATATTTACGAATCTAGTTAAAATGGATAAAATATTATTAAATAATTAGTTCACGGTTTATCACTAAAAGAAATTGTATTTTTATAAATATATACAAAACACAAAGTTTCCAATTGTAATTGATTCTCGTGTATTTCCAAATAAACCAATTAACCGGCTTAATCAACGCACATAGTTGGCGACGTAAACGATAGCTGTAACTTAATAACAAAAAACCTGACTAGGACTTGCTACTAGAGATTGCAACTAGCACACTAGTCTGGTTATTCAAGGTTCTAAGTCGAGTTCTCAACTGTAGGAACTCGAAGTTACAACTGACGTTCCTCCTCGGTACCGACTCGTCTATCCAGTCATTCTAAAACAAAGGCAAGTGCAGTTATGTCTATTGGTAATTTATCTAGTAATTGTTTATTGCAATTTTAAACCCATTGCTACACGGAACTCTCTCCTAGAGTTCGAATATTGACTCATTGATTGAATCTGATTGACTCGGGATATTGGGGGAGTAGTGTAGCGTCTATGACCAATACCCCTATATTGCATCATTGATTGTGCGAGCTGATTCCTCCTATATACGAGGATAGGCCGGACCGTATCATTAGGATATAATTGAATCATCCCAAACCGGTCATAGTTCGTTACCTACTCAAATCACATTGTTTTCAATTGTAGAATTGTTGGAAAATATTGTTAAAGTATTTCAAATTGTTTAACATTGCAAATTTCAAATTATTATTTGAATTATTGGATATTCGTAATTGTACTTTGCTCTCTCCTGACTGGAGACCCAATTTAGGTATCACTGATGAGGCTTTGTTACGCGATCCCAAGACGAGGAATTCGAGATTGCTGAGCTGTTTGATTAGAGTTTTCTTTTATTCATGATGTATAAAAAAATGGTTTAAGTTGTATCTTTTTTATTGTAAAAGTTTAATAAAGTTTTATTTCTGAATTTTGAGTTGTGACAAATATAGTGTTGTTGTATGGTTATTACTACTGAACAGCTTACTGCCGCCGTCTCAACAACGGTGCAGGCTGGGCATGATCGGTTCGATCCAATTATTTGGGATCGGGTCGTGACATGTTTTTAGTGGTGGCCCATGCAGGTCTGAACAACAACTTAGGAAAACATACCTAGAAACAATTAGAACACTAGAACATCAATTTGTCACAACATAGGACCGAGATATATTATAAATAAATATTTTTGTTTGATTATAGACTGGTAGGATACCTTGCTTATGTTTGCATCCTAAACCATCCAGAGAATAATCGTTGACCAAATCCTGCTGGCGATGAGGTGTCATCTCCGGATCATACCCCATCTCCTCAACCAAGTCCAGGGTCTTTTCCCTCGCGGCTGTTTGACCGTCCTCATAGTGTATCCAGTGAAGTTTCCCTACACTGGCGAATCCTACCTCATCTCAAACTGAATTGCATTTCCCTGGTAGATTATTCATTTTGTTGCCCCACCAGTACCAGCAATCATCTTCCAAATGGTTGTCCTATTTCAAGAAATCCTGGAGTTCCAGAAAGCTCAAGATGAAGCCCAGTAGGAACAGATGAATATCACGAGAGAAGACATGAAGAACGTCATGATGTAACCTTAGTTAGCCCCAACCAGGTTAGAGCAGAACTTTTGTCCTAGGAAGGATACCCTTGAAACTAGAAGAATTTGGGTCCCATCAAGTACTACTTTTTGGCAGTCTTGTCGTAAGAAGCTATGGGCTTGTAACTATTACAAGAGGGGTCAGACCGTTAGTTGCCGCAAGAGTTTGGGACAATGTTTGGCATATGGATATGCTAAACATCGGGTAAAGGACTGCCCTTATCTTTCCATCAAACCAGAGCTCATATCCCAGCAACACCTGTTAGGCCACAACCTAGGGACCCTCTTCCTATCCAGCAGACCCTACCTCTTACAATAAGGCATGATGCATACTCAAGGTTCATAGAAGATGAAGCAGTTGCAGACTGCTCATGCAAGAGCCAGAACCATGAAGAATAGTACCTAGGACTGCTGAATAGCATTATCTTTTTGGAAGTTGTAACAAGATGTCCTTAGATAAATCATAAGAGTTTATGCTGTAATTCTTCACATGAATAAAAAAAATCCTTAGCTACACCTTTATGGCAGATGTTTTCCTGATAGTCCCGGATTATCCCAGACCTAGACATAGGATTCACCCTTGACCTAGTCCCTGGCTCTTTCCCTATTTCTAAAGGATATTACAGAGTCAACCCGAGGGTGGCCAAGAAAATGAAGGACCAGATCAATGAAGGCTCTAAGATTTATTCAGAGTGGATCTTCACTTTAGGGAGTACCTATCTTGTTTGTGCCCAGAAGGATGGAACAACGGATGTGCATCGATTACCAGACACTAAAGAACAAGTACTTTCTGTCTGGATCGAGGATCTGTTTGATCTGGTTGTGTGGAGATAGGATTTTGAAATTTGACTTAAGATTTGACTACTATCAAATCAAAGTCAGGAAAGAGGATATTTCCAAGACGGCGTTCAAACACCAAGTATGGGTAGTTTTCTGTGGTCAGGACGTTAGACTGACAAATGCTTCTGCTGTGTTCATGAATCTCATGAACAGAGTTTTCATGAGTATTTGAATCAATTTATCTTCTCCATATAAAACATTCTGATATATATTCGAAAACTGAAGAAGAGCATGAAGAACATCTGAGAAGTTTTGGAAACCTTGAGGAAAAAGAAGTTTTATGGTAAGTTATCTGAACGTGGATTTTTCTTTGACAAGGTGGACTATTGGCCATGTTGTCAAGAGAAGAAATTTCGATGGAAGATAGCTGCTGTTGAAGAGTGGTAAACCCAAGTTCAATTCAGAAGTTTCTTGAACTTGGCTGGCTACTATCAGAAGTTCGTAAAGGATTTCGCCAAGATTGCTGAGCCGATGGCGAAGCTCACTTGGAAGAATGAAGAGTTCATCTGAACGAAAGATTGCCAGGTGGCATTGAGGAGCTGAAGAAGAGACTTACCACTACACCAATCCTTGCGCTACCCGCAGGAACCGTGGGTTCTCAATTTACAGTAATGTCTCTGGAAAAGGACTGGGCTACGTTCTTCAACAACATGGGAAAGTAATTGCTTACACATGTAGGCAACTACAGACTCATGAGAAGAATTATCCCACACCTAAATTGCTGCAATTATCTTTACTTTGAAGTTATGGAAGCAGGATTTTTATGGAAAGGGAGTGAAAATATGTACGGACTACCAAAGTCTGAAATATGTCTTCACTCAGGAAGGGCTGAATGTTAGACTAAGAAGCTGGCTGAAGCAGATGAAGAATTTCGACATCAACCTGCAGTACTATTCAGGTAAGGCTAATGTGGTCACTGATGCACTTGGTCGATACTGATGGCGAAGTTCTTAGCCAAGGAGTGGCACCTACTAGAAGACGTCGAGAAGCTTGGACTGGAGGTTATACTACCTGGAGATAGAAGGACGGAGCTGGATGCTGATTCAGTATTGATGAAGTTTGAGGTTGATGGAAAAAAAAAATCAAGAGGACGTAGTTTCAAAACGAGGCACTTTGCAGCTTAGAGATCAAGTGTTGGCAGGAACACCTGAGGGTTTTTAATTGATCAGCATCGGAACTCTGAAGGATGGCGAGACTTTGCGTGTCGGCTGACAAACGGAGGAACGAGTTGATGAAAGAAATGCACCAGTCGCAGTATTCCATAAATTCAGGAGATAATAAGATGTATTGGAATATGCCTCCATTGATTGGTGTTAGAATAAAGAAGGACAATTCCAGGTATAGAAATTAGATGTGAATTTGTCAATCTGAGGAATTTAGCAAGAGAACAACCAGTTTATTGCAGCCGCTGGACAATTTGGAATGGAAGTAGAAGCATATAACAATGAACTTTGAGTAAGGATTGCCTTGTTCCCAAGGAGGGAAGGGCACCAATTGGATTTTAGTAAACCGACTGACTAAGTCAGCACACTTTATTTCCTTCAAGTTGGTTTATCCACTAAGAAGTGGGCAGCATTGTACGAGAGGCACATCTACCGGATTCATGGAGTACCGTGGGACGAGCAAGCAGAGAGGTCAATCCAGATGCTTGAAGATGTATTAGGATTCCGCGTCTTGGAATTTGGTAGGTCTTGGGAAGACCAAATTACTTTGGAAAAGTTTTCTCCTACCAGAGGAACAATCAGTTTCGACGGAGCTAGAAATTGAGGCCAGGTACATCAGGTCATTTGAAGTTTAAGACGCATTGGAAGTAGCGTACCAGTTAGCTCTACCAGCTAATCTTGAGAGTGTGCAACGTCTTCTACGTCACAGCTCAGATGCTACATTTCGGATTCGAGTCACAATTTGGATAATTCAGAGCTCAAGTTTGGACTTAACCTTTCAGTGCCAGAGAAACCAGTTGCAAGCCTAGTCAGAGGTAAGAAGAAGATCAGAATTCGAGCCATCACTTATTTCTCATCTTTTCGTTCTAAACTTGACTGATGCTGACGAAGTTAGCCTAGTTTTGCAAGCTATCTCTTATCAAGCTTGATCATGACGATATCTTATTGGGTGCACCCACTAATATATTGTCTAATCAGGACCGGTGCATGATGGTCTGATCAACTCGTGTACTTTGGTTCGCTTGTATTTTCTGCGTGGATGATATCAAAATAAAAACTTGTCCCTAAATTGTCTCATCCACGACTGCCTTGGAAATTTTATTGTTGGACCTGAGTTACGGGCGTGGTACCTGTAGCCGTTTGATTCTCCTACCCTTACTTTAAATTTCGAGGATAAAATTTTCTAAGGAGGAAAGGTTGTGAAACCCGTAATCTTGATTAATTAGAATAATTTAAATGCATTTTTTATTTTAATCTTGATTGTCCTTGGAAAATTAATTTGATAAAACTTTGGTTAAATAAATTATAAGTATTAATATTGTTATTATTAGTAAGGTTATAATTATTAATATTATTATTATTGGGCTGAAACTATTTTAATAATAAAAATTGGGCTTTTGGTTGCTGACCCAGACCCGAGTTCGAGCCTGAGCCCAAACCCAAATTCCTTTTTCCTAACTCTATTTTTGACTTGGTTCATAACTTAAAAAAAATAATAAAAATAACAATATAGTTTGGAACTGGTCCACGAAGGGACCAGCGCTCCCTATTATAACTCCCCTTCTTTCCTCACATCCACACATAACAGCAGACCTTTTCTTCTCCCTCTCTTTTAATTTTCACCATCAACTCTTCTCCCACGTAACTCCCAACCCATCAACTCCTCCCTATTTACTCACACATTCACCACTCCTCTTCCCCTTCCAGTAACCCCCACTACCCCTTTATTTACTCCAACCATCCCACCTCTTCACAGAAGTTGGTAAGAGTTAATACTCTCATCTCACTTTTTCTCTCTTTAACTCTCATTCCATTCTCTGGAACAGAACTCACCAAAACCCATTTCTCTCCAAACCCCTTCACCCGAAACCCCCTCCTCCACCTAACTCCGGCCATTCGCGGAGCCCCGACGCCTATCCCCGCGGCCACCCGCGTCTCTCTCCGGGGCCGACGCGACCCTTGCGCGGGGTCTGCCACCGCCGACTGCGCCCTCTCCGGCGGAGCCAGTGCCGAGCGCCCCGTTCCCGCGCCACCCGCGGCTCCCAGCGGGCCGACCCCTCCCCGACCGCGGCGAGCCGACCGCGCCCTCCCCGAGCGGCCGACCACGGTGGAAACCCCGCCCGCTGTCCAGATCCGCCTGTGCGCGCCCCGGCACCGACGCCCCTTCGTCGCTGTCCGATCCACCTCGGCTCCGCCTCCAGCGGCTCTGTCCCGAGCTCCGCTGCCTTCCGCGAGTTTTCGTGCTTCCCACGGGTTCTGTTTCCGTTGTCTGCACTCTCGGTCGTGGTTCCCGTGGACCGTTGCTTTCCAATTTCGTTCCCGAGTTTTGTCCCGCGGCTCCCCGACCAACGGACATGGGTAATTCTGTTAATCACAGTAGTTCGTCTCTCCCGTCTTAGTCGATGATGATCTTGGTCTCCGATCCCACAACGGGATTCGGCTGTATTCTCAGTATTTCCGGGACTCATTCCAGAATGAGTTTTTGTTGGTTCATTTGGTGGTTTCTCGGAATTCCGAGTTAGTTTTGTAGTTCTGTTAGTTTTGATTAAATTTCCGAAATTGGTAGTTCTGAGAGCTTTGGTTTTGTTCTGTTGGTCGTTTCTAGAAATTCTCGGGTTTCCGAGTAAGTAATTTCGATTTCCGAGTGTTTTTCAGAAATGTGCTGTGGTTATATTTTCGGGTTCTAAATATTATTGGTGGAAATGTATTCATGGGGTATTTCCCTGGTTCGGGATTATTTTTGTGTTTGTTGGCACATTTTCCAGTATTGGGTTGTCCCAAAATAGAGGAAGTGCTGCCCAAATTTTTAAAAACTATATTTAGTTGATTTCAAAATTGGTTTTCGGAAATGAATTTTTAAACTGATTTTCGGGCGACGACCGTACCGGTCTGTGGGTCCCGGCGAAATGCAAACGCACCGGTCCGACCGGAGGTTGTGGTATTAGCCGAATTTTGAGGAATGGACCGAGTCTGAGACTCTTAGTTTTCATCTTTAATTATTTTAATTAATATTTAGGCTATTTACTATAGTAGTTAATTACCGCACTTTATTTAATAATTTAAGTCATTTTCTCTTATTGATGTAAAGAAAATTGTACCGGGCATAAGCCCACCCTAGGACCATTAGCTGTGCCACTGTATTGTGTAGCGTAGTTTATTTATTTTTCTTTTTCTGGTGGATGTGAATTTGGGTGGTTTTGTTTAGTCGCGTAATCGTAGATTAGAGCGCGATTTACTGATTATTTACGAATCTAGTTAAAATGGATAAAATATTATTAATAATTAGTTTACGGTTTATCACTAAAAGAAATTGTATTTTTATAAATATATTACAAAACACAAAGTTTTTCAATTGTAATTGATTCTCGTGTATTTCCAAATAAACCAATTAACCGGCTTAATCAACGCATATAGTTGGCGACGTAAACGATAGCTGTAACTTAATAACAACTAAAACCTGACTAGGACTTGCTACTAGAGATTGCAACTAGCACACTTAGTCTGGTTATTCAAGGTTCTAAGTCGAGTTCTCAACTGTAGGAACTCGAAGTTACAACTGACGTTCCTCCTCGGTACCGACTCGTCTATCCAGTCATTCTAAAACAAAGGCAAGTGCAGTTATGTCTATTTGGTAATTTATCTAGTAATTGTTTTATTGCAATTTTAAACCACATTGCTACACGGAACTCTCTCCTAGAGTTCGAATATTGACTCATTGATTGAATCTGATTGACTCGGGATATTGGGGGAGTAGTGTAGCGTCTATGACCAATACCCCTATATTGCATCATTGATTGTGCGAGCTGATTCCTCCTATACACGAGGATAGGCCGGACCGTATCATTAGGATATAATTGAATCATCCCAAGCCGGTCATAGTTCGTTACCTACTCAAATCACATTGTTTTCAATTGTAGAATTGTTGGAAAATATTGTTAAAGTATTTCAAATTGTTTAACATTGCAAATTTCAAATTATTATTTGAATTATTGGATATTCGTAATTGTACTTTGCTCCTCCTGACTGGAGACCCAACATTTTAGGTATCACTGTTGAGGCTTTGTTACGCGATCCCAAGACGAGAATTCGAGATTGCTGAGCTGTTTGATTAGAGTTTTCTTTTATTCATGTGTAAAAAAAATGGTTTAAGTTGTATCTTTTTTCATTGTAAAAGTTTAATAAAGTTTTATTTCCGAATTTTGAGTTGTGACAAATATAGTGTTGTTGTATGGTTATCTACTACTGAACAGCTTACTGCCGCCGTCTCAACAACGGTGCAGGCTGGGCATGATCCGGTTCGATCCAATTATTTGGGATCGGGTCGTGACACCATCGATCTCGGCAAAAATCGGACGCCCCTGCCACGGGAACTCGTACATCCCAGCTCCCGTGCCGGCGGGAGGTCGAATTTCTCCTCGACGTTGTCGACGTCTTCGAAGCAGTCGGCCTCGGTCGCCGACGCCCGCTTCTTCTTCTTCTTCTGCTGTTGCTGGTTCTTCTTCGGTTTGGCTTCTTGAACGGGCCGTGATGACCATCCCGATGCCCCTCTCCGATGGATGTAGGGTTAGGATTTGGGGACGAGATTAGGTAGATTTGAGGATTAGGGTTTTGGGTCTATAGGAGAAGAAAGGAGGAGGAAGAGGAAGAATTGAAGAATGGAGATGTAGAGGAGGAGAGGAGAAGGGAGATGTAGATTTGAGCTCTCCTTCTCCATCGGCTGGTGGATGAGAGAGATGGAGAAATATAAAGGAGAGGAAAGAATTGGGAAATAAATGAAACGGGATGGAATGACTAACGTCAATATAGATTTACATTTCAAAAAAATTACCAAAATGGCAGCTGAAAAAATCGTGCCAATTTTTTTAGGTATATATTAGTTGACGGTATTACCGAACCGTCACTAAATAAAAGAATGTTCTTGACGGATCCTCTAAAACCGTCAACTATTATGCTGTAAGATTGCTAAATTAACATAAAATAAGACATTTCTTGACGTAAGGCTAAATCCGTCAAGATAACTCATTTTCTTGATGGTTTTTCACGACCATCAACTTATAAACCGTCAAGAATCGTCATTTTCTTGTAGTGGGAGTCAGAGGAGGAGGAGGTCGGAGGAGGAGGGGGTTCGGGAGGAGGAGGAGGCCGGAGGGAGGAGGAGGAGGAGATTTTAGGGGGAGAAATTTTTGGAGGAAAATTTTGAATGAGAAGGAGAGGAGTTCTGTGACAAATTTAGTCGTGGCTACCGATGGAACCTTTCCGTCGCTAGTCAGTCGGTATGTACTTTCCGACGGACTACCGACAAAACATCGACTTACTTTTATTATTTATTTTACAAAAAATATTTTTTGGTAGTTTGTCTCTAGTTAGTCGCTATATAGCGACTGATTCACTAATATATAATGCATTGTAACCAAAATATATGTAAAATATAATGTGTTGATAACAGAACAACTATAATAATGCATTTGAAACAACAACCACGACAATAAAATAATAAAATATTGATAACAAAATACATATATAATATGATTCAAAAAAAAAATACATATATATATAATAATATTGGTAACAAAGTTCGTTAACAACTTATTG
>JANAVB010008998.1:13162275-13171995 GCA_029216955.1 Iris pallida
TCCTTGTTCTTTTACTATAGTTTTACATCTTTAATTGTCTCAAATTCCCATGCTTCATCAATAAAATGTCTATAATTATTTATAGTTTTCGTCATTTACTTGGATTTACTTGATGAGATGTATTCGTTCCTGTCCTGACTGGACCTGTTGAAAATATTACAGATGTTAGCCCTGAGGATGTTTGCCCTACTCACTATGGATCTGGAGAGGGATTAGCTACCTTTGGTCCCGACTCTCAGGAGTGATCGGGAGACTAATTTAGTAGACTGTTTTAGATTTCTTTACTGGAACTTGAATTGTAATAATTTGAGAGTTGTCTTAATTTGAGTTGTTTGAGATACTATCATTTAGTAGTCTTTATTGTTTCCTTTTAGTGGAATTCTGTGTTATCCTATCGTGCTTAGACTGTGATTGAGTTATATTATTTCTGTACTTATCCTCTGCTCGGAGTTGGGATTTAAGACAAGTACATTATATAATTGCGTGAGTTGGTTTAGATAGTGGCCTAGAACAGCGTACTACGCCGATTCCGCGGCATAGGCTGGACGTTGTTACGCACTTGTACCCTTACACTGGGTGCGGGTCGTGACAATGCTATTTTGGCAGGCCCACGATCTGGCTCAACATTCGAATTTTTGTACGGCTCATCGGAATCCAAATCTGGACATACTATTGAGTTTGTATTGAAAAACTGGACTCTTCTTCCTGAGTACATTAAATGCAAATATAGGAATAGCTAATTTAGGCCATTAGCCAAGAGTTTAGGCTGTATACAATTTGTAATATGTTTACATGGGCTTAGGCCCCAATAACATATATATACTATATATGGGCCTCAAGGCCCAAAAAAAAACCATATATATAGGCCTAGGTCCTGCGCAAATTAAATACTATATACATATCATTTTTGTAACCACGAAATTATCATAAAAATAATAATAATTACTAATAAATTTTAGGGAGGGATCTTACATCCTACCCATTTTTAAAATAATTTCATCTTCAAAATTTTAAATTGCCACAATAAGTCAAAGTATAATCCACACTTCCTATAACACGTTCGATCTGTAACCCTTGAGATCGACACCGAGGTTCTCATAGTCCTTATAATCATGCATGGTTGTGCAAAATCCTCTACTAATATTCTGACACACATTATCCTAGCTTCAGTCTTAACTAGATTATTATCTAACTATTTAGTCTCTGCCTTCCAACCTACTCCTGCCAGATCCTCAAATTTTTTAACGACAAACAGAACTTTAAGTTACTAGGCTTTCCATCAATTAAGACAATATTCCTTGAGTCAGACATTCTTCACCTGGAATCAATGACCATAATGTCTTGGTTTATGGTCAAACCCCAACATGGATACCATAATTTCTACTGACATTTAAACGTATACCAACCATACATTTCTTCTTATTTTCAAGTAGTGCCATGCCAAAAACCTACCAACGTCCCAAATGTTCCCTTGCTATTACACAGCATGTTCAGCCCTTACTTGTCCCACAGTCATGGTTAACTTATCACAACTTAATTCATTTACTCTACTCAGTTTTCTAGAAACCAACATATATAGGTTTAATATACAGACGCTACTCATCCTTACAATTCAGTATTGAGACTAACCAACTTATACATCATGTATATATTTGCCTATCTTCCAAACCAACTCACATGTATATATTCCATCCTTATAGTCCAGTGCATATAGTGTCATGGTCTTCCCAGTTTTGCTCTTACACACACATTTGCACATAATGTTTCATATATTTACCACACCAACTCATATGCAAACCTCAAAACTCAAAACTCTCCATATGGTATCCAAAAGCAACCCCATATAAATTTTACATCACCTACATCCAATTTATGTACAAGAAACAGATGCATCTGCCCACTATTCTAACCTTGCAAAATGATGAATGAAATATACATATATATACTTCCAATACATTCCCACATTCTCTTTTGCTAGCCGTGTTATCCCATACGCTTATTGCCATTATTGCCATGCTATCACAAAATTCTCCAAACTGAAGTGAGCGACTCTAATGAGACCACCCTAGCAGGACTGAACCCAGTTATTTGTTATTTATTACTTGTATAATCACATTCTTCTCACATTACACAACACTATTACCAACAACTACAACACACAAAATCTCCAAAGCTAGCAGGTGAAACCATATACAAAAATAATAGAAGGAACAAAAAGAAAAAGAAATCATTGGTTGCTTAGTTATATAAAAGTCCTCCCATTTTTCCTATATTGCATAAGATCCTAAACAATTATGAAAGGAAACAATAAGCAATATTTATTATATATTATAGATGTATTTTGTTATTAATACTTATTATATATTAAATGCCATTATTTTGTTACGAAATATTTATTATGTGTAAGTATTATAAGTGAATATATAATAATCAAGTAAGTTTCTTAATATATCTAGGTTGTATGGAGGAAATCATTTTTCATAAATAAATCCTACTAAAGGTTTTGCCTCTATATAGATGTGTATAAATACTGTATGACGATTCTTGGTTGTTTGTTTGTGTTTGATAGATTTTCTGTGGACCTTAGCACCATTAACAAGGTTAGTCCTGATCGGACCCTAGTATCACACTCTCAGCTCGGAATGGATGAACCTCTGGCAAGTATACATTGCCACTCTTGTTTTAAATACTGTATATGCATTTATTTATTTATTTTTGAACGTATTGATCATCCAAGGATAACTTGGGTGCAGTCGACGTTGGCCGATTATGCGAGAACTAGTATTAGAAGATGAACCCTTATTGTGAGATGTTTCAATCTCTTATATGCCCCTGACACATATATGACACGGAGAGTTACATGTGTGGACACAGACTATAGTATTGGCTGATCACTGGTACAATCGAGATGTGCGATGGCTGCATATAATTATTATAATCATTGACATAGTGATAGGAGCTAGACATGACGTGATGGACATCAAATACAACAGCAATGAGGGGGGATGATAGTAACTAGACGTTTGGGCTATGTGTAGGAACGAATCGTAAAGCGCTCTTACGACCCGTACCCAGTGTAAGGGCACGAGAAGTAGGTACGTCCAGTCTACGCCGCAGTATTGGTGGTAGAAAGCTGTTCTAGGTCACCATCACAACTAACACTATATATAATCTCAACTGGAGGACAATCACAGGAGTATACAATCTCAATCACAAACTTGAGGTAGATAATCAGCACGATGAAATAGATAAGAAATCCACAAAAGCGATACAACCAGAAGTGAAATAAGTCAATTGTTTAACAACACAAAATCTCAATATCTAAAACAAAATACATCTCCAAGACAACAAGAAATAAGATAAATAAAACTCTAGACCTCTACTCCAAGCTCTACTAGTGTCCTCTAGGCTAGCTGTGATCCTCCAAGTTACCTATAAAATTTTATTAACATGTCCAATCAAGATAGGAACGAGCACAATACATCTCACGCAGTTCATATCATGACAGAAAATATAAAGCATGCTATATAATAAGATACATGAAATGCTGTAAGAAATAAATATGAAGAGAAAGAGAGAATCTGATAAACAAAAAATATCTATATATGGTATAGAGAACTGTAAGTGACTATGTGATTTAGAGTATAAGGTAGACATGTGAACGGTTTAATATTTATACATGATTACACTACAGAGTTTTTACATGATTACACTACTTTAGAATTATTAACATGACTACTTCTACTCTTCCGTACCCCAATCAATATAGAAGGATCTATACAGGTTATGTTATTATACATGAGGCTCATGAGATCATGAGAGTACATGAGAGCACAAGAGTGTACATGAATAATAAGAGTCCATGGGATACATGATGTTTATGAAAAGCACATGACATGATGTATTCGATGCACCCGAGGGATATAATATCTCATGTAAGGATCCATATAGTACTAATCCATGATAACATCGTGTCAGCATCAAGTAAATTAGTCTATAACAAAAATGCAATTCCTAGCAAGTATGAAACGGTCAGAGAATGTACTCGCCTGATATTCTGAATGTCTGATGAGAATATGAGTCTGAACCAGAGTATTTGAGTCCTATTTAGAGCAACCACAGGTTACAAAGTATCTAAAATGAAATAAGAGTAATCTACAATGCATTCTAAATGATTCTAGAGCCTTCTAGAACAAAGTCAACCCTTGGCCAACTCTGGTCAACCATGGTTAAACTAGGTCAACCCTAAGTCAACTCGTCAATTATTCCAAGTTTAGGTAAAACTTAAGTTATCTAGTCATTTCAAGTCCGTTTGAGTCAATTTAGATCAAGTTTGACCCACAGTTGACTTTTGTCAACTTGGTCAACTTGCTAGTCAACTATGCCAAGTTAGGCGTATTGTGTCAATCCTAAACTAACTCACTAATCCATAGGCTATACCTATATCAAAAATAGATACATTCAATATGAGATCCGACAGCCACCATAACAGAAAACATATAAGTAATGTATACAACATAATATATATCAAGGTACATATATATATATATATATATATATATAATATATATATATATATATATATATATATATATATATATAGAAATATCACAAAGGAAATTGTATATTTACAAACTTATACCTACACAAAATATTATCGAAAGTATATAACAACTTATCAATTTCATTCTCAAAGCTGAAAATAAACTCTTAAATCTGAACAATTGAACAAATAATTAAACTTGAACTATATCTATATAGACTCAACTATATATATATATATATATTTTTTTTCTCAACTATATATATATATATTATATATATATATATATATATATATATATATATATATATATATATATATATATATATTATATATATACAACATAATATATCAAGTTACATATATATATATATATATATATCTATATATATATATATATATATATATATATATATATATATATAGAGAGAGAGAGAGAGAGAGAGAGGAGAGAGAGAGAGAGCTTATATATAACTAGATATATGTTATAGATTATATATAAAAGTACATAGCTACTCTATTTTAGTGTACTAACAAAACTGAAACCTATCATTTAACCTATCATTTCAATACCCAAACTCACAGAAACCATACATACATATATCCTATATTTAAATACTATCAATATATTTATATAGATATTTATATATATAAAAAGGGAACTATATATATAATATATAACATATAGATTTTATACGAATGAAAGTAACCATAGTCTAACTACAAAATCGAATTCAGAATCTAACTAAACCTAAACTCTAAACTAAAAAATCTGAGTTAAAGCTCAGAAATTCGATTTCAAAACTAAAATCAACTCAAAACAAACCCAACCGACACTCAAAATCCAACTCGATACCCAAATTCCAAAATACACAACTAGAACTCGTGAAACTTGGCAAACACGAAGGTATACATGTGTTGTCATGCTCGATACTTACAGGGTCGAACCCGTGTCCATATCTTGTCCAATCAGTGCGTATCGCACGGGTACGTACGCGCGTGCATGGTATCAGCCGAACCAATGCGGCTTTTATTTCTCCGTGCATGCTCCACGAAACATCATAAATTTTTAGGAGCACATGGGTAGAGGTTGCCCCTACGTGTCCACAAAATTTCACGACCAACCGTGTCGTATTCGTCGAGTTATGGCACTCGAACAGCAGGGCATGCACGAGGCTGTGCACGGACCTCGTGTACGCGTGTCCATATCAGATTTGGACACCAAAAAATGTCGAATTAATATCCGTCTTCATGAAAGTTGTTTCAAATATAAACAACAACAACTTCATGAAAACAGAATCGCAAAATAAGAACTTTCGATTCTAAGAGGCATTTCGTCGAACACGTGTTCCAATACACCGATACGTGTTCGATACGCCCGTCAAACGTAAAAAATATATCAAACTATATGTACAGGTCCAGGGTACCTAGATGGATGCATCTATGAAGAAAAATCAGAATTTACAATTGTTTAGAGGGGTTTACCTATTGAGAGTCAATTTCTCAATAAAACGAGCCTCCAAACACGTCGACGCCGATTTCCTCCGGTCCAAAGCCTCCAATTCCTTGTAGCAAGTCTTCAAGCATTTTGTCTCCGCCCAAGGATTGCAATGCAATTCGTTTGGATGGATTTGGATGAGAATTGAGAAAAATAGGTCATTGGAAGGGGATGGCAATTTTTAGGGTTTTGCAAAGTAGGTGGCTACTAACACATAACACCACATAGGGGAGGAGACTGCTGTTATGGCCGGCCATAGAGTGTTTCTATGGTTAGGTTAGGGTTTAGGATGGCCACAATGCAACTTAAGTCTAAAAGAAGCCCATTAGCAAAAAGGCCAAAAAGGCTATATATTAAAATAGCCTAAAAATGAATAAAATGGTTTCCTAATTAGGACTAATGCTCCAAATTGAATTCTAATTAGCCAAATAAGTCTCTAATCATATGGTTAGTCTTCTAATCAAGGTTAACTAAGGTTAAGCCATCTGCTAATACCAAAAGCACTAATCAAAACAAAAATACCTATTTATTTAATAATAAAATAATCAAAAATACCAAAAATCACACAATTACTAAAATATCCTTATTTTAAAAAGTGGTGGTTACAAATCTACCCTCCTTAAAATAATTTCGTCTTCGAAATTAAAGGTTGATAGTACCCTTCTAGGTCAATCTCCCAACAATCAAGGTCTTAAGAAAATTTATCTAAATCATGCAATTTGAGAGAATAGCATACAAGGTCATGGCATACAGTAGCAGTTGAAAGTCCCATCTCGGTATACTAGCCATACTAGATTAAAATAGTCATAAGGTATCAAATCAGACATGCTAAGATTTAGGTCTAAAACTCACCTCCAACTAGGTCTAGTGGCTGGAACTCTCCGGGAGATAGGCCTCAACTAGGGACAGTGCAGTAGGACAATGTAGCATCCTGTGTGCACCTGAGCCACAGAACAGGCACAATCCTAGTCTCTTTCTACAGTCCTTCCATACGTGCCTAGGCTTCTTACAGAAGGCACAGGTAGGCACTCGCTCGACTGGCCTCTGCTGGACAGGAATATGAACTGGATAGGCTAGTCTAGGCTGGAAGCCTGGGTACTCCTGAGGCTCTGGGTATATACTGCTCCTCGCCCTTTTGGGGCTAGGCTCTCCCTTCGAATGCATATAATCCCACAATAGTTGGATACTGAGACTCTGCTCTCTCATAAGCTAAGCCTGGAGTCTCTGTACCTCCCACACATCCTGAAGAAGTCTGTAAATCTGAGCCCCATCAGGAATGGCATAGGATAGGCAAAGGGAGGCCGTCGGTCTTCGGCTGAACTGCAGCCCTCTCATTGAGGATATGAGATGGTAGAAAACTCTCTGGTGAGGCTGCTAACACCTCCTGAGCAATAGAAGGGGAAGCACAATCTCAGTCTCATCCAGAACTGCTGCTATGCACTAGGGACATGCTCTGGTCATGGGTGTCACACTGGAAAAGATAAGGAAAATAATAAATCATCAAGGCTGTAAGGCAGTCTACCCTCCTATATTAAAACTGATAATTATCAAAAAAAAACTAGGAATTAACTATAAAGGGTTACTATTCCAAAGATGATCAAAATCAAAAGTTAAAGCATAATTGGTAATAGCATTTGAAATCCAATCACGATATATATAAAATAAATTTAGTCTCGACATGATCTAAGTTGATCAATTTCTGGGTAAATCAAGATTGGGTAAGATGGAGAACAAGCTCATCAAAATCTGAGCACGAGCATCCAAGGATGGAGATCCAGGTCATAATTAAATTTAATTCAATTGAGTATAACCCAAGATATTAATATGATAAGAAAAAATGACCAAAGTCGATTGGTCATAATCAAGGGAGTTAGGATTCAATGATATTGAAAACTTAAAGGATGATGCAAGGATATGGAAGTAAGTCAATTTCCTCCTTTTGATAGGAAAAATAAAAGACAAGGTTTCATAGGGAAGTCAAGTTAATCATCTCTCTCTGATACTATCAATTTGATCTAGTCATCATTTGCCAATCATATATTTTTTCTCACAAGTCCTAATATGTAAATCAACTTTATACTACCACCAAATTATACTCTGCCGTCATGAAGATTTGACCTTGTCATGATCACCATAGGCTTAATTCTTCAAATCGAAACATTATTCATGAAGCATACCCTTCTTATTAGGAATCAACACTAACCACGTAAACATCATAATTCCAAATTCTTTATCCTTGTCCTAAATTGGATCCGAAACCTCTAAATCAAGTTTTATGAAATCCTTGAACTTGTTCAAATTACTCTCCTCGTGTTATTCAATCTAAAACCACTAGGCCTTACAAAACTTATTCTCCATTATAAAATCAACCTTCATATTTTCTTCAACGTACACCTTCAATACTATTCTTCTTAAATTTAAATTTTCACAAAATCTCTAAATTTCTATAACTCAAAATTCCTTTGTTCTCTCTGTTCCTAGCCATTTTCTTACAATCTAGTCCAATTTCATATCATAATCACATACAGTTAAAACCTCTTCTCTATTACTAATCCCTAAATTTAATATCATAGCCTTGTCTCACAAATCAACAACCAAAAATATCCAAGTTCTCAAAACTAAGTTGTCCTCGAATATCCTCATCAGTTAGAAAATACATCTATGAATTATTTATACCCAAAATATTTCTCTATGTGTGATCGTTTCTAATTGATAATATTGATCTCTTGATTTCATTCCCAATCTTCACTACATCTCTATCTCAAAATTCTATATCAAGGTCCATCATATTATATTCCTACAAATATTATCATATAGTAACAAGTTACATCCTCTTCGAGCTAGATGATTTACGTTACTTCCTCGACCTTTTCAAGGTAAAAAGATATGGAGACTCAAAGGTTTCAAAGTAAGATGAAAGAATTAGATACGAGATAGGTGATTGATGTAATTGGGACAGAGTTAACTAAGATAAGGAAAAAATGGTAATACAAGAAAAGAATAGCAAGAAGGAAATAAGGATAAAATATGTTCTTGCTCATATGTTTAAAAGAAATGAACCAACCTAAATATAATTTGATACCATATACGTCTTCCTGAAATCATGTTGTCAGAATTTTGCCACGCCCGTAAGTATAGCTGCAATAAACGATAGGGTCCGTAACTAAGGTATTGTAAACCCCCATAAATTTCTACTTTTAAATTTTTTATAAATTGAGTATTTAAATTTTTTTTCACTTGGTATTTGTACATCGCATAGTCGTATTACACGTCGCGTACGAATTTGCATTTTCGTATGTCTCGTCGAGTACGAAAATGTACGAGATATATACTTTTGTAAAACATTTTTATTAGAGATTTTATTTATAGAAGAATTTTTAGTTTTCAAAAAAATATGATAATATTTTTACTTTGTATAAAAGAGTTATTTTGTTCATTGTTTAAAAATAGTAGGGATATGAAAATTTTGGGTTATATGAAATGTGTTTCAAATATTTTGCGAAATTTGGAAATTACTAATAACATATTTTTGTTAATTATAAAAGCCATTTCATGATTTAATATTTAAGAAATATTTTTGATTTTTGAAATTAATTAATGCTATATTTTAATATTTATGGAAAAGATATTTTAAATTTTGTTTTACTAAATATTTGAATTATTTGATAATTTAAATGGG
>JANAVB010008998.1:13172008-13259508 GCA_029216955.1 Iris pallida
CCTTTCTCAGATCGAGAAATTTTAAGAGAAGGAAGATGGGTATTATTCCGACTGGGAGTCGGTAATAATCCATCTTTATAGGAATTAGCCAAAAGGCGTTTTCCTTTGTTTGATCTAGTAAGAGTACTAGTCAAATTAACTCCAGAGGTAAAGACCTTAGGAGTAGAGGAGTTGACTAAAGAGTCTTTCTCCTTGGTTGGCACAAGATGTGCAAGTTGAGGGGGAATCATTTGTATGTTCTGTGGAAGAGAACCCCCAACCTAACTTTGAGAAACAGTCAAAGGACTGTATCTGTTAGCATACGCTGACTTCAGTTTGGACTTCTTGTCATGCACTGCCTTTTTATTAGCATACGCTGGCTTTGGCTTAGCATACGCTGCCTTTGCCGTACACTGTCCTTTGACTGCCATACGCACAGAGTCATCAATGGCTAAAGAGCCGACTGCTGTCGTAAGAGTAGAAGGAGGAGAGACTTTGACAAGTCCAGAGATGGTTTTCTTTGGACACGCTGACTTGGTTAAAGAACCCACTTTGTCAGCGTGACTAAGAGAAGCCACTGTTGCCGTGTTCAGAGAAGCCGAAGTGTGCTTCGTTAAAGTTGAAGACGTGTTCTTGTCAGGATGAGAAGTGACAGAAACGTCTCGGACTGTTGAAGAAGACTTAGGGACATAGACAGAGCGTCCCTTCTTCTTGGCAGCAGGAAGAGCGGAGGAAGCAGTTCGGCCCTCCTTCGCCTTGAGCATTTCTTCGTAAGCAGATTGGTCGAATTGTACGACCATCGTCTTCTTCGTCGAGCCAATCGATGAAGTATCGCATTGAGTTGTTGCTATCTCATTGGAGGAGACAGCTTTCCCCAGTAGAGTCGCCAATTTGTTTTTCATAAATAAATTCACTTTATTTATTTTGTATCTGAGAAAATTACAACTGTAGGAATCTAATCTAGAAGACGATTACTTTATCCCTTGGACGATGCGATGAAGAAAACTCGAACTTCGAAGAACTTGGACAGCAACTGGGCAATCTCTCCGTTCTCTCTGAAATTGACTGTAGTGTGATGAAGATAAAGAAACTCTTTTTTATAGAGTTCTGGATAACTGTTCTGAAGCATATGCTCAGTCAGTTACTTGACGTGTGCATAACTGCAGGGACGCGTGGCGAATTCTGGTGAAGACACCTTGGAGTGCGGTTGAGAGTAGTAGAATATATCTAGGAGAGATTGGTGGCATGGATGCCACGTTGCATAACTTCTGAATAACTGAGTAACTGAGTACAGGACACGTGAGAACGTGTGTTGACTGTACATTAAAAGTCATCCTGGATGCCTTTGCTGTGATACGCTGTCTTTAAAGAAGAGTCATACGCTAGCTTTTGAAGGCACATGTCTTGCATACGCTGACTTGGATCATATAAAGCTGATACGCTCACTTGATTGGGAAGGAGTCGTATGGGGTCCATACGCTCACTTAGCTGGGAAGGAGTCGTATGGAGTCCATACGCTCACTTAGCTGGGAAGGAGTCATATGAGATCCATACGCTCACTTAATTGGGAAGGAGTCGTATGAGATCCATAAGCTCACTTAATTGGGAAGGAGTCGTATGAGATCCATACGCTCACTTAATTGGGAAGGAGTCGTATGAGATTGAGGGAGTAGACACGTGGCTATTCTCAATCTTCTCAAACACGCCATATCTTCAAATACTGACAAATATTTCTTGAGCGTCGTGCTGCAGATATGATGGCTGACAGACTGTCAGAAATGACAGTAATGATGGCTTTTTATTTATGATGGCTGCTGAGCTGTCCTCGTAAGAGACAAAATCTTTTCTCGAAAACCTATACGACGGCTAATCTTCATGGGGCAGCTGTCTTTGCACGAAAGACGAAGTGTCAGATTTATCCTTTATTTAATACATGCTGTGCTGTCATCTCAGGAAATAATAAAATATTCACTGAGCGTACGGCCTTTAGATGAGCGTATGGCCTTGACTGAGCGTATGGCCTTGAGCGTATGGCTTTGACTGAGCGTATGGCTTTGAGCGTATGACTTGGACTGAGCGTATGGCTTTGAGCGTATGACTTGGACTGAGTCTTATGTCAGCGTGTCATAATTTTCACACCCTACAATCTCCGAGAGTGGACTCTTCCACTTCCGTATTAAAGGAGGAATGGTATTGCAGAACCAAAGGTTCTTCTTGAGCCGTCCACTCGTTGTAGTTCAGTACGAAACCCTTCTTGTAGTGGTGCTCTCTCATGAGATCTACCTCTTTGAATGATATATTATTACATTTGACACAAGGGCATTTTATGAGCCTTCGGTCTAAGAAATAAGGTTGGCTATTGGCGTATCTCAAAAATTTCTCTACGCACGTAGGGCTGAAAATTGAACGAACGAGTTCGAACAAAGAGTGTTCAAGCTTGGTTTGACTTAACTATCGAATGAGTTTGATTCGAGCCGAGCTTGGACCGAGCCAAACACAAGCCGAATGCGAACGGTTTGAATCGTTTTATAGCCCTAGTAGTGAGTATTTATAGGAGATGTTGTATAGACTATCACACTGTTCTCTCAAGTTTTAAAGACTTTTTAATTGAATTACTTATGCTCTTTATATCATAAATTTATCATCATATAAAGAACAAAAAATGAATAAAATTTCTAAGACAAAATGTATTTCTATCTATTAAAAAGGCATAACATATACTAGAAATGAGGAACCGAGCCGAGCTCGAACCTGTCTGAGAGCAAGATCGAGTCAAACAACCTATGGTCGAACTCGGTATCGATTAGTCCACGAACGAGCTTAAATCGAGCTTGGACCGAGCCGAACACGAGCCGAATGCGAATGGTTCAAATCTTTTTATAGCCCTATACGCACACCATGAAATCATCCTTCAAACCAATCTTGCTATCATCATCGATTGTACATCCACGAACGGTCAACTAAGTATTGACTCATTGTTCAAACCATTCTGTATGTACATACCATATATATTGTAAATACAAGTACCAATTAATTTAGTACCTAATTGTAACAACGAAGGTTAACAGTATCAGTATCGAACTCGATATCAGACCATTCCTCTGAGTGTCGATATCGATTGTATCGCATTGGTATCGGCCGTATCGGATTGGTATCGACCATATCCGATTGGTATCGGCCGTATCGGATCGGCGGTATCGGCCGATACTTCAAACTATTTTAATAAATAATTAATATTCACAATCCTATATATATTATAGTATTGATAATCCTAGAACACCACCCTAGAGTTAAAATATATTTAAGAAAGATATTTAGTATTAACGGATTCAAATATCTTAATATCCGAACAATATTCGGATATCCTAATCCAATACCACGAATTTTGAATAATATCCAAAAATGCAAAATTAGAATGGGCTACCTCGAATTCGTATTCAAATATCTTAATATCGGAATTCGTATCCATGTTCCATAATATCCTAAACAAATTCGGATATCCTAATCCAATATCCAGAATTTTGAATAATATCCAAAAATTTGGATATGGATATGAAATCGACCATTGTCTATGTCATGTGCTTGTGTCCATGTCCAATGTATCGTGTTTGTACGTGTCCAACACCAAAATCCAAATTTATATTCCCCCCAAAATCACAAATATAATAATTAAATAAAATAGCAATATGGGTTAGTGTTTAGCTTCGACGGAGGAGGAAGGTCTGACCGGAGGGGGCAATGGATCGGAGGAAGGACACCGGAGTAGGAGGAGGATATCAATAGAGGAGGATTATAGTAGAGGAGGGAGGCATCTGGTCAGAGGGGTGTCGCCGTGGGAGGAGGAGGAGGGGCTCGGGAGTAGGAGACCGGAGGAGGAGGGGCACTACAAGAATAAAGGTTTTCTTGACGATTTTTCCTCGTCAAGAAAATGGTATCTTGACGGTTGCATATCCGTCAACTAGGCCGGAGTCAAGAAAAGACCTCCCCTTTTCTTTGACGGTCTCTGGCAAAGCTTTTCTTGACGGTTTTTTGCCGTCATATTAAGTTATTTTTTGACTGCTTTTAGCCGTCAAGATAGCAGTTTTTAGAAACCGTCAAGATAGGCAAAAACTTTTCTTGACTCCGGCCTAGATGACGACTATTAGCCGTCAAGAAAAGCCATCTTGCAGCAGAACTGAGTTAATTGTTGATGTTTTATAACCGTCAAGAGAAGCTAAATTTAGTATA
This sequence comes from Iris pallida, assembly GCA_029216955.1. Classification (NCBI taxonomy): domain Eukaryota; kingdom Viridiplantae; phylum Streptophyta; class Magnoliopsida; order Asparagales; family Iridaceae; genus Iris; species Iris pallida. The sequence goes on from JANAVB010008998.1 coordinate 13,176,215, forward strand.
GCAAAAATGCTATTTATAATTATATAATATGAATCGAACACATACATAATATCAATAATCTAGAAGATATACATACATCAAATAAGTACAAAATCTAATTTTTATATTAATAAACTGTATATTGTCCATACATCACAAACTTCAAATACATCCAACACGTCCAACCACAAACATCTAACACTTGTCCAACCACAAACATATCCAACCAAAGTATGTAGTTTTCATACATCTTAAACATCCAAAACTGAAAATTATACAAATAAAACCAAGATATGTAGCAAACCCTACTGGAGCAAAGTATGCAATTTCTATAATCTTTATTTTCCATACATGTTCATTTTTCATGTAGTTCCTGAGAGACCAAGAGAAATGGGAAGTGTATGTCATTATATAGACAAAGTTTTAAATCTTCTATACATGTAAAATCTGATGGTAGACAAACGACAAAATTAATTGAACATTCAGATGTTGCATAAGATTTGTAGACCCGATACTACACACGCTAAGCCTAATTGTGTCCAAAAAAAAGTATATTAATCTTCAGTTCCGAGATCTTAGAATCTGGAAATACTCTGGATAAAAACTCTGGATGAAGGATTTCATTGAAACTTCATGAAACATGGACAGGGCACCTAGTATTGTATCTGATATGTATATTAGACAACGCGGCATGGATAGGGCACCTATTCCAAACTAAAACAACAAGAAGAATGATTTTATCCCAAATTCAAGCCTCGCTATTTTAGACTAAGTAAAAGAAATTATGAGGAAAATAATTATTGCTAAGGACAATTGTTTAAAGATGAGAGGAATTAACTACTTAACAAAACAGAACATACCTAAACTAAACTTTTGTACTCTGAGATCTCATCTTGAAGTCCAATCCATTCAACTTGCTAAAGAGAGCAATGGAAGCACAAGAAAATACAGTAAACCACAATCGAACACATACCCAAGTTTGGATACCACAATCAAACACATACCCAAGTTTCCTGGATAAGAACACTATCTCCGGTAAGACTCAATTTTTTGTATCCATGTGTATTCTGAAACAAAAATGACATCACGAAAGAGATTTAGTTCAGCTATCAACCAAGCAACATGTTTATCGTCTATGTGTCATATTGTATAGTTACTTGAATCATTGAAAGTCTTAAGTTTTTGACAATGACATATATTGAATACACTTCCAGAGATTGGTTGTCCTACTGCAATTTAATTTCACTTTTCGTGTACTAAATTTATTTATTTATTTTGTTTGATTATTATTGTTTAAGTCAGCAGAAAAAAGGTACGCCCAAAGAGACATGATATCAATATGTATGAATGAGGGGAAAGGCTAAGTTATAAAACTCAATCTAACACTTACAAATTATTGCTGGAAGTTGGATAGCTAATTAGACTTATTAAGGAATAAAGGACATGGTTAACCAAAACTATCAAAAAGTGTGAAAAAAATAGTCCTGAATCATCGTTAGAGGAATAAATGCAAGGATAAGAATACCAAACATTTTTTTCGTTGAAGAACCAGAACTCCACAGTAGGATCCTCACATTAAAGTTACAGGGAGCAGTACAGTTAGCCTCGGTGTGATAGTGAACCTTCCATTTAGAGCAACTTTCAAAGACTTAAGGCTCTACCCATGGGGCAAATGGTAGCTTAGTTCTGGAAAGAAAAGGGAAACAAGAAGACCGGCAACCTACAAATTCCGTTCATGCAAGTCTCGACCATAATACATGAAATCAAATCTGCAGAAAAAGTAAACGAAGTCCCATTAGAGAAAATACATGGAATTCCTTCCAATTACATGATGTTAAAGAACTATCAAACAAACATGCTCCAATTGGAAAGGCCAAAAAACCATGCTTCCCATATTAAGAATCTATTACACAGACTGTAGTAGAGAAGGAGAAACTGTCTCAACATATTTTATCATGTTCTGATAAAAACAAGAGGGAACAAGAATTGGGTCTACAAGAGGTTTTTTGCTTGGTTGCATCCTACATAAGGAGAAAGTGTCTCAACATATTTGTGAAGTTCTAGTTGCAGGATGAAACAAGTTTCCTTTGATTTTTTTTAATACTCGAGTAGTGTATCTTTCACTTGCCATGTTGTTCTTCAGATTCTATATGGTGCTTAAGAACCAAAGAAACTAGTATATATACCTTTTCCTTGCAAATCATTTTCTCCAGATTTTATATGATTCCCAAGTGATTGCTTTCTTGCAAATTCCTTGAAAAATTCAACCAATATACTCATTTCATGTATATTCAATCTGAATATTTTAACTGCATATAATATTAGACCATACTACACCATACCAATTTTTAAAAACCTTGAGAAGCTTTTAAAAGAAAATCTCAAATGAGTTAAAATATAATAGGGCAACCAATGAAGAGATATTCTTCTTTACAGAGGTGTCAATGTTTCTGAACTTGTAGTCAAATGTCCAAGTCAATAACATATGAAAACCCCAAAAACAAATTACAACCAATAGATTTGATGGATGGAACTAACATATAGAATTCTTTATGCATTTTACAAAAAGCATTCAATAAGCCCGATATTGTGTATTTTGTGTAGGCCAGTTATCATAATATTTAACATAAAGGAATACTTAACAAAATAACTTGTAAATAAATTAATACTAGTTAAGAAATAAAGAATGACATAAAGTTCAGGCAAAGGCAATGTTACAATACCTGATCAATGTCGATAATATACATACTTACAAGTGGTAACTTCTTTCCCAACTCTTCAAGTACAGGGGAGAGTTGAAAATTTGCAACTGTAATAAGAAAAGAACTTCTTCACCAATGGTTGACTTCAAATCCCCCACTCTTCAAGTACGCCAAAATGTTGACCTTTTTTTTGTTGGCTGAAGCTTACAAAAAAGCCAGAAATGACCGAGACTTTCATTTATTTTTCCAAATTAAGCAAAAATGTGCAATAACTTGTTTTCCTTCCTTGTAACTACTTGCAAAAACAGAATGGGAGATCACATCCAGGGTTAGCTCCTGAAGCTCATATATAAGAAGTGCTTAGATAGTGCTCTTTGGGCATTATCTTAAGGGATGACGGTAATGTTAGTTTCATAAGAACCTTACAAGCATAAACTCGAACACCTAAAAAGCATAAACTCGAACATCTTACAAGCATAAAAATCTAGAAAACTATAGTATTCTAGTAAGCTAGAACCTTACAAGAATAAACTCGAACACCTTACAAGCATATATGTTACCTATAACCATGATATATTCCTTACCCTTTTCCAGAATTAAAATCATGCAATGAACAAAACGTAAATCCTTACATTGGCTGAGTCGGGATCAATGTGTAGCAACAACTTCTCTAACGTGGCCGAGATGGTGCATGTGTCGACAAAAAAAAAAAGATTTGTATTAATATTGCTACTGAAGAACCAAAGTAGAAGTATGGGAAAGTTTATAGCTGACTTTGATATGAAGCATGACATAGAAACTAAAATCAATTACAAACTAAAAAAATTTGAATTTGGTTTAATTATTTCAAGCTAGGAACAACCTACACTCCGAGAGGTCTTATTGTGCACGGAGAGCGGCTCGCTGAGCGCGCAGGTCCAGATGCCGTCGGGCTCCAGATCGGACGGCCAGGAGCCGCCGTAGTCGGGGATGTTGATCGGGGCGGGGTGGGGGAGAGGCGGTCCCCGGGGAAGTCGATGGCAGCGCGGCACCTGTCCACGAGCGACGCAAAGAAGACGTCGCGGAGGTCACCGCCGCCATCTGTGAAACCCGTAATCTTGATTAATTAGAATAATTAATTTAAATGCATTTTTTATTTTAATCTTGATTGTCCTTGGAAAATTAATTTGATAAAACTTTGATTAAATAAATTATAAGTATTAATATTGTTATTATTAGTAAGGTTATAATTATTAATATTATTATTATTGGGCTGAAACTATTTTTAAATAATAAAATTGGGCTTTTGGTTGCTGACCCAGACCCGAGTTTGAGCCTGAGCCCAAACCCAAATTCCTTTTTCCTAACTCTATTTTTGACTTGGTTCATAACTTAAAAAAAATAATAAAAATAATAATATAGTTTGGAACTGGTCCACGAAGGGACCAGCGCTCCCTATTATAACTCCCCTTCTTTTCTCACATCCATACATAATAGCAGACCTTTTCTTCTCCCTCTCTTTTAATTTTCACCACCAACTCTTCTCCCACGTAACTCCCAACCCATCAACTCCTCCCTATTTACTCACACATTCACCACTCCTCTTCCCCTTCCAGTAACCCCTACTACCCCTTTATTTACTCCAACCATCCTCCCACCTCTTCACAGAAGTTGGTAGAGAGTTAATACTCTCATCTCTCACTTTTTCTCTCTTTAACTCTCATTCCATTCTCTGGAACAGAACTCACCAAAACCCATTTCTCTCCAAACCCCCTTCACCCGAAACCCCCTCCTCCACCTAACTCCGGCCATTCCGCGGAGCCCCGACGCCTATCCCCGCGGCCACCCGCGTCTCTCTCCGGGGCCGACGCGACCCTTGCGCGGCCGGGTCTGCCACCGCCGACCGCGCCCTCTCCGGCGGAGCCAGTGCCGAGCGCCCCCGTTCCCGCGCCACCCGCCGGCTCCCAGCGGGCCGACCCCTCCCCGACCGCGGCGAGCCGACCGCGCCCTCCCCGAGCGGCCGACCACGGCGGAAACCCCGCCCGCTGTCCAGATCCGCCCTGTGCGCGCCCCCGGCACCGACGCCCTTTCGTCGTTGTCCGATCCACCTCGGCTCTGCCTCCAGCGGCTCTGTCCCGAGCTCCGCTGCCTTCCGCGAGTTTTCCGTGCTTTCCACGGGTTCTGTTTCCGTTGTCTGCACTCTCGGTCGTGGTTCCCGTGGACCGTTGCTTTCCAATTTCGTTCCCGAGTTTTGTCCCGCGGCTCCCCGACCAACGGACATGGGTAATTTCTGTTAATCACAGTAGTTCGTCTCTCCCCGTCTTAGTCGATGATGATTCTTGGTCTCCGATCCCACAACGGGATTCGGCTGTATTCTCAGTATTTCTGGGACTCATTCCAGAATGAGTTTTGGTTGGTTCATTTGGTGGTTTCTCGGAATTCCGAGTTAGTTTTGTAGTTCTGTTAGTTTTTGATTAAATTTCCGAAATTGGTAGTTCTGAGAGCTTTGGTTTTGTTCTGTTGGTCGTTTCTGGAAATTCTCGGGTTTCCGAGTAATTTCGATTTCCGAGTGTTTTTCAGAAATGTGCTGTGGTTATATTTTCGGGTTCTAAATATTATTGGTGGAAATGTATTCATGGGGTATTTCCCTGGTTCGGGATTATATTTGTGTGTTTGTTGGCACATTTTCCCAGTATTGGGTTGTCCCAAAATAGAGGAAGTGCTGCCCAAATTTTTACAAAACTATATTTAGTTGATTTCAAAATTGGTTTTCGGAAATGAATTTTTAAACTGATTTTCGGGCGACGACCGTACCGGTCTGTGGGTCCCGGCGAAATGCAAACGCACCGGTCCGACCGGACGTTGTGGTATTAGCCGAATTTTGAGGAATGGACCGAGTCTGAGACTCTTAGTTTTCATCTTTAATTATTTTAATTAATATTTAGGCTATTTACTATAGTTAGTTAATTACCGCACTTTATTTAATAATTTAAGTCATTTTCTCTTATTTGATGTAAAAGAAAATTGTACCGGGCATAAGCCCACCCTAGGACCATTAGCTGTGCCACTGTATTGTGTAGCGTAGTTTATTTTATTTTTCTTTTTCTGGTGGATGTGAATTTGGGTAGTTTTGTTTAGTCGCATAATCGTAGATTAGAGCGCGATTTACTGATTATTTACGAATCTAGTTAAAATGGATAAAATATTATTAAATAATTAGTTCACGGTTTATCACTAAAAGAAATTGTATTTTTATAAATATATTACAAAACACAAAGTTTCCAATTGTAATTGATTCTCGTGTATTTCCAAATAAACCAATTAACCGGCTTAATCAACGCACATAGTTGGCGACGTAAACGATAGCTGTAACTTAATAACAACTAAAACCTGACTAGGACTTGCTACTAGAGATTGCAACTAGCACACTTAGTCTGGTTATTCAAGGTTCTAAGTCGAGTTCTCAACTGTAGGAACTCGAAGTTACAACTGACGTTCCTCCTCGGTACCGACTCGTCTATCCAGTCATTCTAAAACAAAGGCAAGTGCAGTTATGTCTATTTGGTAATTTATCTAGTAATTATTTTATTGCAATTTTAAACCACATTGCTACACGGAACTCTCTCCTAGAGTTCGAATATTGACTCATTGATTGAATCTGATTGACTCGGGATATTGGGGGAGTAGTGTAGCGTCTATGACCAATACCCCTATATTGCATCATTGATTGTGCGAGCTGATTCCTCCTATACACGAGGATAGGCCGGACCGTATCATTAGGATATAATTGAATCATCCCAAGCCGGTCATAGTTCGTTACCTACTCAAATCACATTGTTTTCAATTGTAGAATTGTTGGAAAATATTGTTAAAGTATTTCAAATTGTTTAACATTGCAAATTTCAAATTATTATTTGAATTATTGGATATTCGTAATTGTACTTTGCTCCCTCCTGACTGGAGACCCAACATTTTAGGTATCACTGATGAGGCTTTGTTACGCGATCCCAAGACGAGGAATTCGAGATTGCTGAGCTGTTTGATTAGAGTTTTCTTTTATTCATGATGTATAAAAAAAATGGTTTAAGTTGTATCTTTTTTCATTGTAAAAGTTTAATAAAGTTTTATTTCCGAATTTTGAGTTGTGACAAATATAGTGTTGTTGTATGGTTATCTACTACTGAACAGCTTACTGCCGCCGTCTCAACAATGGTGCAGGCTGGGCATGATCCGGTTCGATCCAATTATTTGGGATCGGGTCGTGACATGTTTTTAGTGGTGGCCCATGCAGGTCTGAACAACAACTTAGGAAAACATACCTAGAAACAATTAGAACACTAGAACATCAATTTGTCACAACATAGGACCGAGATATATTATAAATAAATATTTTTGTTTGATTATAGACTGGTAGGATACCTTGCTTATGTTTGCATCCTAAACCATCCAGAGAATAATCGTTGACCAAATCCTGCTGGCGATGAGGTGTCATCTCCGGATCATACCCCATCTCCTCAACCAAGTCCAGGGTCTTTTCCCTCGCGGCTGTTTGACCGTCCTCATAGTGTATCCAGTGAAGTTTTCCCTACACTGGCGAATCCTACCTCATCTCAAACTGAATTGCATTTCCCTGGTAGATTATTCATTTTGTTGCCCCACCAGTACCAGCAATCATCTTCCAAATGGTTGTCCTATTTCAAGAAATCCTGGAGTTCCAGAAAGCTCAAGATGAAGCCCAGCAGGAACAGATGAATATCACGAGAGAAGACATGAAGAACGTCATGATGTAACCTTAGTTAGCCCCAACCAGGTTAGAGCAGAACTTTTGTCCTAGGAAGGATACCCTTGAAACTAGAAGATATTTGGGTCCCATCAAGTACTCTATTTTTCGGCAGTCTTGTCGTAAGAAGCTATGGGCTTGTAACTATTACAAGAGGCCTGGTTATCAGACCGTTAGTTGCCGCAAGAGTTTGGGACAATGTTTGGCATATGGATCTGCTAAACATCGGGTAAAGGACTGCCCTTATCTTTCCATCAAACCAGAGCTCATATCCCAGCAACACCTGTTAGGCCACAACCTAGGGACCCTCTTCCTATCCAGCAGACCCTGCCTCTTACAATAAGGCATGATGCATACTCAAGGTTCATAGAAGATGAAGCAGTTGCAGACTGCTCATGCAAGAGCCAGAACCATGAAGAATAGTACCTAGGACTGCTGAATAGCATTATCTTTTTGGAAGTTGTAACAAGATGTCCTTAGATAAATCATAAGAGTTTATGCTGTAATTCTTCACATGAATAAAAAAAAATCCTTAGCTACACCTTTATGGCAGATGTTTTCCCTGATAGTCTTCCCGGATTATCCCAGACCTAGACATAGGATTCACCCTTGACCTAGTCCCTGGCTCTTTCCCTATTTCTAAAGGATATTACAGAGTCAACCCGAGGGTGGCCAAGAAAATGAAGGACCAGATCAATGAAGGCTCTAAGATTTATTCAGAGTGGATCTTCACTTTAGGGAGTACCTATCTTGTTTGTGCCCAGAAGGATGGAACAACGGATGTGCATCGATTACCAGACACTAAAGAACAAGTACTTTCTGTCTGGATCGAGGATCTGTTTGATCTGGTTGTGTGGAGATAGGATATTTTGAAATTTGACTTAAGATTTGACTACTATCAAATCAAAGTCAGGAAAGAGGATATTTCCAAGACGGCGTTCAAACACCAAGTATGGGTAGTTTTCTGTGGTCAGGACGTTAGACTGACAAATGCTTCTGCTGTGTTCATGAATCTCATGAACAGAGTTTTTCATGAGTATTTGAATCAATTTATCTTCTCCATAGAAAACATTCTGATATATATTCGAAAACTGAAGAAGAGCATGAAGAACATCTGAGAAAGTTTTGGAAACCTTGAGGAAAAAGAAGTTTTATGGTAAGTTATCTGAACGTGGATTTTTCTTTGACAAGGTGGACTATTGGCCATGTTGTCAAGAGAAGAAATTTCGATGGAAGATAGCTGCTGTTGAAGAGTGGTAAACCCAAGTTCAATTCAGAAGTTTCTTGAACTTGGCTGGCTACTATCAGAAGTTCGTAAAGGATTTCGCCAAGATTGCTGAGCCGATGGCGAAGCTCACTTAGAAGAATGAAGAGTTCATCTGAACGAAAGATTGCCAGGTGGCATTGAGGAGCTGAAGAAGAGACTTACCACTACACCAATCCTTGCGCTACCCGCAGGAACCGATGGGTTCTCAATTTACAGTAATGTCTCTGGAAAAGGACTGGGCTGCGTTCTTCAACAACATGGGAAAGTAATTGCTTACACATGTAGGCAACTACAGACTCATGAGAAGAATTATCCCACACCTAAATTGCTGCAATTATCTTTACTTTGAAGTTATGGAAGCAGGATTTTTATGGAAAGGGAGTGAAAATATGTACGGACTACCAAAGTCTGAAATATGTCTTCACTCAGGAAGGGTTGAATGTTAGACTAAGAAGCTGGCTGAAGCAGATGAAGAATTTCGACATCAACCTGCAGTACTATTCAGGTAAGGCTAATGTGGTCACTGATGCACTTGGTCGATACTGATGGCGAAGTTCTTAGCCAAGGAGTGGCACCTACTAGAAGACGTCGAGAAGCTTGGACTGGAGGTTATACTACCTGGAGATAGAAGGACGGAGCTGGATGCTGATTCAGTATTGATGAAGTTTGAGGTTGATGGAAAAAAAAAATCAAGAGGACGTAGTTTCAAAACGAGGCACTTTGCAGGCTTAGAGATCAAGTGTTGGCAGGAACACCTGAGGGTTTTTGAATTGATCAGCATCGGAACTCTGAAGGATGGTACGAGACTTTGCGTGTCGGCTGACAAACGGAGGAACGAGTTGATGAAAGAAATGCACCAGTCGCAGTATTCCATAAATTCAGGAGATAATAAGATGTATTGGAATATGCCTCCATTGATTGGTGTTATAGAATAAAGAAGGACAATTCCAGGTATAGAAATTAGATGTGAATTTGTCAATCTGAGGAATTTAGCAAGAGAACAACCAGTTTATTGCAGCCGCTGGACAATTTGGAATGGAAGTAGAAGCATATAACAATGAACTTTGAGTAAGGATTGCCTTGTTCCCAAGGAGGGAAGGGCACCAATTGGATTTTAGTAAACCGACTGACTAAGTCAGCACACTTTATTTTCCTTCAAGTTGGTTTATCCACTAAGAAGTGGGCAGCATTGTACGAGAGGCACATCTACCGGATTCATGGAGTACCGTGGGACGAGCAAGCAGAGAGGTCAATCCAGATGCTTGAAGATGTATTAGGATTCCGCGTCTTGGAATTTGGTAGGTCTTGGGAAGACCAAATTACTTTTGGAAAAGTTTTCTCCTACCAGAGGAACAATCAGTTTCGACGGAGCTGGAAATTGAGGCCAGGTACATCAGGTCATTTGAAGTTTAAGACGCGTTGGAAGTAGCGTACCAGTTAGCTCTACCAGCTAATCTTGAGAGTGTGCAACGTCTTCTACGTCACAGCTCAGATGCTACATTTCGGATTCGAATCACAATTTGGATAATTCAGAGCTCAAGTTTGGACTTAACCTTTCAGTGCCAGAGAAACCAGTTGCAAGCCTAGTCAGAGGTAAGAAGAAGATCAGAATTCGAGCCATCACTTATTTTCTCATCTTTTCGTTCTAAACTTGACTGATGCTGACGAAGTTAGCCTAGTTTTGCAAGCTATCTCTTTATCAAGCTTGATCATGACGATATCTTATTGGGTGCACCCACTAATATATTGTCTAATCAGGACCGGTGCATGATGGTCTGATCAACCTCGTGTACTTTGGTTCGCAATTGTATTTTTCTGCGTGGATGATATCATAAATAAAAACTTGTCCCTAAATTGTCTCATCCACGACTGCCTTGGAAATTCTTATTGTTGGACCTGAGTTACGGGCGTGGTACCTGTAGCCGTTTGATTCTCCTACCCTTACTTTAAATTTCGAGGATAAAATTTTCTAAGGAGGAAAGGTTGTGAAACCCGTAATCTTGATTAATTAGAATAATTAATTTAAATGCATTTTTTATTTTAATCTTGATTGTCCTTGGAAAATTAATTTGATAAAACTTTGGTTAAATAAATTATAAGTATTAATATTGTTATTATTAGTAAGGTTATAATTATTAATATTATTATTGTTGGGCTGAAACTATTTTTAAATAATAAAATTGGGCTTTTGGTTGCTGACCCAGACCCGAGTTCGAGCCTGAGCCCAAACCCAAATTCCTTTTTCCTAACTCTATTTTTGACTTGGTTCATAACTTAAAAAAAAATAATAAAAATAATAATATAGTTTGGAACTGGTCCACGAAGGGACCAGCGCTCCCTATTATAACTCCCCTTCTTTCCTCACATCCACACATAACAGCAGACCTTTTCTTCTCCCTCTCTTTTAATTTTCACCATCAACTCTTCTCCCACGTAACTCCCAACCCATCAACTCCTCCCTATTTACTCACACATTCACCACTCCTCTTCCCCTTCCAGTAACCCCCACTACCCCTTTATTTACTCCAACCATCCCCCCACCTCTTCACAGAAGTTGGTAAAGAGTTAATACTCTCATCTCTCACTTTTTCTCTCTTTAACTCTCATTCCATTCTCTGGAACAGAACTCACCAAAACCCATTTCTCTCCAAACCCCCTTCACCCGAAACCCCCTCCTCCACCTAACTCCGGCCATTCTGCGGAGCCCCGACGCCTATCCCCGCGGCCACCCGCGTCTCTCTCCGGGGCCGACGCGACCCTTGCGCGGCCGGGTCTGCCACCGCCGACCGCGCCCTCTCCGGCGGAGCCAGTGCCGAGCGCCCCCGTTCCCGCGCCACCCGCCGGCTCCCAGCGGGCCGACCCCTCCTCGACCGCGGCGAGCCGACCGTGCCCTCCCCGAGCGGCCGACCACGGTGGAAACCCCGCCCGCTGTCCAGATCCGCCCTGTGCGCGCCCCCGGCACCGACGCCCCTTCGTCGCTGTCCGATCCACCTCGGCTCCGCCTCCAGCGGCTCTGTCCCGAGCTCCGCTGCCTTCCGCGAGTTTTTCGTGCTTCCCACGGGTTCTGTTTCCGTTGTCTGCACTCTCGGTCGTGGTTCCCGTGGACCGTTGCTTTCCAATTTCGTTCCCGAGTTTTGTCCCGCGGCTCCCCGACCAACGGACATGGGTAATTTCTGTTAATCACAGTAGTTCGTCTCTCCCCGTCTTAGTCGATGATGATTCTTGGTCTCCGATCCCACAACGGGATTCGGCTGTATTCTCAGTATTTCCGGGACTCATTCCAGAATGAGTTTTTGTTGGTTCATTTGGTGGTTTCTCGGAATTCCGAGTTAGTTTTGTAGTTCTGTTAGTTTTTGATTAAATTTCCGAAATTGGTAGTTCTGAGAGCTTTGGTTTTGTTCTGTTGGTCGTTTCTAGAAATTCTCGGGTTTCCGAGTAATTTCGATTTCCGAGTGTTTTTCAGAAATGTGCTGTGGTTATATTTTCGGGTTCTAAATATTATTGGTGGAAATGTATTCATGGGGTATTTCCCTGGTTCGGGATTATATTTGTGTGTTTGTTGGCACATTTTTCCAGTATTGGGTTGTCCCAAAATAGAGGAAGTGCTGCCCAAATTTTTACAAAACTATATTTAGTTGATTTCAAAATTGGTTTTCGGAAATGAATTTTTAAACTGATTTTCGGGCGACGACCGTACCGGTCTGTGGGTCCCGGCGAAATGCAAACGCACCGGTCCGACCGGAGGTTGTGGTATTAGCCGAATTTTGAGGAATGGACCGAGTCTGAGACTCTTAGTTTTCATCTTTAATTATTTTAATTAATATTTAGGCTATTTACTATAGTTAGTTAATTACCGCACTTTATTTAATAATTTAAGTCATTTTCTCTTATTTGATGTAAAAGAAAATTGTACCGGGCATAAGCCCACCCTAGGACCATTAGCTGTGCCACTGTATTGTGTAGCGTAGTTTATTTTATTTTTCTTTTTCTGGTGGATGTGAATTTGGGTGGTTTTGTTTAGTCGCGTAATCGTAGATTAGAGCGCGATTTACTGATTATTTACGAATCTAGTTAAAATGGATAAAATATTATTAAATAATTAGTTTACGGTTTATCACTAAAAGAAATTGTATTTTTATAAATATATTACAAAACACAAAGTTTTTCAATTGTAATTGATTCTCGTGTATTTCCAAATAAACCAATTAACCGGCTTAATCAACGCATATAGTTGGCGACGTAAACGATAGCTGTAACTTAATAACAACTAAAACCTGACTAGGACTTGCTACTAGAGATTGCAACTAGCACACTTAGTCTGGTTATTCAAGGTTCTAAGTCGAGTTCTCAACTGTAGGAACTCGAAGTTACAACTGACGTTCCTCCTCGGTACCGACTCGTCTATCCAGTCATTCTAAAACAAAGGCAAGTGCAGTTATGTCTATTTGGTAATTTATCTAGTAATTGTTTTATTGCAATTTTAAACCACATTGCTACACGGAACTCTCTCCTAGAGTTCGAATATTGACTCATTGATTGAATCTGATTGACTCGGGATATTGGGGGAGTAGTGTAGCGTCTATGACCAATACCCCTATATTGCATCATTGATTGTGCGAGCTGATTCCTCCTATACACGAGGATAGGCCGGACCGTATCATTAGGATATAATTGAATCATCCCAAGCCGGTCATAGTTCGTTACCTACTCAAATCACATTGTTTTCAATTGTAGAATTGTTGGAAAATATTGTTAAAGTATTTCAAATTGTTTAACATTGCAAATTTCAAATTATTATTTGAATTATTGGATATTCGTAATTGTACTTTGCTCCCTTCTGACTGGAGACCCAACATTTTAGGTATCACTGTTGAGGCTTTGTTACGCGATCCCAAGACGAGAAATTCGAGATTGCTGAGCTGTTTGATTAGAGTTTTCTTTTATTCATGATGTATAAAAAAAATGGTTTAAGTTGTATCTTTTTTTCATTGTAAAAGTTTAATAAAGTTTTATTTCCGAATTTTGAGTTGTGACAAATATAGTGTTGTTGTATGGTTATCTACTACTGAACAGCTTACTGCCGCCGTCTCAACAACGGTGCAGGCTGGGCATGATCCGGTTCGATCCAATTATTTGGGATCGGGTCGTGACACCATCGATCTCGGCAAAAATCGGACGCCCCTGCCACGGGAACTCGTACACTCCCAGCTCCCGTGCCGGCGGGAGGTCGAATTTCTCCTCGACGTTGTCGACGTCTTCGAAGCAGTCGGCCTCGGTCGCCGACGCCCGCTTCTTCTTCTTCTTCTGCTGTTGCTGGTTCTTCTTCGGTTTGGCTTCTTGAACGGGCCGTGATGACCATCCCGATGCCCCTCTCCGATGGATGTAGGGTTAGGATTTGGGGACGAGATTAGGTAGATTTGAGGATTAGGGTTTTGGGTCTATAGGAGAAGAAAGGAGGAGGAAGAGGAAGAATTGAAGAATGGAGATGTAGAGGAGGAAGAGGAGAAGGGAGATGTAGATTTGAGCTCTCCTTCTCCATCGGCTGGTGGATGAGAGAGATGGAGAAATATAAAGGAGAGGAAAGAATTGGGAAATAAATGAAACGGGATGGAATGACTAACGTCAATATAGATTTACATTTCAAAAAAAATTACCAAAATGGCAGCTGAAAAAATCGTGCCAATTTTTTTAGGTATATATTAGTTGACGGTTATTACCGAACCGTCACTAAATAAAAGAATGTTTCTTGACGGATCCTCTAAAACCGTCAACTATTATGCTGTAAGATTGCTAAATTAACATAAAATAAGACATTTCTTGACGTAAGGCTAAATCCGTCAAGATAACTCATTTTCTTGATGGTTTTTCACGACCATCAACTTATAAACCGTCAAGAATCGTCATTTTCTTGTAGTGGGGAGTCAGGAGGAGGAGGAGGTCGGAGGAGGAGGGGGTTCGGGAGGAGGAGGAGGCCGGAGGAGGAGGAGGAGGAGATTTTAGGGGGAGAAATTTTTGGAGGAAAATTTTTGAATGAGAAGGAGAGGAGTTCTGTGACAAATTTAGTCGTGGCTACCGATGGAACCTTTCCGTCGCTAGTCAGTCGGTATGTACTTTCCGACGGACTACCGACAAAACATCGACTTACTTTTATTATTTATTTTACAAAAAATATTTTTTGGTAGTTTGTCTCTAGTTAGTCGCTATATAGCGACTGATTCACTAATATATAATGCATTGTAACCAAAATATATGTAAAATATAATGTGTTGATAACAGAACAACTATTATATAATATGCATTTGAAACAACAACCACGACAATAAAATAATAAAATAAATATTGATAACAAAATACATATATAATATGATTCAAAAAAAAAAATACATATATAATATATAATAAATATTGGTAACAAAGTTCGTTAACAACTTATTGTTTCTTTTCTTAATTGTTTGGGACCTTATGCGAATATAGGGAAAATGTGAGGACTTTTATATAACTAAGCAACTAATGATTCCTTCTTCTTTTTTGGGTGAATGATAGAAAGAGTGGAGTGATTTCATATAACAAAATGCTTATTTCTATTGTTTATTATAACCTACGTGAGCAGTACAGGCTTATCACTACACCTACTCCTTTTATTATAAGTGATTAAGGGGCTTATGATTTAAATGACAGGAAGGTCACTAACACTCACCCTGATATCAAGAACCGAGGACATGGGAAGGCTTCTGAACATGCGGAGGGGGTCGACACATGACGATGGGGTAGCGAGTTGACATCGTTGGTTCGACTTTGCTTGCGCACAATGCAGTACGATAAACTATAGGAGAACGACAAAAATGGTAGCAATGGAGGAACCTTGGTTGGATGAAGGTGCGTTAGAGAGGCAGGCCAGGGACAAGGAATGGAGGTAACGACGGGTTCGGTGCTGCGGTGTCATCGACTTGGCCCGTGGAGCATCGGCAGGACTGCTCGACGAGATCACGTGGCGACCCGTCGAGCAATGGTGACGATAAAAAAAAAAAGACGAAATCCCAACGTCGATCGCAGATGAGGCGACTGGCGGCCTCGAGCAGCGTCGGGTCGCGACAGTGGCAGGGTTATGGTTGGTCGTGAGGGCTCGTACGTGACCTGGGAGGTCAGGCTCTCGGCGACTATGGCAAGCTGTGGCTACCCAGCGGTGGTGGCCGGCCAGGGAAGTCGGAACAAGGATGGAGAAGGGTGGTGTGGCAGTATAGGAAGGAAAAAGTAATGAATGGAGGGAGAGCCTTAGCTCCTGTTACGAAACAATACATGAAAAGAAGGGTGGCGGCTGTAGCTAATAAGGCGTAGGGTTTATTTGATGCTACAGTATTTTATATATATATATATATATATATGAAAAAATATGTGAGGGATCTTTGAAGAAATAATGCAATTTTATGCTCTTTTCTTCTTTCTTTCCCTTTTTATGCTCGTGGCTTCTTTCTTCTATCAACTTTGGTGTATTTGGAAGTCCAGAAATAATGCAATTTTCAACGATGCAATCATCAATGCAAGAAGGATCTTTGAAGAAGCCCAAGGACTCATGAAGAAGCAAGAAGTTTACTCATCAACTGTCTCTGTCAGTTCTAATCCTTTGTTTTCAAATCGTCACTCAAACAATTGGCTGCCTCCAAGTCACAATTTTTGGAAGATCAACTTCGATGGCTCCTACTTGGATGGTCAAATGGCGGGTGCTGCTATACTAAGGGATTCAGAAGGCAGGTTTTGTATGGCTATGTCGAAGACTGAGGTTGGTGGCTCACCTATTGAATCAGAAGCTTCAGGTATTCGTTTAGCCTTGCTAATCTGTCAAGAACAGCAACTGGAACATGTCATAATCGAAGGTGACTGCAAGTTTCTCATTGATTCTATCAATAATCCTTCATTACTTCCAATATGGCGTGTCCGACACACTGTTGAAGATGCAAAGGATGTCTGCAGATCATATCCTGATGTTTCTTTTAATTTTACTTATAGGAATGCTAACCATTGTGCACATATGTTAGCATCTTCTACTCTGCTTTTACCTTTTTCTGATTCTATATCTCGTTTTCATGAGATACCCAACTGTATCCATTCTCATATCTTGCATGATATGAGTTTGATTGACTCTTAATTTCAATGAAGATTGTGTTTACTCAAAAAAGAAAAATATGTGAGGGAGAGTTCAGTTGGGCTTTGGGCCTGGCTCCCATAATTTAAAGAAACAAAAAGAGGATAGGTTGGGTCTATATTATCTCAGTTTTAAGAAAAACAATGAGGGGAGGTATGAGGTTTTGAGGCTCACTGTAACACCCATAAAAATTTGCAATTATTTTATTATTGTTTATTGGACTTAAATAGTAATTTTGGGAATTTATAAATATTTTTAATTAAATAGTTATTATTATAGATGGCCTTAGTTATAGTTAGGATTTGGAGTACAAGATGATTAGGAACGATGACACGGAGAATATAGTCATGTGCTTTGACTAGTGTATTAGTCATGTTAGAAAAGATCGAGCCATATGTGTGTTCCAACTAGGAAAACAAGTCAAAGTTGTGACTTGACCCCAATAAAAGACTTAATTATTTATTATTAAGATTATTGACTTTCAGAAGACCCAGTTGTACCAACTTAGCCCGAACTTGACCCAAACCAAAACTGCACCTATGTAGTCATATAGTGCCGGCAAAGACGTATATATATATATATATATATATATATATATATATATATATATATATATATATATATATATATATATTATATTCATATATTTCGTGCTTTATTTTAATTGTCTAAAATTATTTTCTAAATAATCGTTATATAATATAAATGTTACATGATTTTAAATGGATATTTTTAGTGTTAGAATGTGCTAATACATGTCAAGAATATTTCTTAGATTTGAGGAGTACATGAGTGTATAGAAACGTATTTATAGTATTACATAATATATTAGGCTTATTATATATATATATATATATATATATATATATATATATATATATATATATATAGATATATATATATATATATGTATATATATAGGGCATGGAGGAAACCGACTGCTGTTAAAGAGTTTATATATTTATATAATATATATATATATATATATATATATATATATATATATAATATATAATATATAATATATAATATATAATATATATATATATATATATATATATATATATATATATATATATATACCTGTTAAATCTTTCCATACGCAGGAACAGGGCATGAAGAAACTCGACTGCGGTGAAAGAGTTTTTTTAAAAATCTGCATCATATCTCTTTTAAATCTTCTCCAAATTTGAATTTAAACCAATATCTATATCAAATAAGGAATCGGGTTAGAATTTCGAATCCTTGAATGTAAGTATATGTATTCGAAGAATACCTAATCCGATCCAAGCTTTTTGGAAGAGAAATCCATAATCATCCTCAAACTTTCAATCGCTGAACGAACCCCTACCACCCTGACCTCCAAGGGGACGCCCTGACACCGCACCACCACCTGCCCCGTCATCGCTAGCCGCCGGCGAGCACAGCATCAGCAGTAGCAGTGGGTAAAAGCGCAGCAGTCGCATGCCAACAATCCCTATTCCAGGTGCAAACTTCCTCCTCGTTAATTTGTTTCTTGAACCGATTTTTTGTATGCATGCACCATATAACCCCCCTATTAACCTTGCTAAATAGATTTTTTACTAACTGATTTAAATCAGGTGAAAATCCAATCAAAACTTGGGGAAAAAACTGTTTAGAAGAGTATAGAAATGTCCCACGTGCCCGATTTGGAAGTGGAATTTTTGTCAAATTTTTTGGAAATTTTGAAATAAAATAAAAGGGTTGGAAGACAACATATAGGGCAGTAAAACGCCATTCGCGGTTTCAAATTTCATCTAGTTTACATCCAGATATTCTAACTCAAAAATCACAAAAAAGTAGGAAAACTGTTTTGGAAAAGTTAGAAATTTTTCTTGATACGGGGTCCGCCCGACAAACCGGGCGACTCGGTCGCAACCCATGGGCATCGAAAGACGCATATGAATGTTGCGGACGTGTGGGCTTCAAAAAAACTTTAATTGTTTGCGTGTGCGTGACGAATTCGAGACGTATCGGTCGAGGTATACCGTATTGGCCCCTTTGCAAAAATTACAATTACTTTGTGTACGTGCGTCACATCGCGATGAAACTTGTGCCACTGGACTCGTATCCTTTTTTTTGGTCCTGTGGGCCAAGTTTGGTCTGATTCTGAGAAGGTCGACCGGAATGCTTGTAACCACCACATTTTTAATTTAGGAATATTTTGGTCATTTTGTAATTATTATATCATTTATTAATTTATTGAATTCATGTGATGATATGTGGTTTTGTTCGATGTTTGTGTAGTATAAATGGGTTTAACTTAGCCAACCTTGACTAGAAGCCTAATAATAATAATTAGAATTAATTTGACCTTGTAGGAATTATTTTAGAATTAATTAGTTATTTTAGAATGATTTAAATGAATTTTTAAGTCATTTTCTAGTTAGCCTTTTTAGCCTTTTTGACATGGGCCATTTAGCAACTCATGGAGTGCTTGGCCCATGTGTAAACCCTAACCCTAACACCCCCTAGCTTGGCCGAGCCCCCTCTCTCATTTGTAGAAAACACATTAGCCTCCAAGATCTAGAGCAAACCCTATTTTCCCTTCTCCAAAAACCCTAGTTTGCTCATCCGGAGCCCGTTTCTCCCCAAACGAATTCCGTTGTGCTCGTAGGAAGGAGAGAATCTTGCTGGAGTACTACTAGCAAGGAGGAGGAGGCATTTGCTCGGGAGGAATCGGCCGACAAAGCGCTCGGAGAATTCCTTTTATTGAGATTTCGACTCTCAATAGGTAAATCCCGATCTACCTTTGTTTCTCCTGAATTTTCTTCATTATTGCATCCATATAGGCACCTTTGATCTGTGTATGAAGTTTCGTTGGATTTTGGTTTCGTTTGATAGCGGTATCGGACACGTATCGGTCTCACGTGTTCGGCAAAATGCCACTTAGAATTGAAAAGTGTTAATTTTTGATTTTGTTTTCACGAAATCCTTCCTTATATGATTTGTAACAACTTTCGTGAAGACGGATCGGAAATCGATACGATTTCGGCATTCGAACGGACACGCGTGCACGAGATCCCGTGCACGGTCCCGTGCATGCCCTGTTGCCTGTGCGTCATAACTCGACACACAGAGCTCCGTTTCGCGTGAAATTTTATGACAAAGTAGGGGCAACCTCTTCCCACACGCCCGTAAAATTTCACGACGTTTCCTTGAGCGAGCGCAGAGTTATTCGTCGTGCACTGTTCAGCCATTTTGTGCTCCTGGCTGAAATTCGGGACAGAAACGCTCTTCGTACGCGCACACAACGCGATGAGGGACCGTTCCAGGAGTTCGGACACGTAGCCCTATACCTAGACTACCCAAGGCTCGACCCCGAGTCGGGAAGTGGCCCCACGCGCGAGCCACGAGCGGTCAACCACCCGCACGAGCACGCACGCGCGCTCGCACGCGGGCACAGGCCGCACGCTGTGCGTGGGCCATTACGTCACGTCGCTGCGACTTTGTGTAGTGTCGACGTGTCCTAGACCTACCCCGTGACCCTACCTAGCCGTGTGTACGAGCTCGTGGCTTCTCGTTGTGCGTATGACGTAAAATCGAACGAGAACGCTCTCTTCGACACGCGGTATCGATTTTCTGATACGCACTCCACGGACACGACACAGACACGGTTCGACTCCGTGAGTGCCCGAGCACGTCACGTATGTCAAGACTAACGTGTGTGTCAAGTTTCATGATTTATTGTGGAGTATTTTGATATTTGTGTTTATTTGTCAAAAAATGGGTTTTTCGGCTTTCAAAAATTGAATAGAAAAGGTACATTTTGATTTCTTAACTTTTTAACTTCAATTACTGAATTTTTGATTCGTTCATGAGGATTTGGGACTGTAGGGAATGAGTCGTTGGTTTTATTTCCTTTTTATTTATCTATTATGGCTATATATGGGTTTTCTACCTATGTATAGGTATATATACATATAAGTATATATATACTTTAAATATATATCTATATGTATATAATTTTTTGTAAGTTTTTGGTTGAGATGCTTTGTTCCAGGTCTGGGATTGCTTTTCCTTTTCAAAAACCAACCCTTCCTTCTTTCCATTTGAGTATATACATAGTTGTATATATATAGGCCTATGTATAATAGTATATATATGTAAGCTATATATATATATATATATATATATATATATATATATATATATATATATATATATATATATATATAGTGGTTTTGAGTATAATTCCAGTTGGGGACTGTTGATTCCAGATTTCTGGAGTTTAACAACAGTCCGTACTCCCCTCACAACTATCCTTGCATAAGTTATATATATATATATATATATATATATATATATATATATATATATATATATATATATATATATATATATATATATATAAGTTATATGTGCGTATGTATAAGTCTTTATATATATATATATATATATATATATATATATATATATATATATATATATATATATATATATATATATATATATACATAAGTTATATGTGCGTATGTATAAGTCTTTATATATATATATATATATATATATATATATATATATATATATATATATATATATATATATATATATATATATATACATAAGTTATATGTGCGTATGTATAAGTCTTTATATATATATATATATATATATATATATATATATATATATATAATATATATATATATATATATATATATATATATATACATATATATATATATATAATATATATATATATATATATATATATATATATATATATATATAAAAAAAAATATATATATATATATATATATATGTGTGTGTGTGTGTGTGTGTGTGTGTGTGTGTGTGTGTGTATTATTGGTTGTGTGATATATATATCCTTATGTGATGGTAGGTTTGTGTTTGTGACCACAGGAGTGTTGTGACAATTTAGGTTCGTCATTTAGAGCTTGGTTTTGTCGAATTGGCCGACAAGTTGACCAAGTTGACAAAAGTCAACTTTGGGTCAAACTTGATCCAAATCGACTCAAACGAACTCCAAATGACTTGAAAACTTGAGTATGACCTAGAAATTAGTAAACGGACTAGTTGACTCATAGTTGACTAGGTTTGACCAAGTTGATCAGAGTTGACGAAGGTTGACTTTGACCTAGAAGGACTAGAAGCATGTAGAATTGTATTGTGGACCTTTCTTATAATATGTTAGACCATGTTGTGACTTGTGGTTACCTTAAATAGGTTTACATCACTCAAGTTCAGTTACACATCCTCATCAGCAGCTCAGATTGTCAGGCGAGTACATTCTCTGATAGTTCTTTCATTTACTTGTCAAATTCTATATTTCAGTTGTAGTCAGTTCTATTTGATTCTCGGTTACAAACACGAATTGATATTTTCTGGAATTCATGTATTACGACATACATACCTTACTTATCTAGCCTTTATTACAAGAACTACTACAAGAATCACCTACAAGCACCTTCATGTTCTGGCTAGATTTATTCTCGATTTACGTATCGTGTTATGGATTCACTCCTATTTGTCGGGCGGAGAAATACTTGAGTAGACATGTAAACATTTCTAAATACTCGAACCACCTCCCTGTGAATTATACAAGAACGATAGCCGTCCCACACCTGATCAATGTGTGATGTGCCGGATTACCCTTATCCGTTTACATGTCGATCTCAGTATTTTAAAACACATTGTGAGTATTGTCTAGGATCTTTACTAGAATCATCAAAGAACCATTACAAGAATCAACCTACTTGGATCATTAAATGGAATCACACTTGACATATATTGTACCACTGGACTCATATCACATTATTCTAGTTCAGCTAGCTTTTATTTACAGTCTTCATTGACATGATATTCTGTTTCACAGCTTTTACTTTCCTTGTTCTTTACTATAGTTTTACATCTTTAATTGTCTCAAATTCCCATGCTTCATCAATAAAATTGTCTATAATTATTTTATAGTTTTCGTCATTTACTTGGATTTACTTGATGAGATGTATTCGTTCCTGTCCTGACTGGACCTGTTGAAAATATTACAGATGTTAGCCCTGAGGATGTTTGCCCTACTCACTATGGATCTGGAGAGGGATTAGCTACCTTTGGTCCCGACTCTCAGGAGTGATCGGGAGACTAATTTAGTAGACTGTTTTAGATTTCTTTACTGGAACTTGAATTGTAATAATTTGAGAGTTGTCTTAATTTGAGTTGTTTGAGATACTATCATTTAGTAGTCTTTATTGTTTCCTTTTAGTTATGGAATTCTGTGTTATCCTATCGTGCTTAGACTGTGATTGAGTTATATTATTTCTGTACTTATCCTCTGCTCGGAGTTGGGATTTAAGACAAGTACATTATATAATTGCGTGAGTTGGTTTAGATAGTGGCCTAGAACAGCGTACTACCGCCGATTCCGCGGCATAGGCTGGACGTTGTTACGCACTTGTACCCTTACACTGGGTGCGGGTCGTGACAATGCTATTTTGGCAGGCCCACGATCTGGCTCAACATTCGAATTTTTGTACGGCTCATCGGAATCCAAATCTGGACATACTATTGAGTTTGTATTGAAAAACTGGACTCTTCTTCCTGAGTACATTAAATGCAAATATAGGAATAGCTAATTTAGGCCATTAGCCAAGAGTTTAGGCTGTATACAATTTGTAATATGTTTACATGGGCTTAGGCCCCAATAACATATATATACATATATATATGGGCCTCAAGGCCCAAAAAAAAACCATATATATAGGCCTAGGTCCTGCGCAAATTAAATACTATATATACATATCATTTTTGTAACCACGAAATTATCATAAAAATAATAATAATTACTAATAAATTTTAGGGAGGGATCTTACATCCTACCCATTTTTAAAATAATTTCATCTTCAAAATTTTAAATTGCCACAATAAGTCAAAGTATAATCCACACTTCCTATAACACGTTCGATCTGTAACCCTTGAGATCGACACCGAGGTTCTCATAGTCCTTATAATCATGCATGGTTGTGCAAAATCCTCTACTAATATTCTGACACACATTATCCTAGCTTCAGTCTTAACTAGATTATTATCTAACTATTTAGTCTCTGCCTTCCAACCTACTCCTGCCAGATCCTCAAATTTTTTAACGACAAACAGAACTTTAAGTTACTAGGCTTTCCATCAATTAAGACAATATTCCTTGAGTCAGACATTCTTCACCTGGAATCAATGACCATAATGTCTTGGTTTATGGTCAAACCCCAACATGGATACCATAATTTCTACTGACATTTAAACGTATACCAACCATACATTTCTTCTTATTTTCAAGTAGTGCCATGCCAAAAACCTACCAACGTCCCAAATGTTCCCTTGCTATTACACAGCATGTTCAGCCCTTACTTGTCCCACAGTCATGGTTAACTTATCACAACTTAATTCATTTACTCTACTCAGTTTTCTAGAAACCAACATATATAGGTTTAATATACAGACGCTACTCATCCTTACAATTCAGTATTGAGACTAACCAACTTATACATCATGTATATATTTGCCTATCTTCCAAACCAACTCACATGTATATATTCCATCCTTATAGTCCAGTGCATATAGTGTCATGGTCTTCCCAGTTTTGCTCTTACACACACATTTGCACATAATGTTTCATATATTTACCACACCAACTCATATGCAAACCTCAAAACTCAAAACTCTCCATATGGTATCCAAAAGCAACCCCATATAAATTTTACATCACCTACATCCAATTTATGTACAAGAAACAGATGCATCTGCCCACTATTCTAACCTTGCAAAATGATGAATGAAATATACATATATATACTTCCAATACATTCCCACATTCTCTTTTGCTAGCCGTGTTATCCCATACGCTTATTGCCATTATTGCCATGCTATCACAAAATTCTCCAAACTGAAGTGAGCGACTCTAATGAGACCACCCTAGCAGGACTGAACCCAGTTATTTGTTATTTATTACTTGTATAATCACATTCTTCTCACATTACACAACACTATTACCAACAACTACAACACACAAAATCTCCAAAGCTAGCAGGTGAAACCATATACAAAAATAATAGAAGGAACAAAAAGAAAAAGAAATCATTGGTTGCTTAGTTATATAAAAGTCCTCCCATTTTTCCTATATTTGCATAAGATCCTAAACAATTATGAAAGGAAACAATAAGCAATATTTATTATATATTATAGATGTATTTTGTTATTAATACTTATTATATATTAAATGCCATTATTTTGTTACGAAATATTTATTATGTGTAAGTATTATAAGTGAATATATAATAATCAAGTAAGTTTCTTAATATATCTAGGTTGTATGGAGGAAATCATTTTTCATAAATAAATCCTACTAAAGGTTTTGCCTCTATATAGATGTGTATAAATACTGTATGACGATTCTTGGTTGTTTGTTTGTGTTTGATAGATTTTCTGTGGACCTTAGCACCATTAACAAGGTTAGTCCTGATCGGACCCTAGTATCACACTCTCAGCTCGGAATGGATGAACCTCTGGCAAGTATACATTGCCACTCTTGTTTTAAATACTGTATATGCATTTATTTATTTATTTTTGAACGTATTGATCATCCAAGGATAACTTGGGTGCAGTCGACGTTGGCCGATTATGCGAGAACTAGTATTAGAAGATGAACCCTTATTGTGAGATGTTTCAATCTCTTATATGCCCCTGACACATATATGACACGGAGAGTTACATGTGTGGACACAGACTATAGTATTGGCTGATCACTGGTACAATCGAGATGTGCGATGGCTGCATATAATTATTATAATCATTGACATAGTGATAGGAGCTAGACATGACGTGATGGACATCAAATACAACAGCAATGAGGGGGGATGATAGTAACTAGACGTTTGGGCTATGTGTAGGAACGAATCGTAAAGCGCTCTTACGACCCGTACCCAGTGTAAGGGCACGAGAAGTAGGTACGTCCAGTCTACGCCGCAGTATTGGTGGTAGAAAGCTGTTCTAGGTCACCATCACAACTAACACTATATGATATAATCTCAAACTGGAGGACAATCACAGGAGTATACAATCTCAATCACAAACTTGAGGTAGATAATCAGCACGATGAAATAGATAAGAAATCCACAAAAGCGATACAACCAGAAGTGAAATAAGTCAATTGTTTAACAACACAAAATCTCAATATCTAAAACAAAATACATCTCCAAGACAACAAGAAATAAGATAAATAAAACTCTAGACCTCTACTCCAAGCTCTACTAGTGTCCTCTAGGCTAGCTGTGATCCTCCAAGTTACCTATAAAATTTTATTAACATGTCCAATCAAGATAGGAACGAGCACAATACATCTCACGCAGTTCATATCATGACAGAAAATATAAAGCATGCTATATAATAAGATACATGAAATGCTGTAAGAAATAAATATGAAGAGAAAGAGAGAATCTGATAAACAAAAAATATCTATATATGGTAATAGAGAACTGTAAGTGACTATGTGATTTAGAGTATAAGGTAGACATGTGAACGGTTTAATATTTATACATGATTACACTACAGAGTTTTTACATGATTACACTACTTTAGAATTATTAACATGACTACTTCTACTCTTCCGTACCCCAATCAATATAGAAGGATCTATACAGGTTATGTTATTATACATGAGGCTCATGAGATCATGAGAGTACATGAGAGCACAAGAGTGTACATGAATAATAAGAGTCCATGGGATACATGATGTTTATGAAAAGCACATGACATGATGTATTCGATGCACCCGAGGGATATAATATCTCATGTAAGGATCCATATAGTACTAATCCATGATAACATCGTGTCAGCATCAAGTAAATTAGTCTATAACAAAAATGCAATTCCTAGCAAGTATGAAACGGTCAGAGAATGTACTCGCCTGATATTCTGAATGTCTGATGAGAATATGAGTCTGAACCAGAGTATTTGAGTCCTATTTAGAGCAACCACAGGTTACAAAGTATCTAAAATGAAATAAGAGTAATCTACAATGCATTCTAAATGATTCTAGAGCCTTCTAGAACAAAGTCAACCCTTGGCCAACTCTGGTCAACCATGGTTAAACTAGGTCAACCCTAAGTCAACTCGTCAATTATTCCAAGTTTAGGTAAAACTTAAGTTATCTAGTCATTTCAAGTCCGTTTGAGTCAATTTAGATCAAGTTTGACCCACAGTTGACTTTTGTCAACTTGGTCAACTTGCTAGTCAACTATGCCAAGTTAGGCGTATTGTGTCAATCCTAAACTAACTCACTAATCCATAGGCTATACCTATATCAAAAATAGATACATTCAATATGAGATCCGACAGCCACCATAACAGAAAACATATAAGTAATGTATACAACATAATATATATCAAGGTACATATATATATATATATATATATATATATATATATATATATATATATATATATATATATATATATATATATAGAAATATCACAAAGGAAATTTATGTATATTTACAAACTTATACCTACACAAAATATTATCGTGAAAGTATATAACAACTTATCAATTTCATTCTCAAAGCTGAAAATAAACTCTTAAATCTGAACAATTGAACAAATAATTAAACTTGAACTATATCTATATAGACTCAACTATATATATATATATATATTTTTTTTCTCAACTATATATATATATATATATATATATATATATATATATATATATATATATATATATATATATATATATTATATATATATTATATATATACAACATAATATATATCAAGTTACATATATATATATATATATATATATATATATATATATATATATATATATATATATATATATATATATATATATAGAGAGAGAGAGAGAGAGAGAGAGAGAGAGAGAGAGAGAGAGAGCTTATATATAACTAGATATATGTATATAGATTTATATATAAAAGTACATAGCTACTCTATTTTAGTGTACTAACAAAACTGAAACCTATCATTTAACCTATCATTTCAATACCCAAACTCACAGAAACCATACATACATATATAAGCCTATATTTAAATACTATCAATATATTTATATAGATATTTATATATATAAAAAGGGAACTATATATATAATATATATAACATATAGATTTTATACGAATGAAAGTAACCATAGTCTAACTACAAAATCGAATTCAGAATCTAACTAAACCTAAACTCTAAACTAAAAAATCTGAGTTAAAGCTCAGAAATTCGATTTCAAAACTAAAATCAACTCAAAACAAACCCAACCGACACTCAAAATCCAACTCGATACCCAAATTCCAAAATACACAACTAGAACTCGTGAAACTTGGCAAACACGAAGGTATACATGTGTTGTCATGCTCGAATACTTACAGGGTCGAACCCGTGTCCATATCTTGTCCAATCAGTGCGTATCGCACGGGTACGTACGCGCGTGCATGGTATCAGCCGAACCAATGCGGCTTTTATTTCTCCGTGCATGCTCCACGAAACATCATAAATTTTTAGGAGCACATGGGTAGAGGTTGCCCCTACGTGTCCACAAAATTTCACGACCAACCGTGTCGTATTCGTCGAGTTATGGCACTCGAACAGCAGGGCATGCACGAGGCTGTGCACGGACCTCGTGTACGCGTGTCCATATCAGATTTGGACACCAAAAACGTGTCGAATTAATATCCGTCTTCATGAAAGTTGTTTCAAATATAAACAACAACAACTTCATGAAAACAGAATCGCAAAATAAGAACTTTCGATTCTAAGAGGCATTTCGTCGAACACGTGTTCCAATACACCGATACGTGTTCGATACGCCCGTCAAACGTAAAAAAATATATCAAACTATATGTACAGGTCCAGGGTACCTAGATGGATGCATCTATGAAGAAAAATCAGAATTTACAATTGTTTAGAGGGGTTTACCTATTGAGAGTCAATTTCTCAATAAAACGAGCCTCCAAACACGTCGACGCCGATTTCCTCCGGTCCAAAGCCTCCAATTCCTTGTAGCAAGTCTTCAGCAGTTTCGTCTCCGCCCAAGGATTGCAATGCAATTCGTTTGGATGGATTTGGATGAGAATTGAGAAAAATAGGTCATTGGAAGGGGATGGCAATTTTTAGGGTTTTGCAAAGTAGGTGGCTACTAACACATAACACCACATAGGGGAGGAGACTGCTGTTATGGCCGGCCATAGAGTGTTTCTATGGTTAGGTTAGGGTTTAGGATGGCCACAATGCAACTTAAGTCTAAAAGAAGCCCATTAGCAAAAAGGCCAAAAAGGCTATATATTAAAATAGCCTAAAAATGAATAAAATGGTTTCCTAATTAGGACTAATGCTCCAAATTGAATTCTAATTAGCCAAATAAGTCTCTAATCATATGGTTAGTCTTCTAATCAAGGTTAACTAAGGTTAAGCCATCTGCTAATACCAAAAGCACTAATCAAAACAAAAATACCTATTTATTTAATAATAAAATAATCAAAAATACCAAAAATCACACAATTACTAAAATATCCTTATTTTAAAAAGTGGTGGTTACAAATCTACCCTCCTTAAAATAATTTCGTCTTCGAAATTAAAGGTTGATAGTACCCCTTCTAGGTCAATCTCCCAACAATCAAGGTCTTAAGAAAATTTATCTAAATCATGCAATTTGAGAGAATAGCATACAAGGTCATGGCATACAGTAGCAGTTGAAAGTCCCATCTCGGTATACTAGCCATACTAGATTAAAATAGTCATAAGGTATCAAATCAGACATGCTAAGATTTAGGTCTAAAACTCACCTCCAACTAGGTCTAGTGGCTGGAACTCTCCGGGAGATAGGCCTCAACTAGGGACAGTGCAGTAGGACAATGTAGCATCCTGTGTGCACCTGAGCCACAGAACAGGCACAATCCTAGTCTCTTTCTACAGTCCTTCCATACGTGCCTAGGCTTCTTACAGAAGGCACAGGTAGGCACTCGCTCGACTGGCCTCTGCTGGACAGGAATATGAACTGGATAGGCTAGTCTAGGCTGGAAGCCTGGGTACTCCTGAGGCTCTGGGTATATACTGCTCCTCGCCCTTTTGGGGCTAGGCTCTCCCTTCGAATGCATATAATCCCACAATAGTTGGATACTGAGACTCTGCTCTCTCATAAGCTAAGCCTGGAGTCTCTGTACCTCCCACACATCCTGAAGAAGTCTGTAAATCTGAGCCCCATCAGGAATGGCATAGGATACAGGCAAAGGGAGGCCGTCGGTCTTCGGCTGAACTGCAGCCCTCTCATTGAGGATATGAGATGGTAGAAAACTCTCTGGTGAGGCTGCTAACACCTCCTGAGCAATAGAAGGGGAAAGCACAATCTCAGTCTCATCCAGAACTGCTGCTATGCACTAGGGACATGCTCTGGTCATGGGTGTCACACTGGAAAAGATAAGGAAAATAATAAATCATCAAGGCTGTAAGGCAGTCTACCCTCCTATATTAAAACTGATAATTATCAAAAAAAAACTAGGAATTAACTATAAAGGGTTACTATTCCAAAGATGATCAAAATCAAAAGTTAAAGCATAATTGGTAATAGCATTTGAAATCCAATCACGATATATATAAAATAAATTTAGTCTCGACATGATCTAAGTTGATCAATTTCTGGGTAAATCAAGATTGGGTAAGATGGAGAACAAGCTCATCAAAATCTGAGCACGAGCATCCAAGGATGGAGATCCAGGTCATAATTAAATTTAATTCAATTGAGTATAACCCAAGATATTAATATGATAAGAAAAAATGACCAAAGTCGATTGGTCATAATCAAGGGAGTTAGGATTCAATGATATTGAAAACTTAAAGGATGATGCAAGGATATGGAAGTAAGTCAATTTCCTCCTTTTGATAGGAAAAATAAAAGACAAGGTTTCATAGGGAAGTCAAGTTAATCATCTCTCTCTGATACTATCAATTTGATCTAGTCATCATTTGCCAATCATATATTTTTTTCTCACAAGTCCTAATATGTAAATCAACCTTTATATGACTACCACCAAAATTATACTCTGCCGTCATGAAGATTTGACCTTGTCATGATCACCATAGGCTTAATTCTTCAAATCCGAAACATTATTCATGAAGCATACCCTTCTTATTAGGAATCAACACTAACCACGTAAACATCATAATTCCAAATTCTTTATCCTTGTCCTAAATTGGATCCGAAACCTCTAAATCAAGTTTTATGAAATCCTTGAACTTGTTCAAATTACTCTCCTCGTGTTATTCAATCTAAAACCACTAGGCCTTACAAAACTTATTCTCCATTATAAAATCAACCTTCATATTTTCTTCAACGTACACCTTCAATACTATTCTTCTTAAATTTAAATTTTCACAAAATCTCTAAATTTCTATAACTCAAAATTCCTTTGTTCTCTCTGTTCCTAGCCATTTTCTTACAATATCTAGTCCAATTTCATATCATAATCACATACAGTTAAAACCTCTTCTCTATTACTAATCCCTAAATTTAATATCATAGCCTTGTCTCACAAATCAACAACCAAAAATATCCAAGTTCTCAAAACTAAGTTGTCCTCGAATATCCTCATCAGTTAGAAAATACATCTATGAATTATTTATACCCAAAATATTTCTCTATGTGTGATCGTTTCTAATTGATAATATTGATCTCTTGATTTCATTCCCAATCTTCACTACATCTCTATCTCAAAATTCTATATCAAGGTCCATCATATTATATTCCTACAAATATTATCATATAGTAACAAGTTACATCCTCTTCGAGCTAGATGATTTACGTTACTTCCTCGACCTTTTCAAGGTAAAAAGATATGGAGACTCAAAGGTTTCAAAGTAAGATGAAAGAATTAGATACGAGATAGGTGATTGATGTAATTGGGACAGAGTTAACTAAGATAAGAAAAAAATGGTAATACAAGAAAAGAATAGCAAGAAGGAAATAAGGATAAAATATGTTCTTGCTCATATGTTTAAAAGAAATGAACCAACCTAAAATATAATTTGATACCATATACGTCTTCCTGAAATCATGTTGTCAGAATTTTGCCACGCCCGTAAGTATAGCTGCAATAAACGATAGGGTCCGTAACTAAGGTATTGTAAACCCCCATAAATTTCTACTTTTAAATTTTTTATAAATTGAGTATTTAAATTTTTTTTCACTTGGTATTTGTACATCGCATAGTCGTATTACACGTCGCGTACGAATTTGCATTTTCGTATGTCTCGTCGAGTACGAAAATGTACGAGATATATACTTTTGTAAAACATTTTTATTAGAGATTTTATTTATATAGAAGAATTTTTAGTTTTCAAAAAAATATGATAAATATTTTTACTTTGTATAAAAGAGTTATTTTGTTCATTGTTTAAAAATAAGTAGGGATATGAAAATTTTGGGTTATATGAAATGTGTTTCAAATATTTTGCGAAATTTGGAAATTACTAATAACATATTTTTGTTAATTATAAAAGCCATTTCATGATTTAATATTTAAGAAATATTTTTGATTTTTGAAATTAATTAATGCTATATTTTAATATTTATGGAAAAGATATTTTAAATTTTGTTTTACTAAATATTTGAATTATTTGATAATTTAAATGGGAAAAGATGCTATTTGCCTTAATTTAAATAGCTTTTAAATTAAAGATAAGTTTTATTTATATTGAATTAGATTTAAATCGATTTAAATTAATATGGAATCTATCTATTGGGGATTTAATCAAATCCCAATCCCTATCCAACTGAGAATTCCTACCTCCAATATAAGAAGAGGTACTCTTCCATGATTTTCTACCATCATATTGTGCATCGTGTTTGTGCCTCTACCTCCACTATAAATTCCATTACACATACATAAAATTCTGTCCCGTCCGACAATCCCGGACGTCTACCCAGCCGTGTCGGACACTCCCGACACGGCTACCCAATCCTAAACCTAACCCTCGCCGTCATCAGCACCCCGACCCTGCTCGCCAACTGCCAACGTTTCCTCAACCACCTTCGCCACCTTCAACCGAAAATCCCCAACTCTCGCCACTACCGTTGTGAATACCACCCCAACGGCCCTCGACAACCACCAATGGCAGCACCAACACCCAGCCAACATCAGCATCATCATCAACATCACCATCCATCACCACCACCCTCGACCTATTCTCGTCGGAGCCACCAAACCATCCCAGTACCCCACCGACGCGGCACCGCCCCCAAGTACCACAGCCACTACCACCGAAAAAGGAGAAAACGCAACAACGACAACAACCAAACTCACCTCGCCACCGTAGCGTTGCCTCATCCAGCGATCGCCTCAACCCGTACTTCCCGAATCTGACGCGTTGTGCGGCCGAACTAGGCTTCACGGCCAATGAACCGCATCCACCGCCGGCGTCGCAATTCCTCGCCCTTCCGACCCGGCTCTGCCCTGGCCTCCACGACCTCGGCCGAGCACGACCGTACTCCGCGCTCATCCTTTCCCTTCGGATCCACGAGCAGCAGCTTCCCTCCGAAGCCCACCGGCGAGCCTCGTCGTGCCTTCCCGCGGCGCCTCCACCAAAGTCGACGCCGTCCGCCGCCGTCTCTCCTCCCGAGTCCACAGAATCTCGCGCAAGCTCCGTCCATCGCCGCGGCTTCGGGCCGCCCTAGCGCCCGGAGCAGCGCCACTAGCAGGCAGTCGCTGTCGCCGAGCGCTGACCTCCTCCGCCGTTCGTTGCCCCACGCCGCTTCTCGCAAACCCTCCGCGCGCTGGGAGCCGCCGCCCCCTTCCTCGGGTGGTCGTGCCGCCGCTCCTTCCATCTGCCATGCCGGAGTTCTCCAGCACAGCCAACCACCGCCGACCTCCAGCGTCGCACACCGTGCCGCCCCGCCGAACCCGTGGTAAAACCCTCTCCCGATCTCTCTTCCCCTTCTCTCCGATTTTCCAATTTAATGTTTCTCTCTCTCTTTTGTCTCTATTTAAGTGGTGACTTTTTTTGGGACATCAATGAGCTACTGGGTTTTTGGTATGGGATTATTATTATTATTAATATTATCATTATTATTATTATTATTATTACTATTATTATGTTTATTCTTATTATTATTATTATTATTCTTATTAACATTATTCTGATTATTAGAATTATTATTACTGTATTATTATTATATATTATTCTTACTAATATTATTGTTAATTATAAAAAAAAACCTATATATATTTCTAAAAACGATGTGTAGTATAAATATAGAATTGGGCTTAGACCTACATTATTTTCCTAGATTATTTATTGTGTACTAGAAATATTTTGACCCGGAAGAAATATAGTTTCCAAATAATGAATCGATTTCCTAAATATTTTCAAAATATTTATCTAAATTATTTTTACAAATGAAACATTGTTTCTCTATTTATAAATTTTGTTTTGGTAACTTAGTTTATGAGCGTAAAAAGATTTTTAGATTTTCAAGTATTTATCTAAAAATATTTCAACTACCGAAATATATCTCCAGTATTATAAATATTTTTCTAAAATAGTGTATATATTTGTTTCCATAATTTTCCTCGATTATCACCAACCTTGACTAAATTGTATATTTCATATTTCTTTACAAATTCGGACCTCTACATATCAAACATGGCTATTGGACAATCTGGACATTACCATGATCGTCGCACCACACCAGACGGTAATCCAGGCAAGAGACCTTGCCTTTACTGTTTAATTACTTGCTTAATATCATGCATGCTTTTTCTTTATGTTGTTCTTTCAAAACTATATATAGATACAAATTATTATACTTTATGCAATTGGCTTAGAGTTAAGGGACCACCGTATGTTTAGTGCATCTCATAAACTGTCACGATGTGCCATAGATTGTGTGTGAGTTGTGAGTCGCATATAGATGCGGACTTGCGTGCTGACTGATCATTGGTGCGTACAGGTCGTGCGTTAGGATATAACAGTCAATAGATTGTGTAGAAGACTTGGCAGGTATTAAGGATTAAACAGTGTCGTGGAGTCGACACATGTACAGTATCATTGGGGGAGGGGACATCTATTAGCGTAGGGTCTACATTTATTTTTACACATATTTTGGGCCGAAGGTGACTCTTATGTGCACTACCTTCTGCCCGGGCCGATAGCGTCTCGTATGAGCGCTACTTGACGGCCACTCTTTATTACTTGCTTGCGTGAATTCGTTACATCCCCTGCATAGAATGTTGTCCTCACAGTATATATCACATAGAATGGTTAGGAACCTTTACTCATTCATACTTTTCTGTTGAGCTTTATTATTCAGTTTATCGGCATGATATTATTTGTCTTGTTACGTCCCTCTGAGGACCTGGTTATCTCGCCAGGTGTGTGCTCTTATCTTTCGCAGGTGTTCTCGTCGTGGCCATGATCGTCACTATTGCTTCGAGGATGATTGCACTTTGATCGTCTTTGCTTCGTCCGCCAAATTTATTTTATTTTTATGTACTTTTCCTTACTTGTTGGTAGTGGATTTGTCTCCGCCCAACATATTGTATCAAGACAATTCATTATCATTATATGATATCTTTTATTTTGTGTGGATGAGATTAGTCATGGTTCTACTGTATTTTATAGCTTACGTATATATACTATACGGCTGGCATGTCTACGTTCCTAGTCCTACGTATCTAGGAACTGGGGCGTTACATGTTTTTATGGTGGCCCATGTAGGTCAAGTTTGCCGTTTCGGTTACATGACTGTACCGAACGGGCCTGCAATATAGGATTAGAGTCTATAATCTCATCCACCGACTTGACATCCTTTTTTGACTTCAAATTTTGAACTCTCTGTAGGAGCGTAAAAAGTGCTTCAATGAAAGAGTCAAAGTGATAGATCATTCCACTCAAATTGATCTACTTTACGCCACAGAGAGGCTAAATACTTTACGTCCAAGACAAGGCTAATCGCTTTACGCCTAAGCAGGCTGATCATTTTACGCTCGGGTCTACACCCATGGTTTTACACTCAGGACAAGCTAGCCACTTCTACGCTGGACAAAGCTGTTAAGTCTCGCATTTAATGCAAACTCTGACATAGAGATATTAATGATGGCATATATCACATAATTCAAAGGGATTTGTTTTTATACAGAGACTAATGTTGTCGTTTAGTATGTGGATTGAGCTACTTTACGCTCACACTATGTCTTCTTTTACGCATGAAGACTATACGAGCTTTTACGCTCAACAGTTGACGTGTGCGTAAAGTCTATTTGAGCTACTTTTACGCTCAAGGTTATTTAACAACCACTTTATGCGGGAAGTCTATGTCAGGGATATTTTACGTCTAGTCTACTGCTTTACGCTCAGAGTACATTGGGGCTATTTTTATGCCCTATTCTTTCTGACCAGCTTGGAACGTGGTTTGCCTACATGGCTTTCATGCCACACATCCCGAAGAATGTGTGTACGTGCATCCTATTCTTAATGAAATGATGGGACACGTGTCAACGTATACAGAGGATGACTTTGGTTGTGGGTGGCGGTTGTTGGCGTAAAGACGGAACTTTTGCTGAGTTTTTACGCACAAGAGCCCAAGTCAATAAATGGACTTATTTTTTTCACACAGACAGAGACAGGAGAGAATACAGAGATCAGAACTTAGAGATTTTGATTCTCCAGAGCATCCTTCTTCAACCTTTCTTCCAGAACAAAGTGAAGCAAAGCAGGGAAGTATTCGGCCTCGCCATCAGTGCCCAAGTGCGTCGATACCTTTCTGGTGACTTAGTTCTTCCAAATTGTTCAACTTCAAGCAGCGATCTTCATCATCATCGTATGGTCCAAGGAACAAAGTGATCATTTACAGATCAGACTTCCATAGCAATACTTTTCCAGAATCAAATTTGTACTTCTTGTACTTATTCTCGTTTTATTTTCAAAAGCCAATTTTTTCTGGCATTTTGTTAAGTGAAACAAAATGGCGACTCTGCTGGGGACTACCTTCTCCTCTGACGAGAAGGCAATTGCTCAATATGATGATGTTTCGGTCGGTTCGACCAAGAAGACTCTGGTTGTACACTTCGACCAGGCTGCTTATGAAGGGATGCTCAGAACTGGGGGTGGCTCTCGCTGCTCCAATATTCAAAAGTCTCGCAAAGCACAAAAATTTAGGATTCCTAAATCCAAAGTGGCTTCTTATCTCTCTGTTGTGTCTGATGACAAGGGAATTCTTTCCACTCCTGTCGTAGGGGCTCTCGTTCGTAACGAGGCAGTCCTTACTTCAGAGTTGCACTCAAAGTGTGACGATTTATCTCCCGTTTGTAACTGGGAAGATAATCAGGTTTTATGCCCACTGCGTAAAAACTAGGTTTTACGCTCAGTGGATAAAAACCACATTTTACGGTTAGTACATAAGGATGAGTCTCCCATTTGTAATGGAGCAGACTCTAACGATTGTGTTTATAGGTGTAAGAATCAGTCTTCCGTCGGTGACGTGGTAGGCCCAAATAAATTATGCTCCTCGCGTAATACAAAATCTCCCGTCTGTGACGTAGTAGATAACCAATTTTTATGCTCTACGCGTAAAGGTAAGTCTCCTGTCTTTGACAATGTAGATAAAATTCACAACGATGTTTGTACATCTAATGTGAATATACCTAAACGTGTACAGCATAAAAATGTTGTTGGTAAAGCTTCTGTCCTACACTAACAACCTTCTCATACTGCTCTACGCAAAGTACCAAATTTACAAATTATACGTAATAAAAATGGAGTCCTTCGTGCTAAAAAATCTTAAGATTTACGCACACAACTCCAAATACGTAGAAATGTACAATTTGATTCTGCGAATGCAGCCAGTAATCTTCTTTATACACAGGGGACTAAATGCTTTTATACCCCAAATGTAATAAAGAAGACTATTCCCTCTACTCCTTCTGACTTACGTGAATTGCTAATGCAAAAACGTAAGAATAGACAATCTCCGGTGACACTTCCCCAAGAAAAACATCATTGTGAATATCACCAGGTTGTGATCAACTGTTGTTGTTCGGCTTCAAAACGGTCAGTTTTTGATCGATTAAGTTTTAACTCACCTCAACATCAAGCTGAAGACCAAGAACATGAGCTGTCATATACATCAGTCAACATGGCATCTCATACTAACAGAGGACGATATCCAAGACGGAATATATCCCAAACTCCAGGTCAACAATAGTTCAACAAACTTCTAGATTCCTTTGAAGGAGTATATCAGAATACTCGATCAAGAAGACAAAGACAATTGCAGACTTCTGATTCAGAAGCTGGGGGTACTCAATCTTTTGAGTCTGATACCGTTAGTGTGGATTCATACTTCTATACTAATCCCTCTATATCTTCAAGAGAGGTTGAATCCTGTGCTGTTGGAGATGAACCAGAGACATCATCTGCTAATACGAAACAACGTCTCACTGCCGTAGAGCAATCACTGAAAGACATGCTTAACATGGTGCAAAGCATGCATCAGATAATTTTGAATCAGCAAACTGCTCAGCCGGCAGTAGTAACACCGGTACCAGTAGCAGCACAAACTCAAGATAGTCAAGGGACTGAAATACCTTTGAATATTCAAGAGCCTGCTGTTAATCAAAATTCTGCATCTCCAGATCCCATCATTCATGAAGACATACCACCTCCAGTGGGGGTTATGGTACATCCAACAACCATTTAATCAAATATGCTTCCTCAAACCAGTGAAGCCATTCAAGCAGTGCGTGAGCTCAAAGCGTACAGTTTGAAGTTTTGAGGCACAAAGATCAGCTCCAGAGGTTAGGGATTAAGCAACCTTATCCTCCTCATTGGAATGATGTACCCTTTCCACCGAAATTCAAGCCACAATCTATGGTGTTGTTCGATGGAAAAGCATCTCCCACTCAATATATCAATTACTTTGATATTATGACTGTGCACTTGCAGAAAAATGATGCTCTTCTCACTCGAGTGTTCATCGGGTGCCTGACGGGTTCAGCTTACGACTGGTATCGTAGCTTACCCGATAATTGCATTTCGTCTTTCGACAAATTTAAGGCAATGTTTCTCTTCCGCTTCTATGAAGGAGGTATGGACATGAACATGTCCTCCTTAATAGAAATCAAACAAAAGGAGAAGGAAGATACTCAGACGTTCATCGAACGTTTCCGACATGCTACTCTAAAGATGCCTCCTGGTATGCCAGATTCAGCACTCATTGATACATGCAAGATGAATCTGCGACCATCTATTGCTGTCTTTACAGGCTCCCAATTCACAGATTGGACTTCTTTCATCATAGCAGCAGTTTCTACCGAGACCAATGGTAGGTTGGCTCGTGAACATGGGATAATTTTTGCCTCAGATGATAGAGGAAAGAAAAGTAATCCTGCTAATAATTCTGGTAATCGTAATATGAAAGGAAAAAATACCCTCATGGTCAACCTTTCTAAGAAAAAAATGATGCCGAATAATCAGAAATCTTCCAGGGCAAAGGAAGAATACTCTTTTGACGAAAGTGATATCCCAGGGATATTCCAATGACTGGTGAAGAGTGGCAAACTTCAGATTCTCGAGCCAAAGAGACCTAATGAGGTGAATCTGACTGACAATCTCAAATATTGTATCTATCATAGATACATTAATCATCCTACCAGTGCTTGTTATGTCTTGAAGAAGAAAATTCAAGAGCTGATAAATGGCGGTGCTGTCGCTTTAACCAATGATGACCATACGGTTACAACCAACATGGTTTCTCTTCAGTTCGAAGATTTTCCTCCACAGCAAGTTCCAGATGGAGTTATCCCAATCCCGAAGGCGACGATAAAGATTGTGAATATTCCGCCTGGCAGGGAAGAAAATGCAGGATTGCTGCCACTCACACTAAAGAATGGTGAAATTATGTGGGTACATCCTGACTTAGTGCCTGAGTTGGAAAATGAAGGTAAAACTTCAAAATCCAAGAAGGGTAAGAAAGCAAAACCTGTAACATGAATTCTCATGTTATTCCAGATCCTGATGACTTGGATCATCTATGGGATGGCTTTCCTTTAGAAGATAGATTGAGAGGACTGAACATCTGTCCTCCAAGTCTAGCTCCTTCTACCAAGCTCAAGCTTACTTATCAGCAGTGGCTAGCCATGAATAGTGTTCCCTTATACCGGGCACAACAAGTCTTCGCTGCTTATGAAAAAGCTCCGACAGGGATTTTTTCTCGTATTCTGAATCCTTCTCCTCCCGTAGCTACAGAGACATCTATTCTTCATTCTCCTGTGGTTACAGAAGGTCCTGCTTCTTCCTCTTCTGTTGAAACACCCGTTAAAAGTCTACTGCCTACTCATTTGTATAGTCAGCAATCTGTTCATCTTATAAAGAAGATGGATTATGACTTTCAAAAGGCAGAAGGTTTGAATTACGATAAAGGAATACGACTTCCTTTACAAATTCAAAATCAAAATTTCACTGTTGGATTGGGTTCTGAAGATCCTTACAAGAAGAAGACTAAGAGAGGGAAGACTAAATCCTGTAATATGGTACTTCCTTCTCCTGAGTCTGTGGAAGAAACTTTTGCTGGTACAAGATCTGAGAAAGAGTACCACAAAGATTATGAAGGATCTTCTAAAGAAGCAGAAGACGTAGTGGAAACACTACCAACTCAACCTTCTCCTGTTCCGGCTAAACCTTCTATGGTTGAAAAGGAGAAACAGAAAGCAGTACGCTTTGACGTCCCATTGAAGTCTGCTTCCAGTCAGGGGGTGGTGATAAAACCTTATAAATTTGATATTCTAGCTTAGTTGGCCAATACTCCGGCTAGACTATCTATATTTGAGTTGTTTCGCCTTTCTAGAGAAAGCATGGAGACTTTGAGTGAAGCCTTACTTCAAGCAGATTCATGCTTGGCTCAACTCAAGAGTCCTGATAATACTCCAGTTTCATGTCCGCAATGTCATAGTGTGATGGAAGCAATTCCCAACATCACCTTTACACAAGAAGATATGTTGTTGAAGCATAACAAACATGACAGGCCTCTGTGCTATACTGGGTATATTGGATCTACTGAAATTGATAGGATCTACATTGATCCTGGGTCTTCAATTAGCATAATTCTTCAGAGTATGCTAAGACCCCTGAGAATTCCTACTAGTGATCTGACTTACACTAGTACTACGATAGTCGGTTTTAACTCTGTCAAGAGTAAACCACTGGGGAAGATTCGTCTGCAGATTCAGATTAGCGATCTCCAAAATCTGGTAACCTTCTATGTTATCAACTCAGACGTATCTTACAATATCCTTCTTGGAAGACCATGGTTACATGAGCATAATATCGTGCCTTCAACTCTCCACCAATGCTTCAAGTATGTGGATTCTCAAGGAGTTGTGAAGACTGAGTTTGCTGATATCAATCCTTTCAAGGGTGTCGAAGCCTATTTTTCTGATTCAAGGCTTTATAAACAAGAGCATATAAAAGAGATATCAGACATAGCTGAGGATCAATCATCTACTGAGGATCAGTCTCTTAATGAAGATCCGTCAGAAGAGCAACCTTTGAAGATCATAGTCAAGGGACGAATCCAATCCCAACCTGTCAAAGATCAACCTTTGATAATCAAGGTTAAAGGAAGAACTCAAACTTCATCTGAGGAATCAGTAAATGTTCCTGTTAAGAGCCAAATTCAACCTTTTATGATCAAGGTCAAAGGGCGTACTTCTTGTACGAATGATCCAGAACCACCATTGATTATCAATCTACGCAGGAGACGGATAATGGTCCACTGATGATTAATCCGAAGCGTAGCAGTCAAATTGTAAATGATGTAAATATTGATCATTTTATACCTTTTGATTTCAATGAAGATTTCCTTTTCGAGTATATGGCTGTCAAATTTATTGAAAGAATGACCTTATCATATGATAATCAAAGTCATCAATATAAAGATGACATAAAACCAGAAGAAACTCTATACATCAACTATAAGGAAAATTCTTTTCCTCTTCAGGTTGATGTTGGACCCTATGCTCAAAAGTTCCTGACATCTTCTCCCTATCTTCTACCTGTAGCCGCTTCATCACAAGCTTGCGTAACTTTTAGACGTCACAAAGAATCTTATTTCGTGGTTCCGTCTAATAAGAAAAACAAGCGCCAAATCGTGTTTGGTCTGGCTAGAAATATTCCTGTTGCTCAGGCAGATGAGCTGAAAGATAAAGACAAAGGAAGAATCCGAATTGACAAGTATAGTCAACAATCTATCAAGATTATCCAGAACATGGGATATGATTTGAAGACTATACAAGGTCTCAATCAAGGCAAGGGTAGACGACTACCATTATGTGGTGATCCGTTTTACCAGAAGACTCGTCATGGGTTGGGATATGATCCGTCTCACATGTTTAATGACGATATACAAGAAGAATTCTCTTCTAGCTCTTCACAATCATCGGATTCAGAAGAAGTCCAATTCATTGAATCTGATATGTCTCGTTCCTCGTATGATGAATCTGAACAAGTATTCTCAGTTAATATGGTTCAAACTGATGATGAATCTGAATCATTTGAGAATGATCCTTGGGCTCAACAAATGGACACTCAATGGGGACTTTGTTTTGAACAGCGACAGCCACCTACAAAGGATGAGGTTGTCCAGATTGATGTTGGAGATGGAACTACGTCCAAACCAATATTCATCAGTAAAAACCTTTCTAAGGATGAAAAGAAAGAATTGATAAAACTGATTAAAGAATATATCGACATCTTTGCATG
Source organism: Iris pallida (assembly GCA_029216955.1). NCBI lineage: Eukaryota > Viridiplantae > Streptophyta > Magnoliopsida > Asparagales > Iridaceae > Iris > Iris pallida. Next base: position 13,218,846 of record JANAVB010008998.1, read on the forward strand.
GAGTTATGAGGATATGCCGGGTCTAGATCCTAAAGTTGCTACTTATAAGCTCAATATTTTACCTAATGTCAAGCCTGTAAAACAACAGCAACGGCGCTTTAGACCAGATATGATGGATGTAATTGAAGCAGAAGTCAAAAAGTTGATTACATGCGACTTTGTTCGTGAAGAACAACACCTGGATTGGGTTGCTAATATCGTTCCTGTTATAAAAAAGAACGGAAAAGTCCGGGTTTGTATAGATTATCGAGATCTTAATGCAGCTTGTCCAAAGGACAAATTTCTACTTCCAATTACTGATGTCATGATAGACAATACATGTGGTTTTGAACGCATGTCTTTCATGGACGGATTCTCAGGATATAATCAGATCAAAATGCATCCAGAAGATGAGAAGCATACTGCTTTTCGTACACCCTTTGGGGTTTATTGCTATACGGTTATGCCGTTTGGCCTTAAAAATGCCGGCGCTTACGTATCAACGGGCTATGAGCAATATCTTTTAAGAACATCTACGGAAAATAGTTGAATGCTACGTAGATGATATTGCTGTTAAAAGTCGGTCAAAGAATGATCACATTCAGGACTTGAAGATAGTATTTGAATTGATGCGCCAGCATCAATTGAAAATGAAACCCACTAAGTCTTTCTTAGGGGTTTCTAGTGGCAAGTTTGTAGGATTTGTCATTACTTCTCAGGGTATCCATGTTAATCCTGATAAAGTTAAAGCAATCCTTGAAATGCGTCCTCCTCGCAATCTGAAAGAACTTTGTGGCTTTTAGGGTCGTATTGCTTATATCAGAAGATTTATATCCAATCTCTCTGGGAGATGCCAACCTTTCTCTCGTTTATTGAAGAAAGGTGTATCATTTGTTTGGGATGAAGCGTGTCAGAAAGCCTTCATTGATATTAAACAATACCTTATAATTCCACCTGTTCTGGTACCTCCAGTAGTAGGAAGACCATTTTTGTTATATGTTCGAGCCTTGGATCATTCACTTGGCGCTCTTCTTGCACAGAAAAGTGATATCGGTCATGAACAAGCAATATATTATCTGAGCAGAATGATGGTCGGAGCTGAACACAGGTATACTCCTGTGGAAAAGGAATGTCTAGCCATAGTTTTTGTCGTCCAAAAGATAAGACATTATGTGACAGGACAGACTATTCATGTCATCTCCAGAATAAATCCCATTCGGGTATTGATGAGAAAATCAAGCATTCTTAACTCCAGGTTAGCTATCTGGGCTATGTTGCTTACTCCCTATGACATGGTTTATGTACCTCAAAAATCAGTGAAGGGGCAAGCATTAGCTGATTTCTTAGCTGCTCACCCTATACCTGAAACATCGAAGTTATATGAGGACATTCCAGACGAAGTCATAGATTGTAACATGACTTCGAAGAATGACATCTGGCAATTATATTTTGATGGAGCATCACGAGTAGGACCTAAAGGCAATATTGTCTCTGGGGTAGGAATCGTCTTGGTTTCTCCTGACAAAATGGTTATATACCGTGCCTATTCTCTCAATGAACCATGTTCCAATAATGTAGCAGAATATAATGCTCTATTGATTGGTCTCCAAGTAGCAAAACAATTGGATATTGAGTTCTTAGAAGCTTATGAAGATTCTCAATTGATTGTTAATCAAGTTAGAGGGACTTATGAAGTCAGAAATCCTGATCTCATCCCTTATCATCAAGTGGTAGTCGAGTTGGTCCTTTTATTCAAAGGATTCTTCATTGAATTTGTACCACGTTCTCAAAATGTGGAAGCTGATGCTCTTGCTAGCTTAGCTGCAGACTTGGCTGTTCCAATCCGAAGACAAAATACAATTGCTTTGTTGGACTGAGATCTATGCTGTATCAAGAATAATCTGCATATTGAACAAAGTTATACTACAAAGTCAAGTTCCCAGCAGAAGGATTGGAGAACTCCATTCATTGATTATGCATTTCATGGGATTTTCCCTGAAGATCCAAAAGAAGCTACATCAATCAAGAGACAACCGTTTCGATTTTATTATGATTCGTCTTTACATATGCTATACCTTCGTTCATATGATGGGCTCTTGCTTCGATGTCTCTCAGAAAGTGAAGCCAAACAAACATTGTGAGAAGCTCATGATGGTGTCTGTGGTGCTCATCAACCAGGTCCTAAATTACAAGACCGTATTCGAAGGATGGGGTATTATTGGCCTTCTATGATAGCAGATGCTGTAAACTATGCCAGAAGATGTAAAGTATGTCAGATTCATGCTGATTTTATTCTTCAACCGTCTGAATTTCTACATCCCACAGCAGCCTCTTGGCCTTTCGAAGCTTGGGGTATGGATGTTATTGGTCCTATTAATCCTCCTTCTGTTAAAGGACATCGGTTCATATTAGCTATAACCGATTACTTTTCTAAGTGGACAGAAGCAATTCCCCTGGCTGAAGTGAAAACATCTAATGTGATCAGCTTCATCAAGCACCATGTCATTTATCGCTTCGGGATTTCTCGACGAATAATTTATGACAATGGTTCGCAATTTGCCAGTCAGGCATTTTATCGATTCTGTGATAAGAATCGAATTCAGAATCTGGCTTCTACGGCTTATAATCCGGCTGCTAATAGTTTAGCCGAAGCTTTCAATAAGACGATCATCAAACTTCTCAAAAAGTTTGTCTCTTCTAATAAACATGATTGGAATAAGAAACTTGGAGAATGTTTATGGGCTTATCGAACAACAGTCCGAACTCCTACTGGATTTACACCATTTTTATTGGTTTATGGATGTGAGGCTGTTTTTCCCTTGGAAATCCAGATCCCATCTCTACGAATAGCTATTGCTAATGAGCTAACTACAGAGAATAATGATCGCTTACGACTTCAAGAACTTGAAGGATTGGATGAGAAGCGTCTTCAAGCACAATAGCATATTGAGCTGTATCAAGCCCGTATATCTCGAACTTTCAATCGTAAAGTTAAAGAGAGGGTATTCAAGGTTGGCGAACTGGTATTAGCTATTCGAAGACCGATGGTGATGACTCATAAAAGCAAAAGGAAATTCCAAGCAAAATGGGAAGGCCTTTATGTAATTGAGACTGTGTTTTCCAATGGCGCCTATCGGTTATCAAAGCCTAATGGAGATCTACTCATGATGCCAATTAATGGCAAATTTCTTAAGAAATACTATGAGACAGAATGAAAATAAAGTTTATTTTATTATGTTTTCAAAACAAAAGATTAAGGATGAGGGCCACTCCCTTCCTTATTGAATACATAGTCAGCCAATGCATAGAAGGCATCGTTTCCTGAACTCATGAAAAATTTGCAGACCGCCATCCTCGATGCTTCTTCTTCAGGAGTTTTCCCTGGCTCTACTAAGAAAGTAAGGATGTCTTGGGATGGCTTGAGCATAGAAGAGCTGTTATTTACTTCAGTCGGGTCTGTCACTATTGGCTCAGCGAGGCATGTCCTAATGATGTCCTCAACTTTCCCGGAGATTTCATTCTTTTGCTGCATATCCTCGGAAGACATTTCCAATAGAGGAATGGAAATAAGAATGAAATGATTACAGAGAGTTCTCACCTATTTATAGAGGTGGATTATTAATGAACTGGTCTTTGAAATTGAAAACAACCTTTCATTCCCGAAAAGACATGTCCGTTCGTTCTATCAGGTTCATTCATTTAATTATAGAATTGAATCAATGTTTTCTTTTACCGAAAGTTATGTTGATTCATTCATACATTGATATGGACCTATATGCTCATGACATCTGTCTCTTTATTCCCCAGCTACCAAGGTTTGGTTAAGCTGATTTCTTGTCTCCTGGGAGAGGGATTTTAAATCTTCTATTTTATCAATTGATTAAAAAGTGGGATTCGTTATTTATCATGTTTCTATGACCTCTGGATAAATATTAAATCTACTTACTTTTCTTATCTATCATTTTCATTTAACCTCTGCATAGATATTAATCTAATTTTCTTTTGAGTTTCTACATACTGTCATGTCCATATTACCTCTGATAGTATTGTATACTCTAAAAACAGAAAACAAGATTTTATTATCTATCATGTCCGTATTACATCTAGATAGATACAAATCATTGAGCATAGAAGACTTATCATTTCCATTCTCATATCATAAAAGTCTATTACATTTCTTAGACTTTCTTACAAATCATAATGGAAATCTATTACATCTTGGATTTTCATTCTATACACACAACGATAACCTAATGGAGATCTATTTCTTCTTTGGATCTTCTTCGTCGGATTCGTTGTTGGTGTCAATTCCTTGCTGTCTGAGCCTCAGTGGCAACCAGAATAGTAGGAATCAAACTCTGGTCTTCTCTCTCAGACGAGAGGAGAATCCTAGAGTATGGCAGCCCAAAGGCGTGTTGCTGCCAATACAACTGGTGGAGTAGGGGCGGCCTTTCAGAGAAGATGGGAATATATCCAGCATTGGGATATAATTCCTAGTCCTGCCGTGAAAGGAACTCTACTACCCGATTTCTCGGGATAGAGTTGACTCCACCATCCAACTCTCCGTGTATAAAGGCTCTTCTTACCAACAGAGGAAGACCCTTCTATCCCATGAAGAGTTCTGAGTTGTCTGATTTGTGCGTCAAAAGCGCATGAGCTCCCTGATGTTGATGTCAGAAGAACGCTCTTCACAGCGTCAAAGTCACCAATGCCGGTCCTGGAAAAGCTCTTCAGCCAAACTTCTGCAGAAAACAACAAAGAAGAAGTGTTTTAAACAGAAGTATCATCAGATGCGTATTAAACGCTAACTAAAAACTGATGACAGGGCTTTTACGCCAGTGCTTCAGGTGTATCACTATTCAGCTAGGCTTTTTACGCCAGTGCTTCAGGTGTATCACTATTCAGCAAGGCTTTTACGCCAGTACTTCAGGTGTATCACTATTCAGCATGGATTTTATGCCAGTGCTTTAGCAAGGCTTTTACGCTAGTGCTTCAGCAAGATTTTTACGCCAGTGCTTCAGCAAGACAGTAATTTTACGCCAGTGTCTCAGGTGTACCACCATTCAATAAGGCTTCTACGCCGTTGCTTCATGTGCACTTTATTAGCAAGGCTTTTTACGCTCGTCAAGAATTTATGCTCATGAGCAGCTATTTTCAACAAAAAATTCGAAGACAGATAATTGCTTACGATCGGACTTACCACTTAAGTCAAATGGTTTGGCTCTAATAGTGGTTGAATCTACGTCCGGTGACTGGGCGTACAAAGGAACGCCGTTGGAAAGCTTCGCCATTGTTACTTGTTGGAGAACGACATTGCAAAAAGTTATCTTCAGAGGAATGATAATGAGAATATATGAAACATTCTCGGCTATTTATAAAGACTGAAGAAACTGTTGGTGTGAGTCTATTTCGGGAGAAGATACTATTAAAAAGCTCTCGTAACCACAAGACAGATGCCACGTGTTGGTTTGTTTCTTGGGAATTAACAACCATAGAAGCAGTCAAAAGAAGTGCATAAACAATTATGCGCATCAATAGATGAGATCAACAGCAAAATTTTATTTATAAGGGGAGGAGTGGCCCCTACAGATAAAAGAGTCGTAATACATAAAATATTATTTTTCATCTCCTTCGTTGGGCTGACGAAGGGAGGCACCTAACTCGCACATATTGCGAATCCCAGAGCGACGCATCAGATTAAGAAATGCTTCTGCATCTCCTGGCCATTCGTACGCAGTTGGGCGACCACCATCGATGCGACTAAAGACTGCAGGAGTTACTCCAAAGCACTCTAAAAGGTTGCATGCTCGCTCAAAATCAAGCCTGGAGCTCGAAGCCTCTTTGTTGGTAATCTCGTTCTTGGGTGCCATGTCACTATGAGGATGAATAACAAGAGTAAAGAATTTCCTTCTTATTTATACAATTAAATCAACTCTTCATATTCCTCGTTAAAAACTGCTGATTATTAATGCAAACTCGGGGAAAGAAAAAGGCATTCGAAAGTTTCGAGAAAAAATATCATTGTGACGGTTAAGTGTTGACCGACACTATTAAAAATTACGCCGACTGTTAGATATCCCTGCTTTTACGCGGATGACTGTTGCATATCCCGAATTTTACATTGACTGGTCAAAACTCAAGTTTTACGCTTCTGTTCAAAGTGTTCCAAATTTTGGAGATATTTGAAAACTTTGAAGGGGGTCTTGTAGGAGCGTAAAAAGTGCTTCAAAGAAAGAGTCAAAGTGATAGATCATTCCACTCAAATTGATCTACTTTACGCCGCAGAGAGGCTAAATACTTTATGCCCAAGACAAGGCTAATCGCTTTACGCCTAAGCAGGCTGATCATTTTACGCTCGGGTCTACACCCATGGTTTTACGCTTAGGACAAGCTAGCCACTTCTACGCTGGACAAAGCTGTCAAATCTCGTATTTAATGCAAACTCTAACATGGAGATATTAATGATGGCATATATCACATAATTCAAAGAGATTTGTTTTTATACAGAGACCAATGTTGTCGTTTAGTATGTGGATTGAGCTACTTTACGCTCACACTATGGCTTCTTTTACGCATGAAGACTATACGAGCTTTTACGCTCAACAGTTGACGTGTGCGTAAAGTCTATTTGAGCTACTTTTACGCCCAAGGTTATTTAACAACCACTTTACGCGGGAAGTCTATGTCAGGGCTATTTTACGCCTAGTCTACTGCTTTACACTCAGAGTACATTGGGGCTATTTTTACGCCCTATTCTTTCTGACCAGCTTGGAACGTGGTTTGCCTACATGGCTTTCATGCCACACATCCTGAAGAATGTGTGTACGTACATCCTATTCTTAATGAAATAATAGGACACGTGTCAACGTATACAGAGGATGACTTTGGTCGTGGGTGGCGGTTGTTGGCGTAAAGACGGAACTTTCGCTGAGTTTTTACGCACAAGAGCCCAAGTCTATAAATGGACTTATTTTTCTCACACAGACAGAGACAGGAGAGAATACAGAGATCAGAACTTAGAAATTTTGATTCTCCAGAGCCTCCTTCTTCAACCTTTCTTTCAGAACAAAGTAAAGCAAAGCAGGAAAGCATTCGGCCTCGCCATCAGTGCCCAAGTGCGTCGATACCTTTCTGGTGACTTAGTTCTTCCAAATTGTTCAACTTCAAGCAGCGATCTTCATCATCATCGTATGGTCCAAGGAACAAAGTGATCATTTACAGATCATACTTCCATAGCAATACTTTCCCAGAATCAAATTTGTACTTCTTGTACTTTTTCTCGTTTTATTTTCAAAAGCCAATTTTTTCTGGCATTTTGTTAAGTGAAACACTCTCGTTCGATCTCCTCGATTTGCATCTTCCTTGACTCCTTCTACCGTAAATTCTTGGTTTTGAGCTTAGATGACTACACTAGTATATGCTCATAGATCAAACACATGGCTAGAAGGTTACGTTGACAATTAATATGCATTGGGATTTTATTTGAGTTATAAAGACATTTATTTTTCTAGAAATATGATCTTAAGGATTAGTTAATTTCAAGTTGGATAGTAGCATATTACCGTCTTCAAAGGATAGTTAAAATTTTATTATTACAAGGTGGTATACATAAGAGGATAGCTAGATCGAGAAATTTTTTTTTTGATTTACGAATTTTTTTGAAATGGTGAAATAGTTATGATTTATTAGGGATATGAAATCGATTGAGAAATAACTTAAGTTTTTATATTGTGACGCATAATTTACGGTTAACTTTAAAAGTTTGGATTGTAATATTATAAAGTTTATCTCGAGATTATTTAAGGAGTATTAATTATGATTTTTAGACAACTAGAGAAGACGAAAGTTTAGTTTGAGGGAGCTTGAGGTTTAAAATTGAGTCGTACGATTTATAAGTTTATTTAATTTTGAGTTGAAGAGTTGATGGTAAAATTTTGTTTAAATATTTGAAGGATATGAAAGCAACATTGAAGGAAAAATTTAAATTTTAAATTGTGTCATATGATCTACGATTTAAAAAGTTAATTAGATTTCAAGTTTAAAGCCTTGATTATGGATATTTAAATTTTGGTAAAAAAAGGATTTAATTTGAGTTACATGATTTGTGATTGATGAAACGGGCTAAGAGTTTATCTCGAGGTACATTTGAGAATTGAATTTTTTTAAAAGTGATGGCTTATTATGAAAATTTAGTTGTGCCGCATTAGATAAGATGAAGGATTTTTGGAATTTATTTAAAGGAAATTAAACTTTAAGTTATGATTAAATACTTGATGGAGTATCTTGAGATTTTATTTCGAAACTGTTGAGGAACTTAAAATTTGAAATTAGATCATATATTGGTAGAGGACCAAGAAGCAAGCAAGTCACCCTAATGGGATACAAGTATTCCTCGTTAATTGCCATGATAGTTGTATATACTCGAGTGTAGTTAAGTCATCTGCCAAACTTTGTGAAGATACCTCAATCTTGACTCACTCAACATTTCTTCAAATCTAGATTTTATCGTGACTTTCTAACCATTTGAAACTAGAAAAATGATTAGATTGTTTCTTGATCGTACTTCATCTAAGTGGCTATCATATCTATAGAAATTGTATTCCTAACTTATTTTACCTTGATCTACTAGAAACCGAATTATCTTTATTTCATGCTTTAACTTGGTCATTTATTTTTAATCATTATCTCATGAACTCCCACTTTCTATTTAAATTATTTTGTGTCCTTTATCGTGACTTGGATATTTGGAGCACAATACTAGACTTTTCCATCCAACAAATCCCATATGCAAGACCTAGACGAACCCACCTTCATGTAGGTGTATCACGTGCCACTAAAACACTTCTCCTTGTTTTCTATTTCCATGATATGACTTTGGGTCATAAGAGACTAAACTATAACCTTTACCATAAAACCAATATACTTTCTAGCTATATATATGGTCTCAGCCTCGACTCAAATTCTTCGACCCAATACATGATTGGGATCTACTAAATCCCTTAAATGCTAAATCTTGTGTTTTATCTTGATCGCTTAACCGTTGTCCTTTTATTTTCATGTCTTATGTTGATTTACTTGGACGCGTAACATCTTTTTGCAATATTAGCAACCCCTACTTCTCTCCCTTTCAATTGAAATACTTCACTCATATTTACTATGTTTCCTCCGTGGTTATGCAACCTTTTTTTCCTTATATGATTTCCTTGTACGATTATGGAATTGAATCATGACACCCTTCGGTTAAGGAGGAAGTTGATTAGAAAGATTACTGTTATAGTTAAATAAAATAATTGTATGATTTGAAAACATGAGTTAAATTTTGCTATTTGGTGAAATTAAGAAAATAAGATATTATCTTTTGAAGAAATGGGATGTTCGAAGGATAGTACACTTGCTAATTACAAAAATGTTCGAGGAATTTATCATGATGACTATGGAGAATTGTACAATGAAAATGAGTACGAAACCCTTAGATTTGACTTGACTTTGGAAATTGATTGAGAGTTTTGAACTTCAAACTCCGAGGAAGGAATGAACCTTGAGGATAGAATTTTGAAAAAAAAAATTCGATAAATTGAGGATTGGACCTTTCTGTGTTGATGAAAGATAGAAATCTATTTTTTCGTTAAATTAAGGTAATTGAAGGATTACTAAAGTTTAATTTTCGAGAAGAGAAAAAAAATGTTATATCTTAAATATAGATATATTGGTAAAGGTGGAGTAAAGATTCAATTTTTTTTTGAGTTATTTGATTTCTAACAGGTGATATCCGAAATATGAAGGCAGATTTTACAACCACTTTTGAAATTGAAGAAAGGAAGGGTGTTCACGTAAAATTTGGATTTAAGGAAAACACGGGAATAAAAAGACGCAATGTTTTGATATCAAACGCAAGTATATATTTATTCAATGTTAAGGTTATGGATCCTATTACTTATGTGAGATTCGAGTATGTGATTTGCCTTATTCTATTGGATGCTGAACAGGGTGTCACACACATTATCATTTCAAAACTACGCCATTGATTTGTTCTTTTAGTTATCTAATTTGTCAATTTTTGTTGAAAGTCGTTTCTTCTCCTCGCCAACGATTTAAATCGTGAATTCTTATCAAATAACACTTTCCCTCTCCTCAACCCTGCCTACCCTATCTATTCCTAAATTTCGAGGACAAAATTCTTGTAAGTTGGGTAGGATGTAAACCCCCTTAAATTTCTACTTTTAAATTTTTTATAAATTGAGTATTTAAATTTTTTTTTCACTTGGTATTTATACGTCGCATAGTCGTATTACACGTCGCGTAAGAATTCGCATTTTTGTATGTCTCGTCGAGTGCGAATATGTGTGAGATACATATTTTTGTAAAAAAATTTATTAGAGATTTTATTTATATAGAAGAATTTTTAGTTTTTAAAACAATATGATAAATATTTTTATTTTGTATAAAAGAGTTATTTTGTTCGTTGTTTAAAAATAAGTAGGGATTTGAAAATTTTGGGTTGTATGAAATGTGTTTCAAATATTTTGCGAAATTTGGAAATTACTAATAACATATTTTCGTTAATTATAAAAGCCATTTCATGATTTAATATTTAAGAAATATTTTTGATTTTCGAAATTAATTAATGCTATATTTTAATATTTATGGAAAAGATATTTTAAATTTTTTTTACTTAATATTTGAATTATTTGATAATTTAAATGGGAAAAGATTCTATTTGCCTTAATTTAAATAGCTTTTAAATTAAAGATAAGTTTTATTTATATTGAATTAGATTTAAATCGATTTAAATTAATATGGAATCTATCTATTGGGGATTTAATCAAATCCCAATCCCTATCCAACTGGGAATTCCTACCTCCTATATAAGGAGAGGTACTCTTCCATGATTTTCTACCATCATATTGTGCATCGTGTCTGTGCCTTTACATCCACTATAAATTCTATTACACATACATAAAATTCTGTTCCGTCCGACAATCCCGGACGTCCACCCAGCCGTGTCGGACACTTCCGACACGGCTACCTAATCCTAAACCTAACCCTCGCCGTCATCAGCACCCCGACCCTGCTCGCCAACTGCCAACGTTTCCTCAACCACCTTCGCCACCTTCAACCGAAAATCCCTAACTCTCGCCACTACCGTCGTGAATACCACCCCAATGGCCCTCGACAACCACCAATGGCAGCACCAACACCCAGCCAACATCATCATCATCATCAACATCACCACCACCCTCGGCCTATTCTCGCCGAAGCCACCGAACCATCCCAGTACCACACCGATACGGCACCGCCCCAAAGTACCACAGCGACTACCACCGAAAAAGGAGAAAACGCAACAACGACAACAACCAAACTCACCTCGCCACCGCAGCATTCCCTCTTCCAGCGATCGCCTCGACCCATACTTTTCGAATCTGATGCGTTGTTGAACGGCCGAACTAGGCTTCAGCGCCGATGAACCGCATCCACCGCCGGTGTCACAATTCCTCGCCCTTCCGACCCGGCTCCGCCCTGGCCTCCACGACCTCGGCCGAGCGCGGCCGAGCTCCGCGCTCATCCTTCCCCTTCGGGTCCACGAGCGGCAGCTTCCCTCCGAAGCCCGTTGGCGAGCCTCTCTATGCCTTCCCGCGCCGCCTCCACCGAAGTCAACGCCGTCCGCCTCCACCTCTCCTCCCGAGTCCACCAAATCTCGCGCAAGCTCCGGCCATCGCCGCGGCGTCGGGCCGCCCTAGCGCCCGGAGCAGCGCCACTAGCAGGCAGCCACTGTCGCCGAGCGCTGACTTCCTCCACCGTTCGTTGCCCCATGCAGCTTCTCGCAAACCCTCTGCGCGCTGGGAGACGCCGCCCCCTTCCTCGGATGGTCGCACCGTCGCTCCTTCCATCCGCCGTGTCGGAGTTCTCCAGCATAGCCAACCGCCGCCGATCTCCGGTGTCGCACACCGCGCTGCCCCACCGAACCCGTGGTAAAACCCTCTCCCGATCTCTCTTCCCCTTCCCTCCGATTTTCCAATTTAATGTTTCTCTCTCTCTTTTGTCTCTATTTAAGTGGTGACTTTTTTTGGGACAGCAATGAGCTGCTGGGTTTTTGGTATAGGATTATTATTTCATTATTATTATTATTAATAATAATATTATTATTATATTCTTATTATTATTATTAATAATATTTTTATTAACATTATTCTGATTATTAGAATTATTATTACTGTATTATTATTATATATTATTCTTACTAATATTATTGTTAATTGTAAAAAAAACCTATATATATTTCTAAAAATGATGTGTAGTATAAATATAGAATTGGGCTTAGACCTACATTATTTTTCTAGATTATTTATTGTGTACTAGAAATATTTTGACCCGGAAGAAATAAAGTTTCCAAATAATGAATCGATATCCTAAATATTTTCAAAATATTAATCTAAATTATTTTTACAAATAAAACATTATTTCTCTATTTATAAATTTTGTTTTGGTAACTTAGTTTATGAGCCTAAATTTTTTTTTTAGATTTTCAAGTATTTATCTAAAAATATTTCAACTACCGAAATATATCTTCAGTATTATAAATATTTTTCTAAAATAGTGTATATATTTGTTTCCGTAAATTTCCTCGATTATCATCAACCTTGACTAAATCGTATCTTTCATATTTCTTCGCAAATTCGGACCTCTACATATCAAACATGGCTATTGGACAATCTGGACATTACCATGATTGTCGCACCATACCAGGCGGTAATCCAGGCAAGACACCTTGCCTTTACTGTTTAATTACTTGCTCAATATCATGCATGCTTTTTCTTTATGTTATTCTTTCAAAACTATATATAGATGCAAATTATTATACTTTATGCAATTGGCTTAGAGTTAAGGGACCACCGTATGTTTAGTACATCTCATAAACTGTCACGATGTGCCACGGACTGTGTGCGAGTTGTGAGTCGCATATAGATGCGAACTTGCGTGCTGACTGATCATTGGTGCGTACAGGCCGTGTCTTAGGATATAACTGCCAATATATTGTGTAGAAGACTTGGCAGTTATTAAGGATTAAACAGTATCGTGGAGTCGACACATGTACAATTCATTAGGGGGAGGGGACAGCTAGCGTAGGGGCTACATTTATTTTTACACACATTTTTGGCCGAGGGTGACTCTTATGAGCACTACCTTCTGCCCGGGCCGATAACGTCTCGTATGAGCACTACTTGACGGCCTCTCTTTATTACTTGCTTACGTGAATCCGTTACAACCCCTGCATAGAACATTGTCCTCACAGTACATATCACATAAAATGGTTAGGAACCTTTACTCATGCATACTTTTCTGTTGAGCTTTATTATTCAGTTTATCGGCATGATATTATGTGTCTTGTTACGTCCCTCTGAGGACCTGGTTATCTCGTCAGGTGTGTGCTCTTGTCTTTCGCAGGTGTTCTAGCCGTGGCCATAATCGTCACTATTGCTTCGAGGATGATTGCACTTTGATCGTCTTCGCTTCGTTCGCCAAATTCATTTTATTTTCCATGTACTTTTCCTTACTTTTTGGTAGTGGATTTGTCTCCGCCCAACATATTGTATCAAGACAATTCATTATCATTATATGATATCTTTTATTTTCTGTGGATAAGATTAGTCATGGTTCTACTACATTTTACAGCTTACGTATATATACTATACGGCTGGCATGTCTACGTTCCTAGTCCTACGTATTTAGGGACTGGGGCGTTACAGGTATACACCTGTAATCATGTTATCTAGAATTCTTACCACGCCACCCGGTATGGCTGCAAGAAAATCTAGATACCATAACTAGGATAAGTATATCTAGATCAGGCTCTATGTCCTTGTCATGCTAGCCAGTATGACTGCGATAAATTCTAACTCCACAAATAAAGTAGACATTTACCTTTCTCACTGTCCTTATCAAGTATGTTATCAAATTATACACTAAATTCCAAAAATAATATAAAATAAAAATAACTATATATATATATATTTAAATACAAACTCAAAGTCAACAAATAACATCATGATTCAAAATTCAACAATGAATCCATCAAAATCAAATTCAATAACAAGGACTAATGGGTGAATCAAATCAAGGGAAAAAGATTTCAAATCGAAGTTAAAATAAGATTCTCAAGGTTCGTCCCAGGAATCTCCTAAGGAATTCTAACAGTGATTGAGTATCCGCTCATTCTAACACTTTACTTCCTATACTCTTTAGCAGGGTCGTAGTAGTACAACTAAGTCGTTGTACTACCACGATATCAAACTAATGTGAATCTCGACCTGCATGGGCCACCACTAAAAATATGTCACGACCCGCACCTAGTGTAAGGGCACGAGAAGTGGGTATGTCCAGCCTATGCCCCAGTATAGGCGGTAGAACGCTGTTCTAGGTCACCATCACAACTAACACTATATGATATAATCTCCAACCAGAGGACAATCACAGGAGGATACAATCTCAATCACAAACTAGAGGTAGATAATCAGTACGATAAAATAGATAAGGAATCCACAAAAGGGACACAACCAGAAGTGAAATAAGTCAATTGTTTAACAACACAAAATCTCAATATCTAAAATAAAATACATCTCCAAGACAACAAGAAATAAGATAAACAAAACTCTAGACCTCAACTCCAAGCTCTACTAGTGTCCGCTAGGCTAGCTGTAATCCTCCAAGTTACCTGTAAAATTTTATCAGCGGGTCCAATCAGGATAGGAACGAGCATAATACATTTCATGCAGTTCATTTCATGATAGGAAATGTAAAATATGCTATAGAATAAGATACATGAAACGCTGTAAGAAATAAACATAAAAAAGAGAGAATCTGATAAACAAAAGATATATATATATATATATATATATATATATATATATATATATATATATATATATATATATATAAGTGACTATGTGATTTAGAGTATAAGATAGACATGTGAACGATTTGATTTATATATGATTTTACTACAGAGTTTATACATGATTACACTACTTTGAAATTGTTCACATGACTACTTCTACACCCCCGTACCCCAATCAATATACAAGAATCTATACAGGCTATGTTATTATACATGAAGCTCATGAGATCATGAGAGCACATAAGTGTACATGAATAATAAGAGTCCATGGGATACATGATGTTCATGAAAAGCACATGACATGATGTATTCGATGCACCCAAGGGAGATAACATCTCATGTAAAGATCCATATGGTACTAATCCATGATAACATTGTGTCAGCATCAATTAAATTAATCTATAACAAGAATACAATTCCTAGCAAGTATGAAACGGTCAAAGAATGTACTCGCCTGATATCCTGAATGTCTGATAAGAATATGAGTCCGAACCGGAGTATCTGTGTCCTATTTAGAGCAGCAACATGTTAAAAAGTGTCTAAAATAAAATAAAAATAATCTACAATGCATTCTAAATGATTATAGGTCCTTCTAGGTCAAAGTCAACCCTCGGTCAACTTTGGTCAACCCTAGTCAAACTAGGTTAACCCTAAGTCAACTAGTCAATTATTCCAAGTTTAGGTCGAACTTAAGTTATCTAGTCATTTCAAGTCTGTTTGAGTCAATTTAGATCAAATTTGACCCAAAGTTGACTTTTTGTCAACTTGGTCAACTTGCTAGTCAACTATGCCAAGTTAGGCTTATTGTGTTAATTCTAAACTAACTCACTAATCCGTAGGCTATATAAAAAACATATACATTCAATATGAGAAATATAAATATATATATATATATATATATATATATATATATATATATATATATATATATATATATATATATATATATATATATACATACAATATGCTAATATACATATATGTATATATCTATCAAAGAAGTGAAGCAAGTGTGTGTGAGATGTGTGCTGGGCTGCAGTAGGGGCTGCTGTGTTGGGGTACAAGGGGTGAATCCGACAGCCACCACAACAGAAAACATATAAGTAATATATACAACATAATATATATAAAGGTACATATATAAATATATATATATATATATATATATATATATATATATATATATATATATATATATATATATATATATATATATATATATTAAACAAAATATATATATATATATATATATATATATATATATATATATATATATATATATATATATATATATATATATATATATATATATATTTGTTTAATATATATATATATATATATATATATATATATATATATATATATATATATATATATATATATATATATATATATCATAAAGGAACTTCTTATATATATACAAACATATACCTACACAAAATATTACCATGAAACTGTATAACAACTTATCAATTACATTCTCAAAGCTGGAAATAAACACTTAAATCTGAACAATTGAACATATAATTAAACTTGAACTATATCTATATAGACTCAAATATATATATATATATATATGTCACGACCCGCTCCCGAATAACCGGATACGAGTCGGACACGCCCAGCCTTTGTTGTTAGACACGACAAAGTAAGCTGTACCAATCTAGGGAAACTAACCAGATAATATGAATATGAATGAATCACATCATCTATATAAATGTGTCCCAACCAGAGTAAAGTACAATATCTGAATTATTACATTTCAAACTAAATGAAAGAGTCTGATAGTCTCAATACATGGAAAGATAATAGGAAAATACTAAAGAAGCTCTAGGCATCTGCAACCTCTAGGTCACAAGCAGCTCCAGCTGGCTCAACAGGGAAAGCAATATCCTGACCATAGTAGGTGTCACACAAGGCCTCCATCTCACCTGCAACATATCCTATTCAGGAGCGAAGCAAAGTACAGTTCTAGGTAATGAACAATAACATCATGATATGGAAAGTAAATGCTGAAAGAACAAGAAGAACAAGATATGTAAGAAAAGGAAGAACATGAACTACTGCTATAAAGATACATGAAAGATCACGACTATATAAAGATGCAGAAAAGATCATGACTATAGCTAAAATCAAGATCAGGATCATAGGAAACTAATGTAAGAACAAAATCCTGAACATGTGTGTTATAAATTTGAAATACTTCTATGATATGTGACCGGCTTAGGTAAGACCATGAAAGAGCATGAAAAGATCTTGAAAGATCATATAAGGTACGGCTTAGGACCCGCATGCACTGTGCGAGGCCTAAGCTAAAGATCATGAATAAGTATTCGGGTTTGGTCACATATCTAGAGTATTTCCCCACCCCAAGATACAAGTAAGATCATGAAAGAACAAGCCAGAAAAGATCATGAACGTGTTGCAGTGTGTCAGCAATAAAGAACAAGAAAAATGTACTGATCAAAACCATAGAGTGTACTTGCCTTGCTCCAGGAAAGTACGAGTAGGTAAAAGAGCTAGGTATCCTCCTGTATGTAATAATAATGAGTACAAGTTGATTAATAAACTGCTAATTGTTTACCAAAGATTCTAATCACAAATAATTTCTAATATAAACTTAGTTCTAGGGTTCCTATAGAGTATCAAAATTATTCACTACATCCTAGACTAGCAAGAACCAAACACATAATATGGTGATTACCAAACTTAGTATTTAGACCAACACAAAAGTTAAGGTTTAAACCTATTATTCTATATTAAAGCCTTCATGAATACTTTTAGGTTAGAGTGAAACCAAAATCTTAATTAAGAATGAATGGGAGTTCTTAGCAAAATGAGGATTCTAAATTAGAACTAACAGTTTAATGATCTTAAACTTAACAGAAACTTTTAGAACTTATAGAGGACTTTTAAAGAATTTTAAAGAACTTATAACAAGTTCAAGTTCAGGATTTACCAATCATGGTGATTAGAGAAACTAGGAGGAAAGTCTCAACCTTTGCAATCTCAGGTTTTTTAAACTAGAGGAAATCAATGAAACTAACAAGTGATCACAATTTCTCATCAACAGTTAAGAAGAATCCTGAACTAACTAAATGATGCCATTCCAATTCTGTAGTTCAATCGAATTGATTCATGAGAACCCTCATCTAAGTTCAATGTTTCAATAGACTGTACTTACTGTGACAGGACTGTACAAGTCTCAATTTCCTGCACTCTCAACTCCCAGGTTCTCAATGTCCAGGTTTTCTTTTTATCAAGTTAAACTATCTAAGCTAAATGCCATAGGTTCAGGTGATAGCAAAAGTAAGAGTGTAGGATATTGCAAAATGTGTTCATGCCACTTAGCCCCCAAACAGAACAGTCATTGTTTCCCAAACAAAACATCCCTGCTAACAGGTTGCAATTTCCTGGACTACACAGGAACACACTGGGTTTACTGGTTTTTACTGAAATTGCACAGGTGACTCAGGTCTTCCTGAATTATACTGGAATTCCTCAAGTCTCAGGTTTTACTGAGACTCTCAGGAATTCTTGAGTTCACTAGAATCCCTGTTAGTCCTCTGTGTACATTGACAAAACAAAACAGAGTAAGCTACTACACATTGGTTAAAACCAGTCAAGAATCTAATTTACTGCATAGTTGGTGATCAAGGCAAATGACAACCCCAAATCAACTAATCAGTTCTACTCCTGCAACTAGGGTCCTTAGGTGAAGTGACAAGGATTTAGAGATATTAAAATAGAACTAACTGATGTGCCCAGGTCATCTGAGAAATGAATGCTAAAATACCAAGGTTCAAGTTCAGGAATCAGCAGTATAATTCAGAATTAGGAAGTGTCCTGTATTTCCAAAACTTGAATTTACTCTCCCAGGTTCAACAGAACCCTCATAGCTCAGCAACACTGCATATGAGTGGTAGTTCTCACTGAACTGTGATTCCACTCTAGGGATTGATGTTAACAGGAAATCCTAGTTGCAGCAATCCACATAGGAACCCATTCTCTCAATCACAAGTATGGTAAAACCAATGCTTAAGAAAGTTATAAAACAACCTCAGATTTCAACTAGCTTGAAATCATCATAGGTTGTTTGAAATTGGCCCCAACCATCCCCAATTTTGATGTTAACCCGACCAAGTATTCCCAAGGGAACTGAGACTGATTCTTCAGTCACCACCATGTCAAAGACACCAAGTTTGTCCCAATGGCTGCTAGGTAGCCACTGAGAAAATATTCCCAGGCACAGTATCCTATTGGCACATGATTCCATTGAACCAATATAGAAATAGGAAATGCCCAATGAATAAAATGACCCAGTCATAGCCTCAAGTCCACAACTATTCAGATAGTGAAAGCCCTTGATACATATATCTATACTCGAGCAGGATATAACTGATCTCATAATGATCCAACAATACATGGACATGCCTATTTCCAGGTTCAATCAGTGAACCATATGCTTCATAAATCAGGTTCATAAATGAACCATGGTGCTAGGAATATATTCCAGGTCCATCAAAGAATCATGATGCCCAAAGTATAACACAGTTCAACAATCAACCATGTTGCTGCAATATAAAACATTCGAACCAATCACCACACGAGCTACCACTAATTAGGAAATAATTTAATTGCAAGGAAAATATAGCTACCTGATTGTTCTTGAAGGAGCTGTTGGTTCACAACCTCAACGACCCAAAAATAATCGGACTAAACTGTTCAGGCATTAAAACAAACATATGGAACACAACATTAATATAGTGTACTGAGAATATTAGGTACTGCCCAAAGAAAAGTAGAATGCTCTCAAAATCACCTGGTATAATCCCAGATTTACTTCTCGAGCTAAACCAAGAACAATCGATCCATTGATCTAATCACACGAGGTTCTAAGAAGGAGAAAACTACAGTTGGAATCAACTAAATCAAAATCTAGATTCAAACATTAGGTTGATTACTCACCAATAGATCTGGTTATATTGACAAGGAAAAGGTGTTCGATCGATCGTTCACGTTTGAATCCCCTACAGTGCTCGATCAAATCAAGGAGAAGAGTTTAGAATTTGGAAACACGAAACTAATTCGATCAGAAAACTCAGTTACTTACTGGGATTTAGCTCGTCTCAACAAGAGCTCGATTATTGAGGTGAGGGTTTGCCATGGCTGCCATTGCCATTTGCTCAGAGCCGAGGGATCGAAATGGAAAGAATGGTTTGAGGAATGAACAAAGGATTGCTTCTACAACAGAGAGGAGGAAGGATTATATAGGTGGATTGTGGCGTGGGAGTTAGGCTAACCATTTGGTGGGAGAATTAGCTCTGACAGGTCGTTAGGCCGCAGGGGAGAAGAGAGCACATGGCCACTGTTCATGGCCGTTAGAGCCTGAATTGAAATGAAAGTTCAAATTAATCTCTGATCCTGAAACTAAATCCTCTTATAGGATGAACTAAAGCTTGGGCTTCAGGGTTAGCCCAAACCATAGACATAAAGAAAGAAAATAAATCAATAGCCCAAAGGCAAATAAATAATTAAGCCTGCCATAGAAATTTCAATTCATAATAAAATAGTAATAAAATAAAAAAAATACTATACTAGAAAGGTGGAGTTACAAATCTCTCCTCCTTGAAAAATTTCGCCCTCGAAATTCAATGACCAAATCAATTTCTGCAACTCTCAAAGGATCCAATACCAGTTTATTAAAAAATCAAAATGCAAAATACAATCACGAGAACAATCTAGGGTAGCGCTCCCGCATCTCGTCCTCGCTCTCCCATGTGGACTCTCCCGGAGAGTGATGTCTCCACATGACACGAACGAGAGGAATGGTCTGGTTCCGCAGACGCTTCTCTCTCTGGTCCAAGATCTCTACTGGCTGCTCCTCGTAAGTCAATCTCGGGCCCACCTCTAGCTCGGAATAGTCCACCACATGGCTCGGGTCTGGAATGTATCATTGAAGCTGAGATACGTGGAAGACATCATGCACTCCCTCCAATCTAGCTGGAAGCGCTAGTCGATACGCCACCTCGCTAATCCGTGCCGTCACGTCGAAGGGTCCGATGAATCACGGACCGAGCTTCCCGTCTCTGCCGAATTTGATGATGCCCCTAGTCGGTGAGATCTTCAGGAATACTCTGTCTCCAATCTCGAACTCAAGTGGCCGTCTGCTGCTGTCCGCCCAGTGCTTCTGCCGATCCTGTGCAACTCTGATACGCTCCCGGATCAGTCTGACTTTCTCAGCTGAGTCTACCACCATCTCTGGCCCAAGCAATGCTCTCTCGCCAACGTCGTCCCAAAATAACGGCGTGCGACATCTCCGTCCATACAGTGCCTCAAATGGAGTCATCTCGATACTGGCCTGATAACTGTTGTTATAGGCAAACTCTACTAAATACAAATGGTCCTCCCATGATCCGCCGAAATCGAGTGCGCAAACCCGCAGCATGTCCTCCAAGGTCTGAATGGTCCTCTCGGACTGTCCGTCCGTCTATGGATGATAGGTTGTGCTGAACTTCAACTGGGATCCCAAGCTCTCCTGTAGACTCCTCCAGAAGTGTGATGTAAAGCGGCTGTCTCGATCTGAAACGATGCTAACTGGCATCCCGTGAATCCTCACGATCTGACGCATGTAGAGGTCTGCAAGCTTCTCGGTCGACAGCCCAACCTTGAACGGAATAAAATGAACAGACTTTGTCAATCTGTCCACGATCACCCAAATAACGTCCTTGCCACTGGGAGTATGCGACAATCCAGAGACGAAGTCCATGGTAATGTGCTCCCACTTCCATTCTGAAATAGGTAAAGGCTGGAGTAGTCCTGCTGGTCTCTGGCGCTCCGCCTTGACTTGCTGGCACACAAGGCATCTGGAAACAAATCTGGCAACTTCTCTCTTCATCCCATACCACCAAACGTACTCCTGCAGATCTTTGTACATCTTGGTAGATCCAGGATGTATAGAATACTGCGACTGGTGGGCCTCCTGCATCACCTCCTCCCGTAAGTCCTTGGGCACACACAGCTGACTTCCGTGCCTCAAGGATCCATCCTCCGTAATGGTGAAGTCATCGAGCAGACCTATCTCTGCCTGAGCTCTAAGACATTGGATTCCCTCATCATGCAGCTGGGTTTCCTTGATCTTCTCTAGCAACCCTGACTGTATCTGCATGTGCATCATCTGTCCTCCATACCCTGGCAAGACAATCTCAATCCCCAGACTCTCAAGATCCTCCAAGAGATGCCGGTCCATGGTGAGATACATAGCAATAGGATATCGACTGAGAGCATCTGCTACCACATTCGCCTTTCCCGGATGGTACTGCAGACTGATGTCAAAATCCTTCATGAGTTCCAGCCATCTACGCTGTCTCATATTCAGCTCCTTCTGAGTAAAGACATACTTCAGGCTTTTGTGGTCCGTGAAGATGTCCACTCTCTCTCCATATAGGTAATGCTTCCACAGTTTCAGGGCAAATATGACTGCTGCAAGCTCCAAGTCATGTGTAGGATAATTCTTCTCATGAGGCCTCAACTGTCTAGAAGCATACGCCATAACCTTCTTATTCTGCTCCAGCACACATCCCAAGCCTTTTCCTGAAGCATCGCTGTAGATGACGAATCCTCCTGATCCTGATGGCAAAGCTAGAACTGGTGCCGTCGTGAGTCTTCTCTTCAATTCTTCAAATGCTGTCTGGCAGGCGTCGCTCCAGATGAACTCCTCGTCCTTCTGCGTGTGCTTCGTCATAGGCTCTGCTATCCTGGCGAAGTCCTTTACGAACTTCCTGTAGTATCCTGCTAGACCCAGGAAACTATGAATCTCTGCTATCGACTTGGGAGGTGCCCATGCTTCTACTGCCTCAATCTTCATGGGATCCACAGAAATCCCCTCTCCAGTCACCATATGCCCTAGAAACTCCACTCTGTCCAAGAAAAACTCATATTTTGAGAGTTTCCCACACAGCTTCTCCTTTTGCAGAATTTTCAAAACAATTCGCAGGTGCTCAACATGCTCCTCCTCCGCCTTGGAATAGATCAGAATGTCGTCAATAAAGACTACGACAAACTTATCCAAATACTTATGGAAAACCTTATTCATCAGGTTCATAAACACAGCTGGGGCATTGATGAGTTCGAACGGCATCACTAGGAACTCATACTGGCCGTATCGGGTGTTGAAGGCTGTCTTCGGAATATCCTGCTCCCGAACCTTCATCTGGTGGTACCCCGACCGAAGATCAATCTTGAAAAAGACCTTCGCTCCACTAAGCTGGTCAAACAGCTCATCAATCCGTGGCAAAGGGTATCTATTCTTGATGGTGATATTGCTGAGTGCATGGTAATCAATGCACATCCTCATCGTCCCATCCTTCTTGGGCACGAATAGTACCGGTGCTCCCTAGGGTGAAGCACTGGACCGAATAAATCCATTGCCCTCTAGCTCATCAATCTGCGCCTTCAACTCTGCGGCTTCCTTCGGGTTGATCTTATAACAGTGCTGGGACTTCGGCGCTGATCCGGGCAATAGGTCGATGCTGAACTCCACATCTCGATCTGACGGCAATCCTGGCAGATCCTCGGGGAAGACGTCGAGAAAATCCGCGATAAGTGGATGCGGCAACTCCTGGTCTTCTACAACAGCTCCGAAGTAGACTCCCTCTGGCCTCTCTGCAACTAGTCTGCTGATCACGAACGGTGGAACTCCTGGCGGGCTGAAGATCATCTTTCCTTCATGGCAGTCTATTACGGCAAACTGCTCGCTCATCTAGTCGATGCCGAGGACTACGTCGAATTCGGGCAATGGCATCACTAGAAGTCGAGCCCTAATCTCTCTCCCAGCAATAGTGATAGGGCATTCCACCATCTCACTGATTGGCACTACCCCTCCTCCTGTCATAATCTGACAGTTCCGCCTAGTGGGCTTGGGTGTGAAGCCGTGTCTATGCAGAAACTCATATGATACGAAGCTATGTGTGGCTCCAAAATCAAACAATGCAATGGCAGGGAAAGAATGTAAGAATATAGAACCTGTGATCACATCTGGCACTGCCTCGTCCTCCTCAACTGCAGCCATGACGTAAGCACGTCCCTGCTGTGTTCCTCCCCTCTGCTGCTGCTGGTGCTGTGCAAACCTCTGCTACTGAGGTGGTAGAGCTCCTCCTCTCTGGGGTGCAGCAGGCAATACTCTGGATGGTGCAGCCGGTGGTCCTCCAGCTCCTCGGGGTCCTCCTGCTAGTCTAGCTGTAGCCTGAGCGC
Source organism: Iris pallida (assembly GCA_029216955.1). NCBI lineage: Eukaryota > Viridiplantae > Streptophyta > Magnoliopsida > Asparagales > Iridaceae > Iris > Iris pallida. The sequence goes on from JANAVB010008998.1 coordinate 13,242,970, forward strand.
TGTCCCTCATCTGATGTGCATCTGATCCGCAAAAGAGGCAAAGTCCCAACCTCTTGCGGCACTCGTCGATATGATGTCCAGGGCGATGGCAATAAGCACAAGGAGTCGCCAGCTGCTGTCTCTGATGCTGATGTGCTGGAGCTCTGGCCTGACGGTGATGCTGCTGCGGGTGCGGCCTCGTCTGGATCTGAGTCTGAACCCTCTTCGCTGGTGCCTGGAGACTGCTGCTGCCCACGTCCCGGTCCCTCTTCAGCTTGGGGTCCGCCTCCTTTTCCACAGCCTGAGCAATCTTTAGAATGCTCGCATACGTCGTCGCCTGACTGATCGCCACCGCATGTCGCAGCTCTCTGGTGAGACCCTTCTTGAATCTCCATGCTCTGTCCTCTGGCTCTCTAATCAGGTTCTCAGCGAACCTGCTGAGTCTGGTAAACTCCGAAGTGTACTACGCAACCGTCATCGTCCCCTGCTGCAGCACCTCGAACTGCATCCTCAGCTCATCACGCTCCACCTCTGGAAAGAATTTCTCTTTGAACAGTGTTTTGAAAACTGTCCAAGACACTCGGGGCTCCGTCAACTGGGGGTCCTCCCGGTACCAAGCTCTGGCCAAGTCAAAGAGTCGCATGCTAGCCACTGACACCTTCTGGTCCTCTAGAATGTTCGCCATGGTCAAGGTCCTCTCTGCATTCTCCAGCCATTCATCTGCATAGATGATCCCCTCGTCGCCCCAGAAGTCCATCGGACAAAGGTTCTGGTACTCCTTCGCTGTCCCTGGTCTCGGTCCTCGCGGTGCTGGAGGTGCTACTGGTGCTGGTGCTGCCGGCTCTCTGGTCCTAAGCACGTCGACGACAGTCGCTCGGAACTGCGTGGCCTGCTGGTTCTAAGACTCGCAGAACTGAGCAGCCTGGTGGTTTTGGGCCTCCATAAACTGCTGAAACATCGCCATCACCTGGGTGCCGTCGAACATCATCGTCGGTGGCAGTGATGGAAAGATAGGAGGTGCTGTCGGAAGCTGATCTACTGGAGCGTCGAGTGCGGGCTGCTCCGTGCCGCCTGCAACTCCTGAACCTCCAGGCTGATCTGTAGTCTTCCTCGTAGTGACCATCTGCATAAAAAGTAAACTTGTTAAATGACAAACCCTAAAACCTAACAAACAATGTTTTTATAATAATAAGCACCTGAAAAACTTGAATAACCTAATATACCCTTATTTTTCGATTTTCTTATGCTGTGATCAAGTTTCCCTAGTGTAAATCAAGTCCCCCAATAGTACGCTAAGACCAAGGTACCATTAGGATAGACCTGCATGGGCCACCACTAAAAACATGTCACGACCCGCTCCCGAATAACCGGATACGAGTCGGACACGCCCAGCCTTTGTTGTTAGACACGACAAAGTAAGCTGTACCAATCTAGGGAAACTAACCAGATAATATGAATATGAATGAATCACAGCATCTATATAAATGTGTCCCAACCAGAGTAAAGTACAATATCTGAATCATTACATTTCAAACTAAATGAAAGAGTCTGAGAGTCTCAATACATGGAAAGATAATAGGAAAATACTAAAGAAGCTCTAGGCTTCTGCAGCCTCTAGGTCACAAGCAGCTCCAGCTGGCTCAACAGGAAAAGCAATATCCTGACCATAGTAGGTGTCACACAAGGCCTCCATCTCACCTACAATATATCCTATTTAGGAGCGGAGCAAAGTACAGTTCTAGGTAATAAACAATAATATCATGATATAAAAAGTAAATGCTGAAAGAACAAGAAGAACAAGATATGTAAGAAAAGGAAGAACATGAACTACTGCTATAAAGATATATGAAAGATCACGACTATATAAAGATGCAGGAAAAATCATGACTATAGCTAAAATCAAGATCAGGATCATAGAAAACTAATGTAAGAACAAAATCCTGAACATGTGTGTTATAAATTTGAAATACTTCTATGATATGTGACCGGCTTAGGTAAGACCATGAAAGAGCATGAAAAGATCCTGAAAGATCATATAAGGTACGGCTTAGGACCCGCGTGCACTGTGCGAGGCCTAAGCTAAAGATCATGAATAAGTATCCGGGTTTGGTCACATATCTAGAGTATTTCCCCACACCAAGATACAAGTAAGATAATGAAAGAACGAGCCAGAAAAGATCAAGAACGTGTTGCAGTGTGTCAGCAATAAAGAACAAGAAAAATGCACTGATCAAAACCATATAGTGTACTTGCCTTGCTCCAGGAAAGTACGAGTAGGTAAAAGAGCTAGGTATCCTCCTGTATGTAATAATAATGAGTACAAGTTGATTAATAAACTGCTATTTGGTTTATCAAAGATTCTAATCACAAATTATTTCTAATATAAACTTAGTTCTAGGGTTCCTATAGAGTATCAAAATTATTCACTACATCCTAGACTAGCAAGAACCAAACACATGATATGGTGATTACCAAACTTAGTATTTAGACCAACACAAAAGTTAAGGTTTAAACCTATTATTCTATATTAAAGCCTTCATGAATACTTCTAGGTTAGAGTGAAACCAAAATCTTAATTAAGAATGAATGGGAGTTCTTAGCAGAATGAGGATTCTAAATTAGAACTAACAGTTTAATGATCTTAAACTTAACAGAAACTTTTAGAACTTATAGAGGACTTTCAAAGAATTTTAAAGAACTTATAACAAGTTCAAGTTCAGGATTTACCAATCATGGTGATTAGAGAAACTAGGAGGAAAGTCTCAACCTTTGCAATCTCAGGTTTTTTAAACTAGAGGAAATCAATGAACCTAACAAGTGATCACAATTTCTCATCAACAGTTAAGAAGAATCCTGAACTAACTAAATGATGCCATTCCAATTCTGTAGTTCAATCGAATTGATTCATGAGAACCCTCATCTAAGTTCAATGTTTCAATAGACTGTACTTCCTGTGATAGGACTATACAAGTCTCAATTTCCTGCACTCTCAACTCCCAGGTTCTCAATGTCCAGGTTTTCTTTTTATCAAGTTAAACTATCTAAGCTAAATGCCATAGGTTCAGGTGATAGCAAAAGTAAGAGTGTAGGATATTGCAAAATGTGTTCATGCCACTTAGCCCCCAAACAGAACAGTCATTGTTTCCCAAGCAAAACATCCCTGCTAACAGGTTGCAATTTCCTGGACTACACAGGAACACACTGGGTTTACTGGTTTTTACTGAAATTGCACAGGTGACTCAGGTCTTCCTGAATTATACTGGAATTCCTCAAGTCTCAGGTTTTACTGAGACTCTCAGGAATTCCTGAGTTCACTAGAATCCATGTTAGTCCTCTGTGTACATTGACAGAACAAAACAGAGTAAGCTACTACACATTGGTTAAAACCAGTCAAGAATCTAATTTACTGCATAGTTGGTGATCAAGGCAAATGACAACCCCAAATCAACTAATCAGTTCTACTCCTGCAACTAGGGTCCTTAGGTGAAGTAACAAGGATTTAGAGATATTAAAATAGAACTAACTGATGTGCCCAGGTCATCTGAGAAATGAATGCTAAAATACCAAGATTCAAGTTCAGGAATCAGCAGTAAAATTCAGAATTAGAAAGTGTCCTGTATTTCCAAAACTTGAATTTACTCTCCCAGGTTCAACAGAACCCTCATAGCTCAGCAACACTGCATATAAGTGGTAATTCTCAATGAACTGTGATTCCACTCCAGGGATTGATGTTAACAGGAAATCCCAGTTGCAGCAATCCACATAGGAACCCATTCTCTCAATCACAAGTATGGTAAAACCAATGCTTAAGAAAGTTATAAAACAATCTCAGATTTCAACTGGCTTGAAATCACCATAGGTTGTTTGAAATTGGCCCCAACCATCCCCAATTTTGATGTTAACCCGACCAAGTATTCCCAAGGGAACTGAGGCTGATTCTTCAGTCACCACCATGTCATAGACACCAAGTTTGTCCCAATAGCTGCTAGGTAGCCACTGAGAAAATATTCCCAGGCACAGTATCCCATTGGCACATGATTCCATTGAACCAATATAGAAATAGGAAATGCCCAATGAATAAAATGATCCAGTCATAGCCTCAAGTCCACAACTATTCAGATAGTGAAAGCCCGTGATGCATATATCTATACTCGAGCAGGATATAACTGTTCTCATAATGATCCATCAATACATGGACATGCCTATTTCTAGGTTCAATCAGTGAACCATATGCTTCATAAATCAGGTTCATAAATGAACCATGGTGCTAGGAATATATTCCAGGTCCATCAAAGAATCATGATGCCCAAAATATAACCAGTTCAACAATCAACCATGTTGCTGCAATATAAAACATTCGAACCAATCACCATACGAGCTACCACTAATTAGGAAACAATTTAATTGCAAGGAAAACATAGCTACCTGATTGTTCTTGAAGGAGCTGTTGGTTCACAACCTCAACGACCCAAAAATAATCGGACTAAACTGTTCAGGCATTAAAACAAACATATGGAACACAACATTAATATAGTGTACTGAGAATATTAGGGACTGCCCAAAGAAAAGTAGAATGCTCTCGAAATCACGTGGTATAATCCCAGATTTACTTCTCGAGCTAAACCAAGAACAATCGATCCATTGATCTAATCACACGAGGTTCTAAGAAGGAGAAAACCACAGTTGGAATCAACTAAATCAAAATCTAGATTCAAACATTAGGTTGATTACTCACCAATAGATCTGGTTATATTGACAAGGAAAAGGTGTTCGATCGATCGTTCACGTTTGAATCCCCTACAGTGCTCGATCAAATCAAGGAGAAGAGTTTAGAATTTGGAAACATGAAACTAATTCGATCAGAAAACTCACTTACTTACTGGGATTTAGCTCATCTCAACAAGAGTTCGATTGTTGAGGTGAGGGTTTGCCATGGCTGCCATTACCATTTGCTCAGAGCCGAGGGATCGAAATGGAAAGAATGGTTTGAGGAATGAACAAAGGATTGCTTCTACAACAGAGAGAAGGAAGGATTATATAGGTGGATTGTGGCATGGGAGTTAGGCTAACCATTTGGCGGAAGAATCAGCTCTGACAGGTCGTTAGGCCGCAGGGGAGAAGAGAGCACATGGCCACTGTTCATGGCCGTTAGAGCCTGAATTGAAATAAAAGTTCAAATTAATCTCTGATCCTGAAACTAAATCCTCTTATAGGATGAACTAAAGCTTGGGCTTCAGGGTTAGCCCAACCCATAGACATAAAGAAAGAAAATAAATCAATAGCCCAAAGGCAAATAAATAATTAAGCCTGCCATAGAAATTTCAATTCATAATAAAATAGTAATAAAATAAAAAAAAATACTATACTAGAAAGGTGGAGTTACAATATATATCTTATATAGAACTAGATGTATGCATATAGATTTATATATAAAAGTATATAGCTACTATAATTTAGGCTACTAACAAAACTGAAACCTATCATTTCAATACCCAAACTCACAGAAACCATATATACATATATACGCATATATTTATATACTATCAATATATTTATATAGATGTTTATATATATACAAAGGGAACTATATATATATATATAACATATAGATTTTATACGAATAAAAGTAACCATAGTCTAACTACAAAATTGAATTCAGAATCTAACTAAACCTAAACTCTAAACTCAGAAATCTGAGTTTATGCTCAGAAATTCGATTTCAAAACTAAAATCAACTCAAAACAAACCCAACCGATACTCAAAACCCAACTCGATACCCAAATTCTAAAATACACAACTAGAACTCGTAAAACTTGGCAAACACGGAGGTATACACGTGTGTGTCATGCTCGGGTACTCACAAGATCGAACCCGTGTCCGTATCGTGTCCAATCAGTGCGTATCGTACGGGCACGTAAGCGTGTACACGGTATCAGCCGAACGAGTGCGGCTTTGATTTCTCCGTGCACGCTCCACAAAACGTCGTGAAATTTTAGGATCATGTGGGCAGAGGTTGCTCCCATGTGTCCCAATTTTTACGACCAACCGTGTCGTATTCGTCGAGTTAAGGCACTCGAACAATAGGGCATGCACGAGGCTGTGCACGGGCCTCATGCACGCGTGTCCGTGTCCGATTTGGGCACCGAAAACTAGTCGAATCAAGATCCGTCTTCCTTAAAGTTGTTTCAAATATAAACAACAACAACTTCTTGAAAACAGTTTAAAAAAGTTAAGAACTTTCGATTCTAAGAGGCATTTCGTCGAACACGTGTTCCAATACACCAACACGTGTCCGATACACCTATCAAATGGATACAAAAACCAACCAAACTACATTTACAGGTCCGGGGTACCTAGATGGATTCATCTATAAAGAAAAATCAGAATTTACAAGTGTTTAGAGGGGTTTACCTATTGATAGTCAATATCTCAATGAAACGAGCATCCAAACGCGTCGACGCCGATCTCCTTCGGTCCAAAGCCTTCGATTCCTTGCTAGCAAGCCTCCAATAAGTTCCTCTCCTCCTAAGGATTGCAACGCAATTCGTTTGGGTGGATTTGGATGAGAATTTAGGAAAATAGGCTATTGGAAGGGGTTGACAATTTCTAGGGTTTTGCAAAGTAGGTGGCTACTAACATATATCACCACATAGGGGAGGGGGCTGCTGTTATGGCCGGCCATAGAGTGTTTGTAGGGTTACATTAGGGTTTAGTATGGCCACAATGCAACTTAAGTCTAAAAGAAGCCCATTAGCAAAAAGGCTATATATTAAAATAGCCTAAAAATGAATAAAATGGTTTCCTAATTAGGACTAATGCTCCAAATTGAATTCTAATTAGCCAAATAAGTCTCTAATCACATGGTTAGTCTTCTAATCAAGGTTAACTAAGGTTAAGCCATATGCTAATACCAAAAGCACTAATCAAAACTAAAACACCAATCTATTTAAGAATAAAATAATCAAAAATACCAAAAAAATCACACAACTACTAAAATACCTTTATTTCAAAAAGTGGTGGTAACAAGCGTAATACTCTAGAGGCAGGTGAATAGAGTAGGCAGCGGAATATTGCTAATTTAAAAAGTAAGCAGCAAGATCACAGAGAAATCACACAAGTAAATAAATGTAAAAGCAGAGATCAGAAAGCAAACGCAAAGACAACGATGTATACTGGTTTCCCTCTTGTGAGGACTATTCCAGTCGGAAGAACTCTAGCTTCCAGTTGAATCCACTATTGAAAAATACCATAAGTTTTCCTACGAAGTCCTTGCAACTTCTACAAATACGAGCTTTGATCCGAAGTACTCGACCAACTATAGTTGTGAAGTGTTTTTCCTCAATCAAGCCTCTGATTATAATTACTCTGAAGCTTCTATACCGTACCGAACTGGAAAATTGACTAGAGGATTGTAACTGGCTTGGGATTAAAAAATTAAAGCTTAGAATACTTTGGAAGAGAGCAGTAGGCTTTAGAGAGAAGAGATGAAAGTGAATGAGTGAGTTGAAATGATTGGAATCCTTCTCTATTTATAGCTTTTCCAAAGGCAGAACTCTGTCAAAATTTGGGCAGAACTCTATGAGAAAATCTCGGCAAGATCCGTAACTGCAGGAGGACCAAGTTCAAAAAGTAATGTTCACTAACCGAACTCTGGCCGAACTCGGGCCGAGTTCTGTCAGGATTTTGTTAGGTTTTTTGTCAAAAATAATTTTTAGAAAATTTGAAATTGTTTTAAGTAGTTAGGAGATTTTTGTAAATAGGGGGTTATTTTTTAAAATATGGGATATTTTGAAAACATTTTTAGAGTAGCCTATCTGCTAGTACGACTCGATGTACAATACATTCCTAGACTCAATAAATGTGGAAAATACATTGCATAAAGGAAATACAGACTCGAGTGGCAAACACAGCTTCGGTCTTGAACAGAATATGTAGCAGTTGTCTAGCACTTGTCCAAGAGTCCAAATAAACTTTAGTAGCCCTTTTATCAAGACGGAGTTTGATCAATTATTAAAATCAGGTTTGACCATGACTAATGGGCTAACAATCTTCCCTATTTTGATAATTGACAAACCTTGACCGATATAACATCTTGAACAATAAGATTTGAAAGATAATCAAAATTGTACTGTATCCTGAAAAAAAAATTTGTATCCTGCAAAAGATGTTAGATCCTATTTCTCTCCCGTTGTAACTTAGCAAAATAATTACAAAGAGAGAAAACTCTCTCGCAATTTATGCATAAGGAACAATTAGTGAAGAAATACAAATATAATATATAAAAAAAAGCATTTCAAGGGCAGTTTATATTGAAGCATAAAGAGATAGTGCTATAACAAGAAATAAATGCTATAAAATATGCTAAGCAAAGCATAAAAAGGTGTTCACCATCCATCAGCTCATTCAATCACAATCTCAGTGCAAAATAAACTAAAAGATTGAGTAATAATGATATCTTGGAATGTCGGAGCATTTCCAAGTAAACATAAATATAACAAAATCTCAAAAGTGACATCTAGACAAAATACAATACGTCTAGATCGCAAATCCTCTGAATCATCATCATCATCAGAAGTACCAACATGACCACCATGTTCGGATGGACCAGCTCCAAAAGTGCCAGCTCCAGAATGGTGTGGAGTAGCACCAGAACAACAGTACCAGTCATATGCGTTATCGGGCTGAAAGAGAGTGTGTACCACCTCATCCTCATAGCGGTAGCCGGAGACAGCTGGATCTATGGGAAAAGTACTGGCAGAATGTCCAGTCTGGGCAAAACGAAAATCGACAAAAGAGTTGGCGAGTGCCTGGAACCGACTCACATTACGGAAGTTATGTTCCCTGGATGTGTCAGCAGATCAGAGAGATGTTGATGAATACCCTCAAAAGACATAGGGTAAGCCTGAGGAGGTGGAGCAGGAGTAGTAGGATGTACAGGAGGAGTGGCTGCGCTGCGACGTTATAACTGGAGAAACTTGGGCTTAGGGTCCAGAGCACAAGTGGAAAGATCAACATCAAAATGCTGAAAGATGCGTGGGATGAAATCACATAAGATAGATTTTGATCTCTTCCGCGACAACGTCCCATCATCTGAATGATAGTCTTAGGAACCGAAAATGGAATTCCTTTGATGATATGATAGAGGATAGATATTTCATGATTTGTAACATCATCTTTTGAAGTTGATTTATGAAGAATAGTGGAATAGATGATGCGATGTAACTCATAGTTAAATAGGTTCAAGTTTGCAGCCTTAAACTTTCCAGAACGAACACGGACATGTGCACAAAGGTGGTTCTTGAAACTGATAAGAGTCATGCCATCGGAGAAATCGAACTCAGGGATATCATCAAGCAGGGCACCTTCGATAGGAACACCAAAGATTTCTGCTAAGATGTTATCATCGAACTCGATGTTGATACCGCCAACACGAGTTCTAACTGAGAAAGTGTCTAAAACAAGTTGCAGTAAAACAATCTAAGGGCAATAGTAGCTATAGGGTATTTAAGGGTAACAAGTCGGTATAACCCTAATGCCTCAAATAATGAATGGTGGTCCAGAAATATAGTCCACTTAATCGGGGTTCCAGTGCATATGTTACGCATGGCAAAGTTAGCATACCATAACAATGAGTGATCATGAGTTTCAAAGAAAACTCATTGAACGTACCGTCGGCCGATTGAACCGGGGAAAAGAGGGAATCTTCATTGGAATTTGTCTTCTTCCATATAGATGGAGTGAATCCCTTAGGCATTTTCTCCCAAAATAGAACTGAAACTAATGAATTGAAAGAGATAGAAGGAGAATGTTATATCTTCCGAGAATTAAGTGTGTGGTAGAGATCGAGATTCTCCGCACGAATCCAAATTTTGGATTGAAATCTACAAGTAGAATGGAAGTAACGGGTTAGAGAGTTTCTAGGGTTTGGAGAGGGCTCGGGCGGTAGCTGCTATTTAAAAGAGGAGTTTGGAAGAGATGAAGAGAAGGGGGCCTCGGGTTCTGACTAAAAATTATATACCACCAACAGAGCTCTGGCCGAACTCGGGCCGAGTTCGCATAGGGTTCTTTTGATGAGTTTTGAAAAAAAAATTGCAGGCCACATTATTTTCATCAACCCCTTTCAGTTATTTAATACCAAGTTTAATAATTTTAAATTTCAATTAATATAATTAATATTATTTTACAAATTAAATTATGTTACACAATGACTGTTTTAGATTAGCTGTAGTGGTACTGTCCTAGCTAACGAGAGTTCACCGGGGAACAATTTAATACCGCTTCGCTTCGACCGTAGTCGTGGTGACAGACAGACCCTTTGTAGGCTTGTCTCAAAAAGTTTTTGAGTATTGAAAAATAATTGATAAAACAAAAATAATTAATATTATTGATATCTAAAATTCTTAATTTTCGACGTAAATAATTGAAACGATCTTCCGCAAAAGGTTTTGTAAAGATATCAGCTAATTGATTCTCTGTGTCTATGTATACAAGGTTTATATCTCCATTTTGTTGATGATCTCTAATAAAATGATGTCGAATCTCAATATGCTTAGTGCGAGAGTGACATACAAGATTCTTAGTCAAATTGATAGTTCTAGTATTGTCACAGAAAATGGGTATGTGTGTGTACATTAAGCCAAACTTTTCTAAGGTTTGCTTCATCCACAATATTTGTTCACAACAACGTCCTGCGGCGATATACTCAGCCTTAGTCGTTGATAATGCGACAGAATTTTGTTTATTGCTAAACCAAGAGACTAGAGCTTTGTCTTGGAAATGACATGTGCTGCTGGTACTCTTTCTATCTAGTTTGCATCCAGCAAAATCAGCATCCGAATAACCAGTTAGGTCAAACGACGTAGTTTTGGGAAACCATTAGCCGACAGAAGAAGTGCCTTTAAGGTATCGGAAGATACGCTTAACCACACACATATGTGATTCCTTAGGGTTAGCCTAAAAATGTGCACACAAGAAAATACTAAACATTATATCTGGACGACTAGTAGTTAAATAAAGTAAACTACCAATTATACCTCGATACTTACGTATGTCGACCAGTTTGCCTTGCTCATCAATATCAAGCTTAGTCGAAGTAGCCATCAGAGTGCCAAATGGTTTGACTGCTTCCAGATCTAACTTCTTTAATAAGTCTTTTGTGTACTTGGCTTGATTAATGAACATCCCATTGTTGGTTTGTTTGATTTGCAGTCCGAGAAAAAAATTTAGTTCTCCTATCATGTACATCTGAAACTCATTTTGAATACACTTTAAAAATTCTTGACAAAGAGATTCATCAGTAGATCCAAAAATGATATCATCTACATAAATTTGAATTAAAAGAAGATTGTCATTAAAAGATTTTATAAAAATGTAGTATCAACCTTCTCTTTTGTAAAACCGTTGTCAAGTAGAAAAGTGCTTAGACGATCGTACCAAGTACGAGGGGCTTGTTTCAAACCGTATAAGGCTTTCTTCAACTTGAAAACATAATCAAGATTTTTGAAATCAGTAAAACCTGGAGGTTAAGCTACATAATTTTTTTTATAAAACCGTTCAAAAATGCACTTTGACATCCATTTGAAATAAATTAGAGTTATGAAAACATGCAAATGCACATAACATGCGAATGGATTCTAATCTCGTAACTGGGGCATAAGTCTCATCGTAGTCGATACCTTCTTCTTGATTGTATCATTGAGCAACGAGTCGAGTCTTGTTATGAGTCACTAAGCCATTCTCATTCAGTTTATTTCAAAATACCCAGCGGGTGCCATTGACCGGATGATCAATGGGCTTGGGAACAAGTTCCCAAACTTGATTCCGTTCAAATTAGTTCAATTCCTCTTGCGTAGCATGTAACCAAAAATTATTACTACATGCTTCTTTAATATTTTTGGGTTCAAGCTGTGAAATAAAAGCAAAACATGAAGCTATATCTTTACTAGAGGAACGAGTACTTACACCCTTGGTAATCTCACTAATTACGAAGTCTTTTGGACGGTCTGTCAAAAATCTCATTTCTTTTGGCATATCCTCTGGATTGCTGGTTCCAACTTCTGGTTCTGTACGTAATTTGCTTAGAGAATCAGCTGGTGCTTTGTGTGAAGGTTCTGCAGGAGCTGTACTTGGTGTACTTATGTCTTCATCATTATCATCGACTAAATGTTGATTTAGTTCGTCAAATGTAATATTTATTGATTCTTCGAAGATCATGGTTCTCTTGTTGAAGACTTTGTACCCTTTGCTCTTCATCGCATAACCTAAAAAGATACCTTCATCGACCTTTTCGTCAAATTTTCCCAAATTGTCTTTAGTATTTTAGAAATAGCTGGCCGGGTTGGGATTTAGGAATAGCTGGGTCGGCCTGGGTTTGAGGCTTTGGGCTGAGGCTGGGCTCGCTGACTGTGGGAGAAAGGGGTTGTGGGTTTATGTGCTAGGCTTTGGTTTGCTTTATTTGATTTACATATATATCTATATAAACATTTATCCACATATATATAAATACCTATATATTTATATATATATATATATATATATATATATATATATATATATATATATATATATATATATATTTTAAAGGAAACACACTTTTATTGAATGAAAGAGACATGACATAGGGAAATACATAAAATCAAAAGCTAAAGAAATTCGTGGGGATATGCATGTGTTTGCAGCGAGTCAGTGCCTTCGACACTTGCCGTCTAACTTCTCTTTCAATCTGAATAGCCGTGAACTTGTACTCCTCATACCTCCATTTATTCTTATTCTTCTACAGTACCCACATGATAGCGCCAACCACAACCTGTTTCATATGTAGATTAGGTTTTTTGCCACCAAAGATTGAAATACTGTTGCAATGTAAATGGATGTTGCACCGGCACCCGAAATGAGGTACTGAATGTAGTCCAAATCATCACTGCAATCTCGCCATCACCGAGAATGTGCTCCATGGTCTCCTCGTCCGGTTGAATGCAACAATGACACTTCGAGGGTAGATAGAAACCCATTGTACGTACCTTTTCGTCCGTCGAAAGTTTGTCATGCATAATACGCCAAAGTAAAATCGACCACTTTACAGGCATGCAGGAACTCCAGATATTCTTAAACTTTACCTGCTGAATTGTAGGTATCCTAATAGCCTCCCATGCTGCAGAAACTGTGAACCGCCCCGAGCTCGATGTAGTCCAAGTCCAATCACCATTGGCTGCATTATTGATAAACTGATCGGAAAACTCCCGACCTGGAGCAATCATTTCCAAATATGGGAACACTTTTGAGGAGTGCCTGCAAGTTCCAAAGGTTAGAATTTGCAATAACGCGCTAAAACAAACCGTTGCCATAGCCCATCCTTAGTCTTCAGCTTCCACCATAGCTTAGCAGTAAACGCATTCATAGTCTCACGCAAACATCTAATCCCAAGCCCCGCCTCATCAATCGGCCTTGCCATAGTCCTCCAACTGGACCAAATATGCTTCGGAATGCCGTCAGTAGAACCCCAGAAGAATCTAACCATCATGTCCTCAATCCGATTAAGCACCTTTTGAGGAGGGTTGTACGCGGCTAAGGTGTACATAGGAATAAATGTCAAAACGGATTTAATAAGCACCAATTTACCTCCATAGGATAGAGTCTTCTGTTGCCAGCCTTCAAGTCTTCTTCTTACTTTTTGTATTAACTCCTCATACACAGAAGCATTCCGCATTCCAACCGTCATCGGACAACCAAGATAAGTGAAAGGCAAATTTGCAATCCGAAAACCCGTAATGCTTCTAAGCTCCTCCTGTCGCTCAAATGTTTGTGGTACAAAGATAGATGATTTTGCCGCATTAATTCTTTGGCCCGAGACTCGTTCATATCGATGCAACATACGATGGATCAACTGAACTGATCTGACATCTCCTGAAGAGAATAAGAGTACGTCATCGACAAAAGCCAAATGACTGATTGCAGGACATCCACTAGGAGAGTAATAGTAGGAGAAAGAGTTATTTTGTAACAACTTGTTGAGGTTTCGAGATAGAACTTCCGCAGTAAGAATGAATAACGCTGGGGATAATGGATCACCCTGACGAACACCACTGAAAGCTTTGAAATAACCAGAAGTAACACCGTTAATAATGGTCGAATACCAGATATTATTGATCAATCTGAATACCAGACTAATCCACTTCTCATCAAAGCCAAACCGCCGCATGACCTCCATTAGAAAGCTCCAATCTAACCTGTCATATGCCTTGGCCATATCCAATTTTATAGCTATATTGCCTCCTCGGTTTTTGACATTCATCATGCTAATCAATTCTTGAGCAAGTAAAATATTATCAATGATCTCCCGGCCCTGCACAAATCTACTTTGTTCAAGTGATATCAGCTTTGGAAGAATGGAACTCAATCGACGAGCCAGAAGTTTAGACATAAGTTTATTTAACACATTGCATAAACTTATCGGCCTGAAATCAGTCATAGTAGATGGATTGGTGTTTTTAGGGATTAATACCAATGCAGTGCTTGTAATCGCCTTAGGCAACTCAAAACCTGTAATATACAAATCCACAGCTTCCAAAATGTCGTCAGCAACAATGTTCCAACATTTGACAAAGAAGAGAGCAGTGAAACCATCCAAACCAGTTGCACTATCGACATCCATACTTTGTAGTGTCTCGAACAACTCCTCCTTGGTAGGGGATGCAGTAAGCATAATATTCTCGTCATCAGAAATGAGATGAGGAATGGCCGTCATGAGATCTTCATCAGCGTTTGTTGCTTCACTCTTATACTGTTCTTCGAAGTAGGTATTAGCCACCCGCTGTATATCATGCAATCCCTCCCTACGAACCCCTTCAGAATCAACAATGTGATTAATTCTCAGCTTTCTCTGTTTGTTAGTAACACAATCGTAAAAATATTTAGTGTTACGATCCCCTTCAACATCCCAACGCAGCCGTGCTTTTTGTTTCCAAAAAGAATCAATAATGCAATACTTTTGTTTCAAAAGAGCAGTAGCATGTTGTAGCTTCTCCTTCTTCATGATGGATCTGTCACAATCATAGTCCAATTCAGCAGCAAGTACACAATCCTCCGCAATAGCTACTTCCTAGAAAATATTGCCAAAAGTACTATGGCTCCATGCAGATAGAGCCTTCCTGCATGCAGTTAAACGCAAACAAACCCTAATAAGTCCATTAAGGTGTATGACCGATCGCCAAGCCTGTTCAACCACCTGAATAAAACCATCATGTTTAGCCCAAAAAGCTAGAAATTTAAAGCTGCACCGGCCCCCGTCCTGTCGAGAGAGAAGCTTGATCAATAGTGGTGCGTGATCCGACTCCGTCCGACTCAGATGTTCCACTACAGTTGATGGTGCCAAACGAAGCCAATCGTTCGAGACCAACATTCTGTCCAGCCGAGATCCTTGCCTCTCACCTTTATTAGATTTGAACCAAGTAAACTTACTTCCTAAATAGGGAAGTTCAGTCAACCCAACCGCCGTTTGAAAATTAAGAAACTCCTGGATAGACACCATGCAAGGAGGCCTGCCACCAATCTTCTCATCCGAACTGGATATTGTATTGAAATCCCCTCCCATCGCCCAAGGAAGAGCATGAATAGTTCGTAATTGTAGCAGTCTATTCTATAATTCCCTTCTACCTTCCTTCTTACCATGACCATGAACAAAGAAGAATATGACAGGCAATGGCAAGTACTCATTTTGGAAGGAAATGGTGATAGATTATTCAAATTCATCAAGCACTGACATCATGCAGCCCGACCTCACAATGATCCAAATATTGCCTCGATTGTTACAAACCGCCGTCGCAAACCCCAGTTTAAGTTTATAATGAGAAATTTGATCCTTTGTCACCTTCGGTTCAATGAAAATAAGCAATTGGATCTTATTAACCCGACATAAATTCTTCAATCTTCTAAAAGCCATCTTATTTGCTACTCCTCTAATATTCCAACACAGTGTGTTAAACATTAGCAGAGGCTTAGGGGTTACCGAATTTAAAGTTGGAGGAAACTGATCGGAGGACCCGGTCAGATGCCTCGAGAACTTTCTTTTTCCTCTTCTGGGTCGTAGGCCTGACAGCGGTGTCCTTCTCCCTCTCCCTATGCTGTTCAGCGTCTGCTTCGTCTACCCAGCTGCGAAGCTCCTCTTCTTCTCCACTTTCGTCTTCAACCCCAGCTTCATCCGGAGCAATGTCGTCGTCAACCCCTTCCATAGTTTCCAGATCAGCCACTTTCGGAGGAAGACCCAAGTCTCTTTGTGTGGGAGGTGCCCGGACCAGAGCAGTCCCATCGTCATTATGTTGCACACTATCCGAAATAGTCCCATCAGCATTGGTGGGTAATATCCCTTCCTCATTTGAAAGCAATGGTCCAGCAACACCTTGGTTATTAACCGGCAGTTGAGTGGTTGGTGGAATCACATGCTCAACCTGGTCACTTGATTGGCCAACATCTTTACGTTGAAGAATATGAGTCACAATAGTTGGAGGAGATTTCTAAATTCGAGGAGGAACATCTTGCTGTATTTCTTTCCCTTTGTCCTTCTGT